>OX336383.1:5483094-5849577 GCA_946902895.1 Fragum fragum | reverse complement strand
TCTAAATGCTTTAAATTTGATCGTTAAGAAAACAGGCGCATATCGAACAACAGAAAAATGAATATGTCTTAAAATGGACTTTTTGGGGTACAAATCGTAGAAACTATTACCCACACCTGAATCGTAGTATTTAGTGAAAGAATCCTGATTTTCGAACATTTTTCGGGTAAAGATTATTACTTTTGTATTAGAAACTAAATGGAGTCTCAGTACTCAAACACGCTAAACGGAGGGTGTGTTCAACAGTGAAGATAACATCTCGAATTAAAATTAAATGGAAAGTTTTTATCCCATTGCCAATTATAGATATGCTCGAATCCAAATAAGTAGAATACAGCTACTTTTAGTTGATTACGTTTTTAAAAATATTTGTCTTTTGGGGTGAGAATATCTTTCATGATGAAATAATTGAATGTACTAAGCAATTTCTTAATTCTCTACAATGTTTTCCAGAGCTTTTTTCGCGGGGGGGGGGGGGGTCAATAAGCGTAATTTTGTGGAAATGGGTTCTCGAACATAAAGCATTTTAAAAAAAAGCCTTCCGTATTTTATTTTTATTATTTCTTTGGGGGGGGGGGGTCGAATTACAAGGAGGGGGTGATTTTTTAAAAACTTTTTTTAATTGATTAATAACTTATAACACAATTTCCAGAATCTTTGAATGATTTATTAGTGATTTATGACAGTATTTCTGCACAAAAATAACGAAAATGTCGAGTACGATTATACGAATAAGGATGGTTTCTTTTAGATTTCAGAGAGAAAAGAATACGAAATAAACAGTTTGACAAAATCATTTAATTGAGTAATTGAAAGACAGAAAGAAAAAAATCATTAACAACATATAGAAACAATTTATCATTGTTAACAACACGGAATATTAGCCTCAAAATAGTAGTGGGTGTTTCACGCAGAAACTCTTCATTTAAAAGGAAACCAACGAGACTTAACAAATAGAAGAAAACATTAAGGTAAGACAACTTCTTATTCATTTCCTTTTACAACTGACAAATCGCTGGCGCCACCTACTTACATCCATTCGCCACGCCCATTGACTCCATCAGGAAGTCCCGCTTCGATATAAAACGGCTTAATGTTGCAAAATATATAGTTGATTAGTTTGTTGTATAGGGTTTAACGCCACTTTTAACTCAGTATTTCAGACATATCGCGTCATATCGTGTCGGCTGGAGCACCTAACAATGGATTCCTGGAATTCTCACATCAGTACTACCACTACAGCTCCTATCCGACTTAGGTTTACGATATCAACCCATCGGTGAGATACTGCAAATTAATATAGAAAGTAGCATGTAACAGAAAAGTAGAATCGTTGGTTTGCGACTTAAATATCGTAACTACAGCTTAAATAACGTGTAGTTACGACGTTCAAGTCGCCAAACCAACCAAAATGATTAACAAAAATGGCGGCAGATGACAGAGTTGAACGCTTGGTCCGGGCTGAATAATGGTTTGATTGATCTGTTGATTATTCCTTGATTGACAGCCGCGATTGGTTTATTATTTGAAAACAGTGTTATTGCGACGTTAACCACGTGGATAATAGAATAAGAAACATATACCTGTACTTGTGTCAAGGCGACTTCTAAAAATCAGTTGAACAACAGACTTCACATTTTATATAGTGGTTCTCACCTGCGAAGATTCAAACACAAAATGAAAAAAAAAGGGGTGGGGAAGCAAGCCGTCTACTCTTGAATGCTTCTAGTAAAAATAATTTTGAATGAAAGGACGCGGATAGGACATCCTATATATGACGAAATACTACTAAGTACGCATATTAGAACCCCGCAAATATGTCTGAAAAACATAGTAAGGAAAGGAGCGATTGCTTGAAACAAGCTATTTCTCCTTTTTTCACCATCTTTCCTATCCTATTTGACACTTATTTTTTCAAATTTAAAAACACATTGATGCGCCGTCTGCATTCACTTTGAAGTTAAACCAGTCTTGATTTTCTTCTCTGTTAAATGGGTTTATATTTTAGTGATGAAATAGATATAGAAACACACTAAATGGTTTTTATTTTTTGTTCTTGTATTGCTGTTTTTTCGGAGTTTCATTATTGTTCCTGCCCATTTTCAATAGACATGCATACAAGTACCCCAACAATGAATATATTAGTAACTTACAACAAAAAACACAGTGTATAATTTACCAATGTTTTATGAAAATTCTGGCCTGATGTAGATCTATAATTGTATAATATACATAGATGTTTCCTATCAGGCGAATTGGTACCTCCTGGTGATTCATAAAAGAAATATCTAAAAGGAGATTAAATCTAGCGGAGGACAAATAGAGGCCGAATCACAAGTCTAATCATATAGTGGGGTAGAATAGTTATATATACATATAAATTCAAAGAAGGCGACGGGTGACCTGGTTTAACCTTGCTAAGGTTACGCAGACTATGATCGTTGTCGAAAGGAATAGACTCGGCTTTACAATTGACAATTCGCCGACCCCACCCACACACTCCGTTACCCCCGCCAATTGACCCCAACAGGAAGTTCCGCTTCAATATCGAACGGTGTTTTTTTCAATATTTATGACCAGAAGCATGTAAAAAAAAAATGATACAATAGTTGGTTGGCGACCTAAACGTCATAACTACAGCTTGGATGACTGAGCTTTTCTTACGACGTTTATGCCACCGAGCCAACAAACATGCCTCACATAAATAGCTGCCAATGTAGGAATTCAAAGTTTACCTTCAGTCTTAATGAATGATTTCATTGGTTGACTGATTATTTGATTGGCAGCAACGATTGGTCAATTAGAAGATCCCGGGTTCGATTTCCCGGGAGCGGTTGTCGATCTTGTCTCTTTCCTTGGTCAATACATTCGTCGCAAGGGCATTTTCCAGTAGGTAGAATCAAAAGGAATTAATGTCCGTCGAAAGAACTTTTTAATTCAATCGATAATCGATGTGGAAAGAATGAGTCTAAGCCATACGTTT
Source organism: Fragum fragum (assembly GCA_946902895.1). Taxonomy (NCBI): domain Eukaryota; kingdom Metazoa; phylum Mollusca; class Bivalvia; order Cardiida; family Cardiidae; genus Fragum; species Fragum fragum. The sequence goes on along the minus strand of OX336383.1, from coordinate 5,846,594 downwards.
CGCATTTCAGAGAAAGTTTTGAAAAAAATTTAGAACTGTCCAAATTTAAAGGTTATGCAGACGACAATTCAACGTTGATTTTATTTGGAAAATAAACATCCAATAGGATGGAAACTATTCTGGAAAAAGAAGGAATAGCTTGTTACAAGCAATTCCTTCTTTTTTTACTCAACATTTTCTCAAGTATAAAAACATGGGGACATAAAAACCAGGGATTGTACCGAAAGGGTTAAATGAATTCATGATTCCTAGATTTGTGTGTTAAGATAATTTGATCGGGAAGTATAATATTAACGATTGACTGATTAAGTAACTAACGGATCTACGATGTTCGCTTGATTAATCGATTAACCAATGAGATCGTTTTTAGATCGGAAGTACAATTTCTTTAATTCCCACAACCAAACGTATTCGATTTGCCTTTTATTTCATATCTGGTTCATGTACCTTCTAGCGTGTATTGTGTAAACGTTGACGCAATTCGGTTTGCGTTAAGTGACAATCTCTTGCCTTTTGACTATAGTAAATCTTTCTTTACAACCATCTAACTTATATTTTCCATGTTTTGCAGGATTTCACCAGTAATTAACACTGATATACTAAAATGAGTGGAAATGTTACTGAGACAGATATATTTCATGGGTTTTGTGGAGGTATTCCATTCTGGGTGAGTAGCTTAAGACGGCACCGGCCTTTGATTATTAAAATCCCCCGGCAATAACCCTTAACCATTTACGAATTATTGGCCACGCTCTTCGCCCACCCGCATTGCAATTCGACTGAGCTTATAAATGAAATTGTTTGTGAAATATGCGAATAGGCATATGAAATCATGGAAAACTCATTGGTTGGTGGCATAATCGTCGTAACTACAGGTTGAATAGCCTGTAGACACAACGTTTAAGTCGCGAAACTACCAAAAATGCTTCAAGGTTCACCATATAGGTCTAATTGATTTGATTCGTGTGTCATTTTTTCAGCGATTCGCCAATAAAGCACAATATAACTGTAGACTCAAAAAGGTTTTATTTGGTCCACATTTCCATTTCGGATTTAAATTTTATTTGATCAATCCTTTTTATTAACCCTTGTCATGCTGATTCCGGAATATTCCTGCTTTGGCAGTGGCATTGGCAGGTGAATAGACTAAGATCAGCCTGCATAGATGTGCAGTCTGATCTTAGCATACACTATCTGCTTGTTCTTATGATCTTGAGAATATCTTTGAAGGCAACATCGATCTTATTGTGCTAAAGATGTAAAATATCGTGAAGAGAGGATAAATATTCAGCAGTACGAGGGTTAAGTTTGCAGGCCTAACACTTCATGTGTGTACCCACTAGGATAAAGATATTTAATTTTGTCATAAGTAACTGTAGACGTGAAAACATTAGAGCCCGAGACTATAAAACCTTTTCGTTGTTAATCCTAACTCGAAGATTGGGTAAATTCTCAACTGAGTACAAAAAAGTTTCCAATCTCGGGTAAAGTGCGTGTTCGAGAGCGACTCTATAATTTTGCGGACTGGGAATTGAACATTTTGCCGAGACATGTCTTCGGAACATAAACGCATTCAGGCCTTACTCTCATGTATAAATTAGTATTGACTTCTAAGGATCAATGTCACTTCTAAAGGTTAATGTCCGTATTTATTAAGAGAATTAGTATATCAATATATGCCTGTGAATGAGAATATCAATTAACCCTGTACATTCTGAAACCTGTTAAGTTCCTGTATATGCAGGAACAGCCTGTACATGTGTTCAGTCTGATCTTATTCTACACAACCCATTTGTCCCTTTTAAATCAGATTGATTGACTGAATGGGGTTTAACGCCACTTTTAACAGTATTTCAGTCATATCGCAGAGGCTGGAGCACCCAACAATGGATTCCTGGTATTTCTCTCACCAGTACTACCACTACATCCTTTCCTAGCCTCAAGTTACTATCTCAGATAAGTATACGATTATCCACCCATTGATGAGAAATAAATCACTCGTCAAGCGGAAAGTATCATCCGGTAACAGTAAAAGTGTCGAACCTTGCTAGACGCGTCGAATTAAGCGAGCTGACTAAGGTTATTACTTTCATCTCATCTGAATCTAGTATAGGCAGTCTACCTAATATTCCTGTTATTTTCAAAATACAATCTTTGATTTACCTCTGCTAAATCCGATCTTTTTTCAAAATATCTTTTCCTGGAGTACCCAAGAAGTTCCATACGCGTGATGGGTAAATTAAACCCATCACGCGAAAAAGGCTTTGAATTGTTGAATTGAATTATTGAATTTCAGTACATTCTCAAGAAGATAGTTGGTGTTTTCCTAAGTAAATGAAGCTAGGCCCATGCATCATCTTGAAAATATAGCAAAAGACCACTTCCCTGGTTAGCCGACTCAATCTAAACAGTCTGGTCTACCTTGCATTCAGAATTGTGAGACACTCACTAATGCCTCGTAAATGGTACCCTGCATTGCTTTTTTGAACGATATAAACCGTGGTTCAAGAGAAAACAATTTCTAGCGCTTCATTTTCCTGAACTTCGCTCTGGGTTGAAGGTTTTACATAACAGTTAAAATAGAAACAACAAAACCAAAGTGGAGAAGAGGGGAAACCACAAAAAATTATCCCCTGTAAATACTGGGTTTGATATTTTATGAGAATTTTATTCCAGTTAGAAATACTTTTATGTTGTTTATTTTAGAATCGAAGAGGAAAACAGTTGTCATAAATCTAATGTAGACGCTCGCACGTCTTAGACGGTAATTTTTTCGTGAAAGATCACAGTTTTTCTGTTTCATATTTCATCAGATTTCATTCGAATCAGCTGATTTAATCATGAATATTCATGAAGATAAAAATGACGCGTCTCCTGAATTCTTACTGGCAAATGATCTAAATAATTAATGTAGGAGCACACTTAACTCCCAAACCCTTCAGATAAGGTATTGGTTAGAAATGGTCTCACTATTTCTTCCACCATTAACATCGCATAGATCGGTAGATCAGGTCCCGAGATTATAAACAACAACAACGATGTTACTGTGGGAGTTGAACAGTCATTTCCTTTCTGAATGCACACTTTTTATTGGTCAATATTTTCTTATTGACGGCGGCGATCTGTCTGTTGGTAAGTGTGATGTAAAAAATCCTTGTTCGGCTACCTACAACCTCGAAGTTTATTTAACCCTTTCCCATTTTCAAAATTTTAAACCAGTCCAATTTGAAAGAAATTGCAGACAACAATCAAAAGTCAGTGCAAATTGAAAAGTAACGAACCTACTGGTTAGAAAATATTGTTTGAAAAGAAGAAATTGCTTGTGACAAGCAGTCCCTTCATTTTCCACAATGTTTTTCAAAGAAGTTGTCTTGAGGGGCGTTCAAAAGCGTGATTGTGTGGGAATGCGTTAGGTAGTATATGTTTGTATTACTTATTAGTCTCTAACTCAGTCTAAAAACCAAATAATTAAAGACAAAAATGCATCTTCACGCTGTGTGCGTTTGATGACACGTTATTCACATACACGTATACACCTCACACCCCCCTCCCCTCCTTAACAATTGAAATTAATATTTCTATCAGTAACTCACCCTTGTTTCATGGAACCTACCCGTTTATTCCTTTTCTTGAATAAACATAAACGTAACGCCAACAAAAAAGACCTAATCTAAATAGTTTTAACATTATTGATAGAATTTCTTTAGTCCTTTTCGAGAAAATGCACCTGTTGCAATAAGGTTATGCATCCCAGAGAAAATCTGATAGTAAAGGGATCCCTGATCTGACCCACCGAGCTCTGACTGGAAGTTTCACTTCGATAGCAAACAGCGTTAGTTTGCAAAATATGTAGCCAGTATCATATAACAAAAAGTTAAATGGGTTGCTTGGCGATCGCAACGCCATAAATGCTAACTTCAGGTTAAAATAAATAATATGATTAATATGTCTATCGATTTCTTTTATATTGAAATCACGATTTACTAATTAGAGCTCGTTATCCGAGAAAAATCGAGGGTTTCGAGTTCGAGTCCCGGTTGCGTCACCGGTATTGGTATGACCTTTGGAAAGACACCCAGAGCCCCTAGAAAGTAAGTAAATAAATGACGTTCGCCGTTGTATATCAGAAATCTTTTTAGAAACGGTCAGAAAACAGATCAATTAATCCTATGATGTTTTAGTACTCTTTGCTGTACCACATGGAAATATTGAATGATAACACAATTCTTCGTATATTTGTAGGATGAAGAGAAAGTAAACCAAGATCTTCCAGAATTCTCAGTGTGTTTTATGGACACTGTACTAATATGGTCGCCGTGTGCTTTTCTGTGGATTCTTGCACCGTTTTTCGTGTTTTATTTATACAAATGTAAGAAGTACACGCCGCTTCCATTTTCTGTTTTAAATATATCCAAAGGGGTGAGTTTCCTTGTCTCTGTAATGATTAGATGGTTATGTTTGTGTATTGTTAGTTTTAAATTTACGAACTTAGATTATTTGATTTATTGTCATTTCAAGAATAAAACATCATGAGAAATTGTTTGTTACAAAACTATTTTCATTTTCAATAATTATTCGTACGGTCGTAAAAAGGGATCATGTGAAAATAGGTTAAACGTATTGCTCAGACAAAAAAAAAAAAAAAAAAAAAAAAATCAATGTGGTGCAAATCCATTTGGATATGCATTTTCAGGAATAAATAGGGAATATTACAACAGTGTCTTTTTCTATGCGTTGTTATTGTGTTCGAGAATCGTGTGTAGGTATTTTTTAATTGGATGAGACCGAAGGTCGAATCCAATAAAAAATACATACACACGATTCGAGAACACAGAAAAACACACTGTTGTAATATTCCTTTTATTATATACCTTTTAGACATGACATTAAAAAATTTCTTTAAATGATTAAGAAATAACCAACTTTCCGAAAAAAACCGAAAGTCAATACACAAAGAGGAGTCCGTGTTTGTCGGTATTCGACGAATACGGGTTTTTAGTACACGCCGAATATTGATTTTTTTTCTGTCGAGTTGTATTAGATAGCCAGATTTTAATCCATATCTGTTATAGGTATATATAATAAAACCAAAATATGTTTGTACGGACTACTTCTCTGTGGCACAAACACTATTATTAACTCTATCTGTTGAAAGCCAGCGATCTATTGTCATGGCGTAGTGCCAGTCGTGGGTCCGTCCGTCCGTAAACCTTTATTTTAAGAAAGTACTGTAGAGATTTCAACCAAATTTCACAAGAATGATCCTAGGATTATCCTTTGTAAGATTATTGGAAAGAATTTTGATAGGGCAAATCTTACTTCCGCTCTAAAGGTATGGTTTAATAAATCGATTGATCTTTATCAAATTCCCAGACGGCAAAATTTTGGACTGGTCCAAATTGGAAGGAGTTGCAGACGACTATTTAAGCTTATGTAATTTCGGACTTTTTTACCTTTGGGTTAGAATTTCTTCATTTTCAACAATATTTTCAAATGCCTTTTATCTTGAGGGGTCTAAAACCGTCACTGTGTGGAAACGGATTTATTGACAACCGTGTCTATTTGTCAATCCCTTCGATTTATTGCTTTCATTCTCGTTTATTTTTTTCCGTCTGTTTGTCCAGGTATTATCATGTATAATAGCGTGTTCCGTCATAGTGCAGTTGATACTACAAGAACACGATGGCTATGCTTGTGACAGAAACATTCCACCGGCCCCGTCGGCGTATACGGCCGTAGGAGTCAAATTTGCTACATTCGTAAGTTTTGTCTTTATCATATATCCTTTGAAAGATTTGTGCGAACAGTTCCAATCAAAACTAATGCCTTGGATATTGACAGAAACATTCCACAGGCCCCGTCGGCGGATCCGGCCGCAGGAGTCAAATTTTCCACATTCGAATCAAATATTCATAGATAGATACATACATTTGTGCGAATAGTTCCATTTAAAACTAACGCCTCGGGTATTACAGCGGTTGCTCCGAAACTACTTATTGTTGGGTACCTGACGTTTCACGGCTGTCAATTAAAGAATCAATCGACCAATCAAATCATTTCTTTAGACTTAGAAAACCCTTTTCTGACATAAAGGTCGGAGGTCATCTTTACCTTCTAGTCTAAAATCAATCATTTCATCTCTTCTCGTCTAAAATCAATGAGTTTATCATCCCCTTCTGGTCTAAAATAAACGAATTGATTTGTAGATCGATTTTGATAGCTGCGTTCCGTCGATTGCCTAATTAATTCAGTGTGATGTATGGCTTTTTATAAGTATGTTATTTCTGATGTAGTAATCAGCCGTTTTTCTTTTCTACATAGTTTTATGGATCTATAACGATTATTACATAAGTGTTCAATGATTGTCAGTTTTATCAATTAAGTCCTTTTCAAAGTTCTTAACCCTTGTCATGTTGAATAAAATCGTTTTTCCAAAATGTGACGTCAGCCAAAGGGCTGGAAACACTGAAAGTACTGGTTGTGGGTAAATATTTTTTTTTAAATTTAAATTCTATGAACAATCCTTAAAAGACACAAACAGGTGGTAAAGACTAAGATCAGACTGCACATATGAGCAGGCTGATCTTTGTCTATACCTCCTGTCAAAACAAGAATATTCCGGCATTTGAAATCGAGGAGGCATTGATTCCTTGACCATGATATTCTAGGAGACAAAACTGATTATGAAGAGGTCAAAACAACAAAAAGAGCGAACCATGGGTATACAGTGCCAGCATACCTTTCTTTATATAAATTGTACATCAAATGCATCAATGAAAAGGTGAGGGATAAAACCCTTGGTTGACGCTTAGACATTTCTCCGAGGGCGTCAAAAAATCCCCCTTTATGAGAGATTTTCAAGGATCAAAAGAGGGTATTTTCATATTTTCGAGGGTCAAAACCCTGGTTAGCGCTTCGAACTGTTTAACATCGTAAGATAGGCGAACGCGAATGCTTATCTTTTGTTTACCATAATCATTTATATGTCATTTTTGTCTCCTCTGTACACATGTAAGCAATGACATAACGTCGCTTAAAAGATTGACGGGGAATAGAGTTTGTGTTTACATTTACACTGTGGCTTTTGTTTGATCCATTATCCAGGAAAACCAGTCTATATGACGTTACTAAGACGTTATTTTATGACGTTTAGAAATCGCCTAATGCTTCGAAATCGTCACAATTGTCTGATTATGCCTAAGCCCAATCGAAGGAAAAAAGTAGAAAAAGAATTAATTTCTCGTTACAAACGATATCCCTTCATCCACATTTTATTCTACCCAAATATATAGCTTTAAAAAAAATCATCAACTTGAAATTTGCCGTCTGCAACTTCTTTAAAATTTGACAATTTTGTCGTCTGATAATGGGGTCAATGTACAAAAACAGTAGTTGTTACTTTGTAAGTTTTTTAGATTTTATTTATGAATGGGAAATATTTGATATTGAGTCTGTATAAAAAGAAACCACCATCACCAACAACAATATCTGCATCATTTAGGCAGGTGCACCTGGATAACCAATCTTTTAGTTGATATACAATGGCGTCACCATAGAAATGATAATCCTCCAATGAAAGTATCAGATATTATGTAACGGGTGTTTTCTACTCCTACATTATTTTCTACTCCGTTACATTGTTGTATGACTACTATAAGTAATACTGTATTTATTGCACTAGTTGCTTATTTTTTGTATAAACAAATGGTAATGTACTAATTCCGATGCTAATGAATTCTTCCTACGTTCATGGCCAAAGATTTTTATTAATTGGTCTCATTACGCTCTGTCTGGGGTCTTTTTTATGCGGATGCAAGTTTCTTTGATTCAGAGAAAGAGAGAGAAATAGAAAAAAAAAAACGTTTTGGACGATTCATCTTAATCAGCAACAATAACCAATAACAAAAACAACAACAAATACGAGGTTCTGTCGAGTTTTTATCCGTTTTAGATGACACCTTTAATAATTCGGTATTTTACAAAAACTTTAAAGCTTGTTTTTTTTTGTTTTTTTTTTTTTCAACTAGTTGAATATAATTCTTGAAATTTATCGGTTGATGATGTTCTGCTAAGCAAATACTAATGTTTGAAAAATGACGTCATTATATGAACTATGACATCATTTACAAGATATCTTAAGGCGTCGACACATTTTCATAGTTATTGCAATTGACCTATCGCTGGCCACGCTCACTGACTTCAACAGGAAGTTTTGATTCGAATTCAAACGGAATTATTTTGCAAAATTTATGGCCAGTAGAATGCAACAAAAAGTAGAATAGTTAGTTTAGCGACCTAAACGACGTAACTACAGCTAGAAAGAGCTGTAGTTACGACGTTTAAGTCTTCAAACTAACAAAAAGGTTAACAAAAATGGCGGCCAAATTAAGAATTCAAATCTCAATTCCGGGCTGAATGAATGATTTGATTGGTCAAAATATTCCTTAATTGACAGCCGCGATAGGTTAATAGTGAAAATCAAAACACATTAGATAGAGAATACATTAGCGTTATACCGATATAACACCTTTTTTTTGCTTTTGGAAATCTGTATCAAAACACTTTTCCTACGAATCATGCTTCAAATACAAGCTATCTGATTGCTATATCATAACTTACTATTCCACCCTTTTCTACCTACTCATGTCACGAAATAAATTGTAGCTTTATCTACCGTTTTCCCTGTCAAATGCGCATTACACATTGGCAAAGTGGAGTTCGACACGACACACACAACTGATGATGATAACAATAATGAATTAATAAGAAAAGATAAGATAAATCAGTAACACGAATCCAATGTATGTGTTCGTATTGTTATATACAATAGTGCCACTTACATGTATATGTCTTATGTTTTAGATACTTACCGTAATACTGCAACAAATACAGCGTCAGCGAGGAATCAAAACATCCGGGGTACCATTCTGCTTTTGGATGTTATTAGTGTTTTGTGAAATGATACCGCTCTATGCGCATGCGTCAAGACAGGTATACAAATAGTTCGAGTTGGATTTTTGTCCGGATAAAATAGGAATGTTTTTAAGAAAAGTGTATAAATAGAAAGTAAATCAAACGAACTTTCGGAAGAGGGGACTGCGAGGGGACAAGATGCCTTTGATACAGCTTGCATCAAATTGAAATTACGATAGCTTGGTTTCCTGAAGATGATTAACAATACCTGTTCAGCATGAAAGAATGAAAGTACTGAAAGTACTGTAAGCTATAGCAAAGCATGACTTTATTGATTAATCTTCTTTGTCCAAGGTTATCATGATTAGCGAAGTTTAGAAAACATTGGCTTTGTAGGGTAGAAAACATTGTTGACAATGAAGAAATTGCTTGTTACAAGAAAATTCTTCATTGTCCACAATGTTTTCAAAAGCTATTTTCTTGAGATGCTTCAAAATGGCGATTGAGTGGGATTAGGTTAAATAGCATACTTTTGAAAGAGTCGTCCACAATATGAATAAAGTAAATTCACGAGGCCATAAAAAACAGAACTGCTTTTTATGGCTTAGGCATTCAATAGATTTACGCTTTGCTAGCTAAAGACGATTCTTTAGATGAAACTTTTCGTTAGGAGCTTCTGCAATTATGTTCCAAAACATCTGTCGGCTATTTCGAATATCGAATAGAAAAGAGAGTTAAGGTTCGGTTAGTTGAAGGCTGCTAACCGAGTAAATCATGTATACGTAGTGTGAAAGACCGGTGTTAGCTGCATGATATAAAATTCGTGTTTCGAACTTCATACAACTTTAAAGTGTAAATTTGAAAACGTGATGTCTTTAGTGTGAATTCTAAATGATCATACGCATGATTAAATCACAAGGAATATATATAGTTTTTGGTTCAGATGTCTTACTTAAGTCTCCATACTTCAAGCTTTACACTCCACATTTTACACTTAAAAACTTCAAACTTCACACTATACACGCCACGTTTTAAACTTCACAATTTCAACTTCGCACTTCCAACATCACATATCAAACAGCATGTTTCAGAATTAACAGTTAAAACGAGTGAATTTTGAATTATGACGAATGAATTCATAAAATCATCATTGGTCTTTCGTAGGATACGCATTGTCTTTCTGGAAGTTCTACCGATGCCAAAAACAAATCGATTTGTTTTGATCATTGGTGGAACTTCGAGAAAGTGAGGGAGACAAAAACACCGTAATTCGTTCTTGGATAAACTTCATTTCATTAAGATAACATGATTGACTTATGCTGAATCCAAATATTTTTCAACAGTTTCCGAATAATCCTTTTAGTATGACGAGTTAGATACGAATACCTTAGTGCGTACTAAATATGTTCTTTGCATTCCAATATGAAACTTGTGAGATGGATAGAGTACTATTTGATTTCACTGAAGTATGATACGACTAAACGAAGCCTTATCATACAGAAGTGTTTCATACCTAAATAATCGCTCAGCCCCCTTGTACGTATGTCCATATAATTACTATATTTCTTAATAAATTTTATATGTTTTCATCTATTTCTAGGCAACATGCGGTGAAGATGTTATATATTATGTCTATTTCGCCCTGTTATGTGTTCAATTTATACTTCACTGTTTCGCCGAGCAGTACAACTCAAGCGGATACTACGAAATGTCTAGTCAGGTATTTATATTGCAACTACACACACACACACAAAATATGCAAAAGTATCGAACTTATTTTAAATATTTTTATGGAACAGCAATGTTATTAATAGTATGTCTGAATTATTAGATATTGGTTGTGTATGGCCATTACGAGGCTTTTTTCGGGGGCGGTGCTTTTGGGTGTATCCATTGTTTTGACTATTGGTAAGTGGTAAGCCAATGTTTCATTGACAGTTTCAAACAACTTAACTGATTTCCCAGGATTCCGCTGAAAAGCTTTTCTCTGTTATGTTGCACAGAAATCGTTTTTTGTCAATGGGACTAATCTGACAGAAAGCGTTGTCATTTTGGAATCATATATGATTGTACGGACCGGTTCTTGTGAAATAGGTAAATGCTTTTCTCTGTTATGTTGCACAGAAATTGTTTTTTGTCAATGGGACTAATCTGAGGGAAAGCGTTGTCATTTTGGAATCATATATGTTTGTACGGACCGGATCTGTGTAGCAATATTTCACCGTGTAATTCACCGTTCATATAAACTTTATGATGCTGTCTTTTGAGGTGACACTTGGAGGGCTCCATGACAGAGGTCGGCTTCAAAACTCTTTCTACAGCGTTTAAATTCAGCAGCTAATTTCTTAACCATATTATAGGAAATGTTTACCTAATGTTTCTCATCATGACACTCCTCAGTCAATTAGCATTTGACGACAATGTATTGAATATTTCGATGATGATCGACATTGTCCATTTAGCTAGTATTACTCATAATGGATAGGTTGAGAATCGCATTCTGTCAAACAACAAAGAAAAAAGAGAAAATTATACTGTCACAGATTATAATTTCAATTTAAATAATATAAATGTAAATGTATAAATATTATACTATTATATATAAATATAATTGTATAGCTACAAAGACCTTGAATGGTATATTTTTCAAATTGTCTGTGATTCCCCTTTGCAAAGGCCTTTTTAATCACCCCTCGTAAAGTTTCTAAAATCGTTTCAACATCTAGTCATATTGCATGATTACTTGTTTCCTTTGGTTAATCTGACAGCTATGTAGTGATGAGGAAAACCGCGTTTATTGTTGTCTTTATTACTATCTTTTCTGAAACGCGGAGGTCAGGAGATGACATATATGATAAATAAACGACCATATTGTACACCTAAAGGTCCTAGGCTAAGAAAATAAGGACCTAGCAAAAAAAAAAAAAAAAAAAACAACAAAAAACAAAAAACATCTGTTTAAGAAACAACCCTTGGTATACAGACATACTGAATTCAAAATTAACCTTATAAGAAGAGCTATGTTTCAAATGTTTGGAAAACAAAAGATATATTGTACTTTCCTTTTTCTGTTTGATGTGTCTATTTTGAAAAAATAACTGTGTTAACAATAACCACACTTCAACACTTCAAAATCGATTGATCGCTATCTATTGATCTATAAAACCTCTACATCCGTCCGGGGCCACCGTTTTTATTGCCGACACTTTTGCAAAATTAGTGCTTTCTGTAGTAAAGGTGGCTAGGTCTTCGCGAATTGTAAACTGCGATCAGACAGACATTGTTGATTATAATTCAATGGAACTGTTACCAGATGTTCGGATTTTCAATAGGGTTAATCCTCATGACCTAACCAATTTTCATAAAGGATAAATCAATACAGTTTACAAAGTGTACCCATTACAAGTCGTCAAACTTTTAGAATGATCCAAACTTAAAGTAGTTACACAAGACAATCTTAAGTTGGTTGATTTTTAAAAAATCTTTGTTCTTCAAGGTATGAAACAGTGTTAAAAATGAAGAAATTGCTTGTTGCACAACCCATTTATTAATTGGCGTAAAAAGCGGGGTCATATGGAATTGACTTAGTAAAACCTTTTTCTTGCTTGTAAATGGTATATAAACATATAGACCTGTGTCATTGAGAAGTAAACACACCTATTTCACACGTGACTCAATCTATTTTGTATAAAATTTCAGAATGCTTGTCCGGATGAAAATGCATCAGTTTTGAGTCAAGTGATGTTTGAATGGCTCACACCGTAAGTTAACTTTAGTTTTGGCCATTGTTTGAATGTGTATTTCTCTCTTTCTGTCTATCTTCCCTCAGTCTCTCCCCCCCCCACTCTTTCTCTCTCCCTCTCTGTGAGTATCTTTGTTTTTCAGTTTGTCCCCCTCTCTCTCTCGTATGATTAAAACGACTACACTACTTCTACACCAAACGTAAATTTCTTATATCCTGCTTGACAAACTGAGAATTGTATCTTTTCCACAAAAAATGTTGATTTTTATTTTCAATTGATGACAAAACAAAAATAGAGCCGCTTACAACCACCACAAAAAGAGACTACTTCTGAACTGTTCATTGAAGGCATTTGCACATATGCATCGTCAATCTCCATCGAGATGTCGCTCGTAACTCTATCCAAACGCCTCTGCGATGGGCTAAATGTCAAACCAGTGAATGAGATATATATATTACTTTTCTGTTGTTTGAAAAGAATGAAATATTAAGGACATAATAATTATGGTTCAAGATACACTGTATTAGCATTGAAACTAAATCGTTTACCTTTAAACCACCGAACTACTTTTGTTATAAAACTGTTTGAAATGCTAACGGAAAATTCATTTTCCAAGTTCGTTGTGGTATATGACGTCATGTGCCGAAATTGTGACGTATTGACGGACTATTTACTAAGCCCATTACAGAGGTAAACGGGAATGAACCAAAGTGCAAAAGAGCGATGCTTCGTGCGACTTTATTCTCTTTCATATCGCAAGATCTTTAAAGCAAAATTAGATCGATATTGGTTAGAACGGTTATTGATCCTTGATCGAAATCCATTTGTGGCGGCCAAGATGAGTCAAATTGGTATCGACGAAAAGGATTAAAGTGATTATAAATGACATGAAGAAATAAAAGAAAGTACCTTTATATATTCATTTCTTGTCACGGTTTAAGTACTTTAAAAGTATGGATATTTTGTTAAAGAAGGCGACGGAAGAATATAGAGGGTTGTGCTGGTATTCATTACAATGATACTGCTTTTAATTCCGAGTTGGAAAAGAACAAAATCAATGAAACGAGCAAAATTTAAATCAAACTTTAAGTAGCCTAACCCAATTCCTTTCGGCTTCTTCCCGATATGTTAGTCGAATTTTTAAACTTATTTCAAACGTATGTAAAGTTAAAATTGTGTTTCATTTGACCTAAAGTGCATTTTATATCTTGGAAGTCGATGTATGAACCCTTGTCAATGACGCAGAATTTCAGCAAAATTTAAAGTTCAAGCTTCTGCTACAGTCAGTGTGCAGTCAAAGCCCCCAGACACCTGTATTTACTTTGTAGAAAATGTGTAAGCTTTATTTTTTGAAATAATGAATAAATTATCTCTTCATTTGAAAAAGGTATAGCATTTTTCGTACATTTGGGTGGGTGATTGGTCTGAATGAAGAAAAATCCCTTGTTTATAACATTGGTCTGTGGGGTGGAGGGAACACGAATTACGGACCTCTCTGTGTGGGAAGTATACATTGTTCACAAGAAATATTTATAGGTATATGATGTTGTTTTTTTGATTTGCAGGATAGTATGGAAATCATATCGAAAACAGCTCGACCCAGCCGCATTCTGGGATCAAACGTCGAGGTTAAGGAGTGATTATCTCGGACCAACTCTAGAGGCAGCGTGGAAAGAAGAGATCGAAAGATGTAATTCTGAGAGGTAAGACAAGGAGTAGTGTTTCTTTTGTTACTTTCTTTGTTTTCATGAATGACCACGCCCACTAACCACGGCATGGTAGTTCGACTGAGGAGAAAATCCACATCTATTGTAATGTATATGGTTGGAGACATAAAATGTAAGGCAAACCGTCGGTTGGCGACCCGAACGTCGCAATTACAGCTTGAATAAGCTGTAGTTACAACGTTTCAGTCGCCAAAAGCAACTAAATGTTTAATTAAAATTTCACAGTCCAACGTTCATTTCCGGTCTAGATAAATCATTTGATTGAAATTTTGAGATTTTAACTGGCAGCATCGATTTAAAAATTCGTCTTGATTTTCGATATAAGATGTTAATTAATGCACGTAATGGCTGGTGAGCGAAACAACGTTATTTCGACCAATTACAGCACAATGTGGTAGGCAAACATTTGCAGAAGGATAATCCGTTTGTTAGCTCCTTTTTAGCTCGACTGTACGCAGAAAATCCGACGTAGTGTCATAGCCCAGTAGTATATGTCGTTTTGTCCTTTTCGACGCCATATATGTGGCCGTTGTTATGATTTCTCTGACACGAAGCTAATCCTTTATATTTCCTATAGCAAACTGACCCTTAGAGCAAGGGAATATAATAAGGGAGGCAACTTTGTTTTTCCTTGTAAAAATTATGCCAGTATTTTTACTTAAATTACTACCATGAATTTTATGGCCGAGTTTCAGGCATACGTAGACGATGCTCTCGTTCCAAGGATATTTACACTGAATGATTTTTCTTGTCGATTTGCTTTAACTTTAGTATACCAGTCTAGGTCATAGTGTAACAAGTTTGTCGGCCTCTGATTATCATTTTGAACATTTTCATTATTATGACCCAGTGTCAGTATTTACATGCGACACTTGGATCATTCTCATCTTTAATGAAACAACTGGGATTTATTTTGTCGATGAATTGACAGTTTATCATTCAAATCATTCATTCAGACCAGAAGAAATTGTTGTCTCCCGATATTTAGTTAGTTGGTGATTCAGTTACTACAGATTATTAAAGATACTCTTATTCATATATCTTGTTTGGTGTAAGTGGGGTGACTAGCAATCTGTTAATCTTTAACCAATTTCCACACAATGACGCTTTTAGACGCCCCAAGAAAAAAGGTTAGGAAACATTCTGTAAAATGAAGAAATTGCTTGTAACAATTTTACACGATGTTTTTATCCAGAAATGTGAAAAAATCCAAAATTTCAATATTTTTTACTTGTTGTCTGCAACACCTTTCAATTTGGACTAGTCTAGAATTCTGTTGTTTTGGGATTGGGTTAAACACATGTTCATGATATATGCAAATACTTTAATACGTATACTGACTTGCTAGTTGGAATTTCCAGTATGTTCATAGGCTATTCTTGATTTCAGGAAGAAAAAGTTGGTGTTAAAAGACAGATATGATTTCAAACAGCAAAACGGTCACACCCAGAACGGACACGGTCCTAGAAAAGGGTCATCTTACACAGAACATACGCCATTAATAACAAATGGGCGGAGCCAAGATGAGGGTAAGTCACATGATGTATTTGGTGATGGCAGAGAAAGAAATAGACAGCACAATACATCCAATTGAGTAAATATTTCCTGTTAAGATGGTTAATCATGTTTTTTTTCTTAAATACATGTAAATTTTTTACTCTAGATCATCTATACACTTTTAAAAATATCAGAAAATATATTATCAAATAACCAAATTCACTATGGATAAGCCTAGACGAAAACTTCCGACCAAAATATGTTGGACTGGTCAAGGTTAAAAGAAATGTAACCTACAATTCAAAGTGATGGAAAAGCATATCGGATAAAAAACACTATGAAAAATTCTGGAAGCAATTTATCGTGGAAAGACGGAGTTATTTTTTAATGTTCACAACTGTTACTACACGTTAGAGCAAGATATCTTTGAAACAGTGAAACATTGGTGAGATGATAACAGTTTCTTTACTTTTTCTTAGCAGATGACGACGACCCTACATACAAACCCAAGTTATACCGTGCCCTGTGGAAGGTCTTTTCTCTACACTGGTGGGAGGCCACGTCGTATATGGGCGTGGCTGAGGTAGTATGGCTTGTTCAACCAATAGTTTTAAGGTGAGTGCAACCCATTATCACACGACAGAATTTAGATAGGACCAAATTAAAAGGGGATGTAGATGATATGACTTTAATCAATAAATACCTTATAGGGTAGTGAACGATGTGGCAAATGGCAGGGTTTAGTCTGACAATATAATTGAGGAATATCGGTTGTCAATAGAAGAATCAACCGACCAATAAAAGAATCTATTTTGACCGGAAACGAACCTTAAACTGCAACTTTGGTCGACATTGTTTGTTTGGCGACTTAAACGCCGTGATTACAGTTTATTCAAGTTGTAGTTACGATTCTTATGCTGTCAACCAACCATTTTCATTTTTGTTACACGGTACTTTCTGTAAATTATGCAAAATAATGTCATTTAGTATCGAAGTAAAGTAGAATCAGTGGGTGGGGACAGCAACCCATCAATTTTACTTTATTTTAACTTTCAGGTATATCATTCAAATCATAGAAAACAAAGGTACGGAATACGATATTGGTGCTGAGTGGAGGGGCTATTTCTACTCCTTGTTACTCTTCGTTACTCTGTGTTCTAACTCCTATATGTATCACGTGGGATTCCATCACATGATGACAGTGGGACTGAAGTTTAAAACGGCGCTCATCTGTCTGATTTACAAAAAGGTAAATGTTTCCCCATGCTAAACCTCATTAATATACTACATAGTGTGGGTGTTGTCAATCACATAATGACGTTGATATAAACGATGAAAATGGAGCCCATCTAAATGAACCAAAAAGAGATAAAAAAATTGGACTATTAGTTCTCTCTACCACGTGACATTATTTATGTACATTGTGTATCATTTTGTACCTTTTGAAGTCGTTCGAGCATAACAGAACGCATACTAGTGTAAATAAAGCATATGCACATATTTAAATTAAAGTTCATGCTTAAGGATTGATGTGCACTTTTAATATTTTAGCACGCATGCTTAAAAAGTAAGTGTCTCCAATGATTTGCGCTCATTTGTATACCCTATGCGCACATGCATATTCATACTAGTGCACCATCAGTATTTGAGAACGAAAGCCTTATATTTGTTGGTAGAACTGTTGTTTTTACGACTTTAGTGGACTTTTGGGCCATTTACTTCACACGACGGCCGTTAGATTGACGTTTAAAAAGTAATTAGTTAGGTTAATTAGTAATATGCAAGTCTTCTGCAAGTTATTTCATTATGAACCAGTCTTAATTATTTGTCGTTTAGTTTTTAGTAATATTGCGGTGAACAGCACCGTCACAAGAGACCTCGACTTAACGTCTTATCCGAAAGACAAATGAGTTGTTTTGATATGTCAGCCCGGGGCTTCAACTAGCGATCTCATGGTTTAAAGTCGAGTATTCTACCAACAGAGCTAATTTGACTCTTATTAAATATCTATGGTTCTCCTGCATCTTTCTTAAAGGCTCTAACCATGAAGAGGAGCGGATCAAAGTCCACTACGGTCGGAGAGATTGTGAATCACATGTCTGTGGACTGTCAGCGTATACAAGACGCATTCCTCTTCTCGTTTTATATCGTCCTAGTCTTTGTTATTGTGATCATAGCGTTTGCTCAGTTATGGGACCTTATGGGTACGTATTTAAAGAATAATGAGTTGTTTCGGTGTAAGATTGGTTTATCTTTCGATGAGTGAACGAGTGGCATCGTAAGTTCATTTTCTAAATGTATGATGTAATTGCATTGAAACGAATTACAGCGCCTTTTATTATTTAAAAAATGACGTCATAATACATTTAATGACGACGTTTTACAGTAGGCCTATTATTTTCTTGCGGGATGTCATACATTGGTGAAATTCAAGAATTTCGACGATTTAACGTAAACATTCAGGACATATTTTAGATAGAATAATAAACTCGTTTTCTTAAAATACCGGTCTTAGATTTTTTAACTCTTCATAAGAAAAATGTCTTTTGGATGCTCCTCAAGAAAAACAATTGGGAAAACATTGTGTAAAATCAAATGCAATTTTTATTTTCATTTTACATAATCCTTTCTATCCAGGAAGTTAAAAAATCTGGAATTTCATAAACTTAATTAAATTGTCGACTGAAACTCCTTTTGGATCAGTCTAAGATTTTGTCGTCTGATTTTGGGTTAATGAATTTGATATTTCACGACTATTCAGTCAATAACCTCTATATTATCTTTACCTCGATATCATTTTGATTATAACAGTCAATAAACGCTTGGCACGGAAATGAGGTTGTGTTAGTACTGTTGTGAGAAATACCAGGAATCCAATGGTTAGGTGCTATAGCCGCCGTAATATGACTGAAATATTGTTTTAAGTGGAGTTGAACCCTTCAGTCAATTAATCATTCAACAATTTATGCTAATTGCTGTTCTTTAAATACAGGTATTGCTAGTCTGGGAGCCCTAGCCATTCTGATGACCATTCTACCAACAGTTGGTTTTATTGCAACGAAACAGTACACATTACAGAATGCCTTGTTGTATTTAAAAGGAACGAGAATAAAGATACTGAATGAAGTTATAAGTGGTATAAAGGTAATTAAAACGAGTGTTTTCTGTTAACAAGAAACGATTCTCGTTTCAACTATAAACTTTCACTTAAAACTTAAAGAAAATCCTTTTGTATAATCATTGGAAATCATTCAGGGAATTTGACAGGTAGAAAAAATAATGCAATGCTTCATAAGCTTTTTTACATGTACTAAAATAGCTATTGGGGCTTTATCATTATCTAGAGTGGTAAGCGCATCACCCTAGTAAGTGCCTATACCAATATTTGCACTAAGCTGTTTAGCTACAACAGTTCATGTTTTATATCATACTTGTAACAATCTCCTTCAATATTTTGCGTCTCCTGGTTTAACCTTAATTGCCTATGAGTGATATTTTAGCCGTTCGTTTGTAGTATTATGTTTAATAAATTAATAATGCATGTACAACTAAGCTTAGGTATTATTGCCTTTTTTCTTTTTATGAATTATTATGATTTTGTAATTTCATCGATAATATTTTAACCCATTACCACGCAATGACGCTTTTTGACGCCTCTCAAGAAAAGAACAAAAAGAAACCCATTGTGTAAAATGAAGAAATTACTTGTAACATTCTTCATTTTTCACAATGTCTTCTACCAAGAAAATTTAAAGGTCTAAAATTTCATAAACTCTAAATTGACGTCTGCAACCCATTTCAATATAGATCAGTCTAAAATTTTCCGCCTGGTAATGGGTTCAGGCTTGGTGAGAAGAGTTTTCGTTTCATTATGGTGTAAAGCCAACATCCTAATCACACTGTATGAAGGCGCACAGCCGAATCCTTACCCTTTCCCGTTTTTTTTGTTTTTTTTTTAATTTTAGGCTTGTCCAAATTCAAAGAGGTTGTAAACGACAATGAATATTGGATGCAATTTGAAATGAAACCATCCGATGTAGTAGAAAAAGTTGGAGGAAAAGGAGAATTGCTTGTCACAACTTGTCACAAGCAACTTCTTCTTTTTCAACAATGTTTTCTCAAGTATGAAATAACAGCAACGTAAAATCCCGGGTTTATACAGGAAAAAGTTAAAGATGTGTTCATAGCATTTTAGACTCATACTTCAATAAAATCAAAACAGAACAAAAACTATCTATAAACTTCTTATCATTTTATATAACCAAGTCATTCGTCAATAAAAATAAATCAAATAAGCAAAGATTACTCGAGTTTGAGACAGCATTGCTTTTAAGCTTAGGTAAGCAAGAGACCGATTGATACTGTTGGAAGTGGTAAATATCATGGATTCCATTATTCGAACGCGGGATTTTTCTTAGTAAATTTGAAAGTTAGAACCAATTCAATGATTTCAATTTCCAAACAGCGCCATGAAACTTTCTAGTTAATGACGTCATGACGTGATGACATAGAAGTGCGTCAAAAGCGACGTCACTTGTTTGTATTTAAGTTATCTCCGACGTAAGGGAGTTCATACTTGTTCTTTTCAGACTCTCACCAAAAAAATTGTATTCTTTTTTTTTTTATCTTATTTTTTTTATATTTATTTTGTTTATTTTTTGTGTACGATTGATTTATCTTTCATTTTGTGAACAAATAAAGCTGTTTTTCACGAATTGCGGAGAATGAAAAATAAATGCCACCCGTGAAAATATTACTTTTTGTTGTTCACTAAATGAAAGTTAAATACATAGCAACAACAATTAACCTCTGTACGTTCTGAACATCTAGGTATTAAAGATGTACGCTTGGGAGCCTTCATTTATGAAGAAAATTCAGGCAATCCGATCACAAGAGATCGATAAATTATGGAGGTATGCAGTTTTGGTCGCAACGGCTATCCTTTTTGCCGTCCACAGTCCTTTTATGGTAACTATGTATATTTAGAATATTCGTTAATATTGTAAAAAAAAAATGTATATCAATGAGTTTTTGGTCTATTTGGAAATGATCTCAACATCAAAACATTAACGGCATGAAGTTTGACATAATCGTTTTTTATTTTATAATAAGGCCGAAACAACATTGAAACTTTTTTAGGATGATACATGTATGTCGTCGGTTCCCGACCAAATTTCAAAAATACAGTTTTATTAAAGCTTTATTTACGATATTTGATCGCCCACCGGGGATATCATTCTCCAATCTTTGTTTTATTTTAAAGAATAGCAACCTATAAAATAATTAATAAATTCAGTAATAGTTCATTGAAAAAATAGGAGCAAAGTATTCGATTTTAACCAATCCTGTTTTATATGATTAATATCAAAATGTGATTTCTGTCTTTAGAATTGCAGTGTTTACCCCTTAATTAAATCTTCCAGATAATGTTCGTGTTGATACTGATCTACGTATTGACTTCCCCCACCCACTCTCTTGGTGCAGAGGAAACATTCACAGCACTGTCTATAATCAACATTCTTCGATTTCCCATAGCACTCTGTCCATTTTTGGTCAACGGGATGGTTCAGGTAGTTTTTGTTGAATTTCCTACATTATCACAATTTAACCCATTTCCATACAAAATAGGTTTAGACTGATCGAAATTGCAAAAGTTGCAGAAGACTATTTCAATTTGATCAGATTAATAAATGTCTTTCTTCGATGGAAACATTGCGGTAAAATGGAGTAAAATGGAAAAATTGTCTCTTAAAGCAATTTCTTCATTTTCCACAATGCTTTCTAGGACATTTCGTTTACAGGTCTCACGGGCCTTCGGTCGAGTGGGACCTTATACGCGCTGCTTAATACAAATATTTATATACATAAAAGACTAGATTCAACACAGTGTAACCAGAGGTCGAATTTTGAAAAATATATATTTAGTAAGGTAGAATAACCATTCTGGATTCTGAAAATCTGTTAAAAAAGGGGACTGGCGTAGTCAGCCTGCAGTGTTGCCACAATCTGAACAGGGTCAACACTTCTTGCCTTGCTCAAAGGAAAACTGAATATTTGACGGTTCACGCAAAATATTTTCCGTGCATGCTTGTTACTAAAAGAATGTCGCGTTGCCTCAAAATTTATTTCGCTAATTTGTTATATGTGGTAAGGAACTATATAATGTACCATTGTTGATGAAAAAACAAACTTTTTTATGTTTATAGGCTTTTGTATCAATCAAAAGAATACAAGAGTTCTTGTGGACAGAAGACCTATCCGAACACAATGTAAGATTTATACAAGACTCCCCTAAGGACGGTGGTAAGTTTTATTTTTTATCCCACTTGGGCAAAAATTGCTCAAGTGAGCTATTGAAATCAGTCAATACCCGGCGTCTATCGTCGCAGGGGGCGCAGTGTCCGCCCATGGACAATATCCTTTAACATCTTTTCTTTCTGAGATTATCGTCCACTTTTGATGAAAACTGACGAGGATAGCCCTTTGGTTAGGGTCTACAAAAATTGTCTAAATAATTAAATCTATCTATGGCTCTGGTTACTACGGGCATAGAAAGGGATTTTGTAAAAAATCTTTTATGATATCAGAAAGGCTTCTACCAAGTTTGTTCATACCCTGTTTATACCCTGCCCGGACGCACGACTTTTAACATTAAAACAAAGGGGTCTCTTTTAATGTTTTTTTCTGAAACCAGAGGAACGATTACTTTGATATTTTGTATGTAGCATCACCTGGTATACCGATACAGGTGCACACTATTTTATATAAAAAGAAAGAAGGAAAACTTGCAGTCATCTCTGATACAAGAAAGCCTAGATATTTGATATTGGTAAGTTGAATCTCCTAGTGAACTTGTAGAATGTGTGTCCATGTAACTGCAAAAATGATTGATTGTGACATAAAGGTACTAAATACAGCGCAAAATCAATAAATATGCTTCGCATAAATGTTGGCTAGTGTCGGAGTTCGAATTTCACATCCGGTCAAAATCGATGATTTGATTTGTTGATTGAGACTTGATTATAAGACGCGATCAATAGTATTAAAAAGCTCATATCGCTTTTGAGTATTTAAAATTTACATTTTAATTTGTTTAAAGTGTCAAAGGGTGTGAAGATATGCTTATTTGTTCCCTTTACAGAATACGTTTTAGATATCCAGTCGGCAGACTTTACCTGGTCCATGGAAAGACAAGAGCCCACTCTACGAGGGTATGTTTTCCTCATTCTAAACGATATATAATTTAATTTTCAGTTTCGTCTATCAAAAACCCCTTACTTCATAGGATTGGTGATGAATGGCGACTTAAATAGAGTAATATATTTGAACACTAATATGATATATTATTTCAAATGGAGTTTAAACATGCAAATATTACATAGATACTAAAAGATGGGCGGGAAATTGTGACAGAGTAGCATTGGCGTCATCATAACAAATTGATTTTGCAATCATTAAATAGCCTCGGATAGGTTAAGCTTTTAACCATTAGACGGTGACGTTAAAATTTGAGTCTTTTATTTTCAGGATTGATTTGAAGGTTGAGGAAGGCGAGCTTATTGCTGTAGTCGGTCATGTTGGTACGGGAAAATCATCGCTTATACAAGCTTGTCTTGGGGAGATGGATCGACTGTGTGGAACCGTAACAGTCAGGGTAAGAAAATACGAACTTTAACCCATAGCAAGATGGCAATATTTTAAACTGGTCTGCATTGAAAGGAGCTGCAGACGACAATTGAAATTGTATGCAATTCTTATTTTTTTTTCAACTTTCTAGGTAGAAAACATTGTGTAAAATGAAGAAATTACTCGTTGCACAATGTTTTCTCAATTATTTTTTCTTGGATGGCCTCAAAAAGCATCAATATGTGGGATTATTAATCAATAGTTAATTCTGGCAAAAAATCCATATAGGCGGTGTAGATTAAAATCAGACTTCACATATGTGATGGCTTAGTCTATAAACTGTATCCCCTGCCAAAGCAGAAATATTCCGGGTTCAATATGACAAGCGTTATCTACAAGTCAGAAAATGTTAAGTACTTTCAAAATGTAATTAACATGAACAAAAGATATTGGTCCATTTATTATTATTAATATCATTTTGTTCCAAAGTGTTTTTAGTGTTATACGATTTTTTATTTTAAACTTGGACGGATGGGTTCGAGCATTGAAGTTATACGTCCGTCCTAGTGGCCGAATGGTAATTGCGGCCACGGGTTCGAGTTCAACTATCACTGGAGTGTGTTCATCGGAAAGACACTTGAAAAGCGATCCTAGTCTACCAAGCTGAAAATAAATAAGTTGAAATTAATTTTTTTTTTAAAGTTATTTGTTTTTTGTGTTTAAAACAGTGGATAATTAATAAGTTGCTTACAACACGCAACTCCTTCATTAACCACAAAGTTCCCGAAAGCTTTCTGTTTATATAGCTGTCAAAAAGCGGTATTGTGTGGGGATGGGAGAAAGGTAGTATACATTGATGACTCTTAAATGGTTGCTTAATCTTTTGTTACTAAATAAAGCCATTTTACGATATTGTTTATTTATAGGTTAATCAATTAAATACCAAAATCTTCTATCGTTACAGGGAAAGATTGCCTATGTTCCACAAGAGGCTTGGATACAAAACATGACTTTACGTGATAACATTCTTTTCGGGAAATCTTTCAACGAACGGAAGTACCAAAAAGTAATTGAGGCATGCGCACTAGTTCCGGATCTGCAGATTCTTTCTGGGGGAGACATGACTGAAATTGGAGAAAAGGTGGATTTTTGCTAAAAATCTTATTAATAGATTTTTTCAGGATGGCTAAAAAAGATATAGATATTGTTCTGTTTTTAACCCAATCACACAAAATCACGCTGTTTTCCTCCCACCCAGAAAAAAAAAACTTTGTAAAATATTGAGGACAATGAAGAAATTGCTTGCAAAAATCAATTTCTTCATTGTTCACAATATTTTCTACACAATATGGCAAAGGTTATTTTATATTTCACTAACTTGAAATCGACGAGTGCAACTTCTTTCAGTTTGGAATAGTCTAAAACTGTGTTGTGGTAATTATTTAAATGAACCGAGTAGAAGTTATACCGAAAGGTCGAAATTAGATGTATGGCATTAATACATAGGCTGCACAGCACTGTTTTAAATTAGTTAGATCGATACAATTTTCTCTTCTGTGTTTTGATTGAAATATTTACACATGAATTCAGTAAATTTTACTCGTAAGGTAATAGTTTTATAGTCCATTTTATGCTAAATATGCAAGAAAATTCAATTTGAACAAATATTGTTATTATACATATAGCATTTTATCCGAATCGTATGTTCTGAAGATTTATTAATATCTTAAAGATTGCAACAACTAGATAATTGTATAGGTATACCTCTTAAAAATGCCGAGTAGGTCTTCATTTTCTATGTCAAAATGTATATATTTTTTCTATTACTTAGGGTATTAATATCAGTGGTGGTCAAAAACAGAGAGTCAGTCTTGCGCGAGCAGTGTACAGCAATGCTCAAGTTTACTTTATGGACGACCCTCTTAGTGCAGTGGATTCACATGTTGGCAAACACTTGTTTAAAAGAGTTATAGGAAACGAAGGTCTGCTCCGGCATAAAGTAAGTCAATCTAGTATCAAGGTAGCTTGTCTCCAAAGCTTTTTTGAATGTAACTAAGGTACATTAATTATACAAATACATTTAATTCCCTTATGTTACCCCACTACGTCTCATAATCTGATACTGATCAGAAAAACAAAGAGATAACGCTTAGAGAAAAGAAAATGTTCGACTTAAGTTGTACAGATATCAGAGAGACTGTGATCGAGCCTAGAACCAATATAACTTTTTCGATTTCATTCCATGTTTATATAAATACTTCGGAACTGATAGCTATATATTCGTCATTTTTTTATGGCGATAAAATTGAAAAGAAACACTTTCTAGTTCCTCCTCTAGTTTGTAACTATGGTAGAATAGTACACATTGTATAGTATTCTCGGTGGATAATCACAATGTCGTAACTACAGCTTGAATAAACTGTGGTTACGACTATTTAGATCGCCCAAAGACAATATAAATTTAAATGTTTTCGGGTGAATCAGAATGTTTTTTTTTATGTAAAAACATTGTCGTTCTCATTTATATTTATTTTTTATTGTTCCTTACTAGTCTTTATATTTATTATCATTTGTCTATATTGTAACCCATTAGTAACTCTAAGTAGTCATGGACAATGGATAAATCACATAAATAACATTTTAGAATCTGCAGCTAAAGTTTTGCAAATAATGCGAAGACTACAACTTACACTCACACGGGCAGCACTAAACCAAATCTTGTCTTACGTGCGACCAATTCTAGAATATTCTTCTATAGTTTGGGACGGATGCTTCCTCACTTCTTCGAATTCAATTGAATTACTTCAAAATGAAGCAGCCCGTATCGTGACAGGTCTAACAAGAGCCGCGTCTATAGTAGATTTATATAAAGAGTGTGGATGGGGAACATTATCGATACGGCCTAAAAATGCTAAATTGTGTTTTATGTATAAAGTTTCAACTGGTGTCGTCCCCAAATACATAGACGATTTGATCCCCCCGTTAGTAGGTCAAAGGTCTAATTCCGACCTACGCAACAGCCAAGATTACCAAAACATTCAAAAGAGAACACGCTTATTGCAAAGGTCGTGAATTGCTTCTCCAAAATCACTATGGAACGATGTTTATCAAGATATAAGAGAAACTTCATCTTTTAATATTTTAATATCGACAATAAAAAGAATAAATAGGCCGGCTAGCATTCCAATTTTCTTCTATTTTGGAAATAGATATCTATCAGTCATACATGCACGAGTAATCTAAATGATGCTCTTTACGTGAATCACTTAAAATCAGATCCTACATGTGCCTGTGTAGATGGTGTGGAAAATGCTGAACATTATTTTCTAGACTGTAACTTGTTTATTGAAAGTAGAAATGTACTGTTCAGATCTACAAGAGCATTCTTACTTCTTAATATTAACATGTTGATGTCTGGAGACGAAATACTTAATTATAATAATAACTGCGTTTCATTCGAAGCAAATTAATGCATTTATTAAACAGTCAAAGCGCTTCCAGTAACCCAAAAGTAATAGTAATGATAATTGAATTAATTTGGTACGGTCTGAGAGCACCATAATGTCTAAATATCTATCCACCTTTTAATTTCTTTCTTCCCTGATTATAGTTTTATTTCCTTCCTTTTTATTATATCATTCACCTTTTCATTTTTCTTCCCAATTAGTTTCTTAATCTCTCCCTCAATTCGAACTTGCTACTATTCTTATATTAGTAACTACATGTTCAGTATAGTTGCCATTATCAATGTGCTTTGTATTGTAGGGGAAGGACCGATACTTAGTTATTAGAACTTGTGGTCCCCCCCGATTTCATGTCTTTGTGAAATGAAATATGTTGAAATTAAACTAACCCATTTGCAGATGACCAAATTTCAGACTGGTCCAAATTCAAATATGCTGCAGACGACAATTTGTAGTTCATGAAATTCATGAAAAAGCATCATTGAGTTGAAATGAGTTAAGCTTCATTTTATCAGAATGGTTCGGCTTTAACACGTACATCGTTAGCGTGTATTTTGCAAGTTAACAAGCAGTTGACGAACCGCCGCTGTCAATCAAAGAATCGTTTGACCAATCAAATTATTCATTTAGACCGAAAGTGAATCTTGAACTCCGTTATTTGTGTTAATCATCTTTATTGGCTGTTCGACTTAAATGCTGTAACTAAAGTTTGTTCAAGCAGTTCGACGTTTCGCTTGTTAACCGACTATATTGTGGTATGTTTAATGTATCTGATCATAAATTATGCAAATTAATGTCGTTCAAATCATGAAGTCGAACACAAAGTAGAAGGTCAAAGGGCGTGGTCAGCGATCCGTCATCATATTTCCTCAAATTTTCCAAACTTTCAGACACGTATCCTTGTTACCCATGGAGTTCATTGGTTGCCAATGGTTGACCGAATAGTAGTCCTCAGTAACGGTACAATCACCGAATCTGGTACATATGAAGAGCTGATCAACCAAAAAGGAGCATTTGCTCAGTTTTTACACCAATATCTACAACAAGATGAAGAGGAGGACGAGGACCCAGAAAGTAAGGCCAGAATAATTACAATAAATCCGTATTGCCATTATAACGAGTTTAAACCCGTTATAATGGCATTATGTTTATATTATAATAATGTTTTCGATGCCTCTAGTACAAGAGTTAAACTTCAGTCGAAATTATTATCGCTAGATAAATGGTATTTTGTCATTTATTCATTTTTTTTTTCAATTTTAAGAATTTTACCATTTATTTTTAATAATAGTTCATAATAATTTTCAAAAACAAGAATTCGCCATAAAAAAATGAATATTTATATTCTTTTGCTTTTTAGATAACATCTCTAACAAGTTTCACGGTATAATAAATTAATCAATCACAACTGTCTGTAGCTATTCTTTAATGGGGGGAATTTTATTTGTTATGATCACTACAGTTCAACATATCAAGGAGTCGATGTATGCAAAAGTAGAAGAAGCCAAATCAGACGGTGCCATAACATCTGAGGACGAATCGACAGCGAAAAGTGAAAGAATGAGGTACGTAATAAACCCATTACAAGACGACAACATTTTAGACTCGTCCAAATTGAAAGAAGTTGTAGACAACAATTTAAAGTTTATGGATTTTTTTCAAACTTTCTTTTTAGGAAATACTGTATAAAATGAAGAAACTGCTTGTATCAAGCAATTTCTTTATTTTACACAATGTTTTTCCGATTTTTTTGTGGGGTAAGGCGTAAAATCGTCACTGTGTGGGAACGTTTTGTGGAATGCTGAGTTAGAGTTAAGATACGAAACCTTGTAATGGATTCTATTGATATTTCACGCGATCGAAGGGAATTTCAAGTTGGTGAAATATTAAATACAGTATCTCTATTTTTCTCTATAGAAAGCAATGTAGAAAATGAAGAAATTGCTTGTAACAACAATTTCTTCTTTTTCTTAATTGTTTTCGAGAATCTTTACTGGTTTGTATTTGACATAGTTTATGATTTTCCATTCTTTTCTCGATTAAGAAAAGCTTGTACCAAAAAAGGTCTCTAGGCACATTGAATATTTTTTAACAGGCGACGATCAACACGTGGTAGTACGTTTAGTAGAACACACTCGAAAGTGGAAGAAAAACCAACGCAAACTGCTGAATTATCAAGGCTAACTGTAGAGGAGACGTACGAGGAAGGCGCGGTAGGTCATAAGGTTTTCATATCTTTATTATCCCCCGCCTTTTCAGCGAAGGGGATATAGTAATGGTCTCCGTCCGTCATTCCGTCCTTCCGTCACTAAACTTTTCCGGAGCATATCTCTGAAAGTATAATTGCTATCAACTTGAAAGTTCATAGGTCGATAGATCTCATTGAGGAAAAGTGCAGTGCACAAGAACCACATCTCTTGCTTGCATAATTTTGGAGTAATTGCCCTTTGTTTTTTTAAAGACTAAGATTTTGTCCGGGGAATATTTCTGAAAGTATAATAGCTATTAACTTGAAAATTCATAGGTGGATAGATCTCGTTGAGGAGAAGTGCAGTGTACAAGAACTACAACTCTTGCTTGCACAATTTTGGAGTTATTGCCCTTTGTTGTTTTAAAGACTTAGATTTTGTCCTGAGCATATCTCTGTAAGTACAATAGCTATTATCGAGCTCATTGAGAAGAAATGCAGTGCACAAGAAGCCTAAATCTAACTGTTTACTATCAAGCTTTTACGGCGGGGGATGTCCATGCCCGACATGGCTCTTGTCTGAATTGAAATTTCCGCTGATCTGAATTCAGTGTTGACAAATTGCAGCAGTCAATCAAGCAATTAATCGACCAATCAAATCCTAAATTCATACCGGCAGTGAACTTTCAACTTCTATGTAAGCCGAGATTTATGTGAATTATTTTTGTATGTTTGAGGTCTCAAACATCGTAAAATCAGCTTATTTAAGCAGAAGTTACGATTTTTAGGACTCAAACAAACAACATTATTTTTTTGTTAAACCTCGATATCAAACGGGATTATTTTACAAATTTATGACCAGCAACATGCAACAAAAAAGTAAAATAGTTAGTTGGAAACTTAAACGTCGTGACTACAGCATGAACGAGCTGTAGTTATGACGTTTAAATCGCCAAACAAATTAAAATGGTTCAAAAATTGTCGAACAATGTTGGAGTTCAAAATTAAAAATCCCGTCTAAGAGAATGATTTGATTGATCGATTAATTATTTGATTGACATTCGCGATCGGTCAATTACAGTTTCCTATCGCTACAAGCATTAATCATTAAACTCGTAAACTCCAATGCATTCTCTTTTTAACTTCATTTTTTCAATAGATGAAAAAAACGCATCCGCAAAAACCATAAAGAAAACACACGCATAACAACAACACAACAACATCTTAAATAGTCTCTATACAACATCTTAAATAGTCTCACTATCTATCATTCGCCCATAGACAAAACATAAATAACTCATGTCACAATTGATGTTTGTTAAATGTCGGAAAGAATATGAACCAAGTCGATTTTCAAGCTCACGACATAAGGATTGAGAGCAAAACTCGTTACCTGCCAAAACTAAGCGAGCTGGTTAATTGACGGAACGCTGGCCACGCCCACTGACTCCGCTGGTCACACTAACTGACTCAGTTTGCGACGTAAACGTCGTAACTACAGCTTGAAAAAGTTGTATTTACGACGTTTAAGCCTCGAAACCAGCAAAATGATTCGTAATTATGTCGAAGTTCAAAGGTGACTTCTATATTGATTATTTAATTAGTCGATCGATTCTTTGGTTAACAACCGCGATTGGTCAATTGTATTTTATACGTGTGGGTGCATGATTTCTCCAGATCAAATTCGATGTTTTACTCACCTACATGAAAGCCATGGGTCCGGTGTTTGTTGTACTCGTGTTTGTGTTTGTGAGCTTGTTCCAAGGTCTCAACGTCTTTTCCAACTTCTGGCTAACTTTCTGGACTGAGGACGAACTGTTGAAGAACACAACATTATCCGGCACCCCTGAATATGAAGAAAAATACAAGTTCTACCTGATTTTGTATTTGGTTCTTGGCATAATTCAAGGTAATACTTATAAATAATTTAATGTTTAGTTTCGTCTATCAAAAACGAGCGACCTGATTGGTCAAAAAAATTATTCATATCTCCATGAACAAATTTTGAGCACGCAGCCACTTTGTATGATTCCGCAAAAAATAGTTCGATTTAAGAAAGTATCAAAATTTGTAAAGTTTATTTTTCGCTCAATGCTATTAAATTATAAGAAATGAAAAGAATATTTTTTGTTTTCATGAGTCCGCTTCGCGTATTGATACAGTGTGATTAGTTTTTTTCTGTTCATACCTAAATGAAAACAAAAATATCCTCTTCATTTCTAAAATAAATAATCAAAATATTCCAATCCAAGTATGGATAAGTTTAATTTGTAGTTTAGTCTATCAAAACGGGCGTTCTAATTGGTAGAAAGAAAATATTCATAGCTCCATGAACAAAATTTTGAGCTCGCAGCTATTTTGTATGCTTCCGCACCAAAAAGTCCCGTGCAAAAAATATTAAAAATAGTAAAGTTTTTGCTTTTTTTCGCTCGATGCAATTAAATATAAGAAAAAAAATACAATTTTTTTTCGTTTTCATGGAGGTATGAACCGAAAAACCTAATCACACTTGTGTATGAAATCGCTTCGCTAAACCTAATTGGTTTGCGAACTAAACGTGGTAGTGACAGCTTCAATACGATGTAGTTACGACGTTTTAGTCGCCAAGCAATCAAAAATGCTAGATATAATTGTCCGAGTTCAGAGCTCACTTTGATCTTAATAAATCTTTTCATTGGTCAATCGATATTTCTATAAGACTACTGCTACAAGATCGGATGAATCTCTGTATATTGCACAAATGAATATTGTACAAAAAGTGTCTAAAGTTAATAGAGAATTGAGTTCAAGTCTTGTTCTTCTTTTCGTTGTTTCGTATGAAATGTCATTTCCGTTGTGCAGGTTTTGCTGTATTCGCCGGGTTTTATCTCGCTCTCACGAAGATGGTCGTAGCCTCGGGAAAACTGCACAATTATATGTTGACGAGTATTTTAAAGTCGCCCATGTCCTTCTTTGACACAACACCGATTGGAAGAATGATGAACAGGTTGGTGTAGGCTTTATATTCCATTACCAGACGGCAAAGTTTAAGCCTGGTCTAACTTTATAGGGGTGGCAGACAATTAGATTTTTTTTTTCATTTTTTGGTAGAAAACAAAGTATAAAATGAAGAAATTGCTTGTAAAAAGCAATTTCTCCAATTTACACAATGTTGTCTGAGCTTTTCTTTCTTGGGGAAGTACAACATGCATATTTCATGGGATAGACTTTCATTTGAGCCAAATGACCTCGAGCCTTGTCATTTTGACCTCCAATCCGTTTTAAAAAGACACAAACGTTTCACCCAAAACATTAATTTCTAGATCATTTTTCAGTTTTAGATGATCATATTTTTAACATGCATTATTCAGGAGACAGACTTTCATTTGAGGTAATGACCTTGACCCTGTGACCTTGCGTCATAAACCTTTTAGCCGATATTTTTGTTTATTTTTTTTTTTAACAAAGAAGTTTTTACTTTCACTTTCTATATGTCCCTTTCATCATTCGGTGGCCATAAATCACACGTGCACTTTTTAGGAGATGGGCTTGCAGTTGAGACAATGACATTGTCCATCTGATCGTGACCTTTTAACATTTTTAAAACAAAACTTTAACTTGAACATTTTTCATTCCAGGTTGCTCTCATTCTTCACACATGCATTCACCAGAGAATTGGGCAACGGCTTTGACTCTGTGACCATATACCCATAACATTTAACTCTTGTAAAAAGCACCCCGAAGGGCAAGCTTTGTTGACTGCGGACAACTCTTGTCGTTGGTTTTGCGTCGTAACTACTTCAATATGATGTTAAGGTCGTCAACAACGATTTTCCTTCTATTCTTTGTCCCTAAACACATATTTTGGAAAAGATAATCGTGACCTTCGATCAGTCAATTTCACAATATATTTAATTATATTTCAGGTTTTCAAGTGATATTGATATTATGGACAATAAATTGCCGGAAAGTTTTCGACTTTGGACTATCATGGTGTTCTCAACGTTGGCGGTTGTTGTTGTTGTAAGCGTGACCACGCCCATTTTTATTGCAGCGATCATACCCATCGGGTTGTTCTACATATTTTGTGTGGTAAGTTATCCATTCAAACCTCTAATATTTCCTTTTGAATTCGTCCCGGCTTGAATAAAGCCGTATTTACGATATTTTGCTCGGCGAACAGCTTGAATAGAGCTGTATTTACGACAATTTGATCGCCCAACAGTACAAACCGAGTGGGACCGGAATTTATCGGGTAGATACGTAATCAATCGATTGCACCAAAAAATGCCTTATCTGTGATTTCCATGGCATATTAATTACGTTACTGGATTTCGCAAACTATATAGTCGTTATCGACGTCATCTGATGACTAACGCCCCCCCCCCCCCCCGATAAATACCGATTTTTAAATATAGGACATATATTACAATAATTTAATTTTTAGTGTCGTCCATCAAAAACGAGCGATCTGATTGGTCTAAAATTTAATACATAAGTCCATAAACAAAATTTTGAGCACGCTGCCATTTTGAATGCTTCCGCACAAAATAGTTCACTACAAAAAGGTATCAAAATTTGTTAAGTTGTTGCATTTTTCGCTCGAGCTATTCAATTATAAGAAATGAAAATAATATTTTTTGTTTTCATGGAGGTATGAACCGAAAAGTCTAATCACACAATGTATGAATCCGCTTCGCGTATTCATACAGTGTGATTAGGTTTTTCGGTTCATACCTCCATGAAAACAAAAAATATTCTCTTCATCTCTTAATTGAATTAAATATAAAGTGAATTTAGTAGAATTAACACAAAGAAAGAATTTTATCGTGAAAAGTACATGAATAACTATTGCAAAAGCAGGTAGTTATCCTGTATCAAATTTGCATAAAAACTGTTCAAGAGCCACTTTAACTATTGAAGTGGAACATATTTTTGGATTCAATGGGAGTATCTAGCGGGGTCATTCGGCTTTATGAGCGATGTAATCTGGTGTACGTGCGTATTGGCATTAAACCGTCCTAATTTTTTTCGGAGCCTACACCTACGAATGGACTCAAAACAACGTGACACAACTGTTCTCCATTTATAATAGGTTGCCATTTGAAACAAATTCCAAGGCCAAGGTCACGGCTGAAGGGCAAACGGTCAAATTGAGCTTATCCAGAACACATCTACTACATTTGCGGATGGATTTTATAACTCTTACGAACATTCTTATAAGGCTTCTAGTTATACAGGATTGTAAATGATTTTGGTGAATGTGTCATTTGAAACTATCTTTAGATAGCCCCAGGGTCAATGTCGCAACTAATAGTCAGATATTTGGCGGGCTCGACATTTTGTCCCTGAATAGAAAGAAAGTAACGATAGAAATATTTATCGTTCTAAGAGGCTGTAGTTTGAAATAATGCCCTAAAACGTTTGCGTACCTGTGCTTATAAGATTATCTAAACAAGAAGATCCTTGCAACTATAACGCTTACCTGAGTCAGTGACTGCAAATGCTCAAAGTCTGTCGTTGTTTATTTCCCCGAACTTGTCCAAAATTGCACAAAGACAAATATTCTCGGGAAAATCAAGAAACTGCAGGAAATTTTGAGCTTTGGGATGCAATTAACGTATTATAAACATGCGAACTATTTGACTACTGATGCACAGCCTGATTTAAAAAAAAAAAAGAAAAACCTCTCCTTTCGCACTTTGACAGTAATGGTTCTAAGAGTTATGCTTTCCGTTATTTTGATTTCTTTTTCCCAGAGATTTTACTTACCCACTGCAAGACTAATGCGGAGGACCGAGTCGGTGTGCAGATCCCCGATATACAATCACTTTAGTGAGACAATTACTGGTGCAGCGGTCATAAGAGCGTATAAATGTGCTAATAGATTTGTAGAGGAATCGAGGAGAAGAGTAGATAAAAATATCAAGTTTTATTATGCAGCCAATACGGGAGGAAGGTGAGCAATAATTTCCCTAGATCCAGCAGTTTTATCGATGAGCACTTCATTACTGAACCCAATTATCGACTTACGGGGAACTCGAAAAGTAGAAATTCGGCGTACTAACTTTCACTTTTCTAAGCAACAATATTACCCTGAAGATTGGAAGTTTTTGATCTGACATTTGATCAATCGCGACTATCAATCATAAAATAAACCGACCAATCAAATCATTTTTTCAGCCCTGACCTCATACATTGGCCGCCATTTCTGTTAACTTTTTTGTTGGTTTGGTGACTTAAACGTCGTAACTACAGCATATTCAAGCTGTAGTTACGACGTTAATGTCGCCAACCACCATTTCACTTTTTTGTTACATGTTTCTGTCCGTAAATTTTGTAATATAACGCCATTAAAAATCGAAGAGTAATTTCCTGTCCGAGTTAATGGGCGGGGACTGGGGAGTCAGTGGGCGGAGCCAGCGATTGGTAAAATTCTCTAACACCAATTTGGTTAGGAGTCGTTTGTAGTTGAGCATTGCTTGTATAACTTCCTTCTACTTCTATAAATCTTCTTACGTCGATTTTTTAACCATTGTCATGCTGAATAAAATCCTTATCTAAAGTTGCATAAAAATCAAGGGACTGAAGGTACTGAAGGTACTGGTTAAGGATAAAAAAAAGATTAAGAAAATAAATTTTACAAACAACTCTGGGTTGAAGGAATCAAACAGGAGGTTAAGACAAAGATCAGACTGCACTTATGTGCAGTCTGATCTTAGCCTATACCTTCTGCCAAAGCAGGAATGTAACGGGTTCAGCATGACAAGGGGTAATTTTTCTTTTGGAGGCTGACAGATTTACTAGCAACAAATTTTGCAAAAAAGCACCGTTTGATATATAAATTGACTTTCTGTCGGAGGTATGTGGGCGTGGCTTTCGATCCGTCAAAAATTCAATCATTGTATTTGGAAAATTTTGATATTTACTTACATGAAAATCAATCCCTTTTTTTATTTCATCTCCAGATGGATTGGAATACGCCTTGAACTCCTGGGCAATGTTATTGTACTACTGGCGACAATCTTCGCTTTTGTTTCCGACGATCTAAGTGGGGCTGATGTTGGTCTCTCTATATCTTATGCTGTTCAGGTATGAATTTGGAAATACATATAGATTACAGCATCACATTTCTTCCATTTCCTCATACATGTGTCCTTTTTTTTCATTACAGGGAGCACTTTCTCATATTACTATCGATACCCTAGTACTTTGCACTTGTGAAATCACTCTCTTAAAGCTTTAAGTCACTTATTCCAACACGAAAAAATTTTAGACTTGTCCAAATTTAGAGAAGTTGAAGAACAGATTTCAGTCGGTGAATTTGGACCAGTCTAAACTATTGTCGTTTGGTAATTGGGTAATGTTTTTTTCTATTGTAGACTGAGTTAAAATCAGCGTGTGTTAAAGAAAAATGCCATGCCTTACCCATATGCCCTTTTCTGTCGTCTTTTCTTTTAGATAACAATTACAATGAATTTAGTGGTGTTAGCTGTCAGTGAGCTAGAGATGAACGTGGTGTCTGCTGAGAGAGTCACAGAATATACAACCTTACCCAGTGAGGTAGGACGTTTTATTACGAGGAATTAACTAAGATTTAAGATATATCGACGGTGTTCGACCAAAAACTCGTAAGTACAGCTTAGAATAAGCTGTAGTAACGAGGTTTTGTAGAACAACGACAAAATATATTTCACTTTTGTTCAGTAATAGAGTATAACTGACATACAAACACAGGATAGCAAAGAACATCATAGAGAAAACACAACGAATTACGGCACATAAACTCCTTTTAAACGAAACCCCAAAGGAATATAGTCTACTTGAAAAGAGAAAATCGTCTGTGAAAAACTGCGAACATGAGGACATCCCAACAATTTTTGTCTTATCTATTCAACATTTCGAAATGCAACTTGGCCAAATACGGTTGACCGTGTGCCAATATTGTTGACCGCCGTTCAAAATTGGTACTATAAATCCGATCCGAAGTGCTGTGACCTGATTTTGGTGGCTCACATAAATAATATGCGTTGAAAGCGAGGTGGTACCTGACACCGAATGAATAAAATTCGAGAAAAAATAAGATATCAAACTAGTTTATTTAGCCTGTTCAATGGCTCTTTATACAATTTTTGGACTTCTCTCCAAATAATGATTCATTTGAGTGGGTGGTCTATTTTTGTTTCTATCGGTTAGAAAAAAAAATCGGTCAGAGATACAGTATTACTTGGACTTTAAGATTCAGAAATGAACTGTTGCTGTGATTTATTACTGTAATAGACTCTACGAGACTATCGTGATACATACATGGATTTTTTGTATAAAATTCATTTTCAAGTTGTTAACAATTATCTTAAGGCTGGATGGGTGTTAGAGAGTAACAAGCCACCGTCAGATTGGCCGAGAAGTGGGAAGATAGAATTCAGAGGGTTTATGACTCGATATAGGGAAGGCCTTGACCTTGTGTTACGCGGCATTGACTGTGTAATACAGGACGGTGAAAAGGTAGGGGATTTTTTTTATTGATCGATAGGTTGTACTACTGATTGATTGCTTGGTTTATTGCTTGGTTGCTTGGTTGGTTGATTTATTGATTGATTTATTGGTTCACTGATAACTTTATTGATGTATTGATTTATTGATTAATTGATGTTTGATTGATTGATTGATTGATTGATCGATTGGTTGATTGAATGATTGGTTGATTGGTTGATGTGTTCACTGATCACTTCATTGATGTATTGATGTATTGATTGATTGATGTGTTCACTGATCTGGGATTGGATTAAGTTACCGACGATTTGGATTTCTTACTTCTAAGGCTCAAACTTTCTTGTACAAACACGGGATTTAACGTAACTGTAATTTTATACTTGAGAAAACATTGTAAAAAAAGGAGAAATTGCTTGTTACAAGCAATTTCTTCTTTTTCCACAATATTTTCTACGACATAGGATGGTTTCACTTCAAATTTCATCCGATTTCTATTGTTGACTGCACCTCTTTCAATTTTGACCAGTCTTAAATTACAAAAAAGTGTAACTCACAATTACAAGCATGTGTTTGTCACTAATGGATATATCTAGATGACGGTAATTTCTCCTCAGCAAAAAAAAATATTTCTTATTCAATTTAATTCCCTTCTTTCTAAAATTAAGAATACGTTTCTGGTTGTTTCTCGGTCATTATATCTTCTATCTTTTATATTTCAGATAGGAATTGTAGGTAGAACAGGGGCCGGTAAATCGTCCTTGACCTTGTGTTTGTTTCGGCTTATAGAATCTGCCGGTGGGTCCATATTCATAGACGGCATTGATATATCAAAACTCGGTTTGCACGATCTCAGGGCCAAACTTACCATATTGCCACAGGTAGGATCGCGGTTATCACTTCTTTCTCTTCCACGCGACCTACAGGTTGATGGTTTAAATCTAGACATGTCAAATTCGGAATATTGCTGTTTTTAGCAGGTTGTGTTGACAAAGATCGAACTGCACATATGTACAGACTGATCTTACCTTACAGCACCTGCGTGTCTCCTTCAAGCCACGATTGTCTAAAATTGAATTCAAAACATTGACCCATACTTATTGCTTCCTTTGCATCAAGCCCATTGGATTTAATGCAATTTCCGCAAAGGATTTAATTTAATACCCATCAGTTTTCCTTATAAGAAACATTCATTTCAAAGGGATAAAATTGTACAAAAAAATAATCCGCATCTGCCATGTACTGAACTAGTACGGATAAATGGTTCGATGACGTCATTTTCCCGATGAAATGATGTCACGCCAAAGACAACGTTGATTTTTCGACAAGTTTCGTCATGTAAAATAAATGAAAGCACTGAAAGTACTGTAAACTAGCAAAGCATGGTTTTTATTAAGTAATCTTCTTCGACAAAGTTTATCATGATAAATAAACGAGGGTAAAGCTGGCATAACCCAGGAATTGACCCATTTCAACACGACAGAATCTTAGCCCTGTTCTAATTGAAGCTAACTTAAGCTATCAAAGCTGACGCTTTCCTAGGTAAAAATGTTTTGTAAATAATAAATGGATGACTATGGTGTAGCTAGTGGTCAAATTCTTGTTTTGGATTCACGACGCGTAGGACAATTTGGTATTTCACTCGAATCCGATTCTATGTTCTGTTTCACGACTGTGTAGGGAATATTATATTGCGATAGTGATACAAAATCTTGTATTTGCTCTGGGCTGCAGAGGAAATTTTTTTGACATTTCACGAGACCGAAGGACAAGTGGAATATCAAATTTTCCTCCGCAGCCAGAAGCAAATACACGATGTTGTATATCCATGCATTTGATTACCTTTCAGGACCCGGTTCTATTTTCCGGATCATTACGCACGAATTTAGATCCATTCGAAAAATATTCCGATGATGAAATCTGGTATGCCTTAGAATGTGCTCATCTCAAAGACTTCGTACGTGGCATGATTGATGGGCTCGCTTACGAATGCGGGGAAGGAGGCCAAAATCTGAGGTAAAAAATGGCAGGGACGATCCTTCAATTATTTCGAATATCACGCATAGGCTTCTAAAATCACCCTGCGCATGATATTCCAAACATTGACGGATCGCCGCTGCTGTCAGTCAGAGAATTGATTGACCAATTGGATCATTAATTTATACTAGGAATGAATCTTTAGCTCCGACATTTATTCAAATATTTGTGTCTCTTTGGCGAACGAAACACCATACCTACGGTTTATCAAAGTCATAGTTACAACGTTTATGTCTACAACCAATAACTTGCCTCCCTCGTCACGTACATTACAAAATAATGTTGTTCAATACCCACAGTCAAACAGCAATGTCGCAGGTGGCCGTGACCAGCCATCCGTCAATTATGTTCGCCAGGTTAAGACTCAGATCAGCCTTTGCATCTTCCAAGTCTGATCACGGTCTTCATTACGTGCTTCATTGTGCGTTTTTTTAACGAGACAAATTTTCTATAGATTATTAACACATATCTTAAAGTATTCCCAGACAGTCCCTCCTTTTTAGGCCCTCAAGAATAAAGCTTTACGAAATATTGTGGAAAAGGAAGAAATTGCTCGTATTAAGCAATTTCTTCATTATCCACAACGTTTACTACCCGAAAGGATAAATATTTAAAAGATTTCATCAACACAAAATTGTCATCTGCAACTCCTTTAAATTTAGACTGGTCTAAAATTGTATCATGTGTTAATGGGTTAATGCAGTTTATGGAATCACACCGCGGCAGTTTCTTTAATGCTG
Organism: Fragum fragum; assembly: GCA_946902895.1. Classification (NCBI taxonomy): domain Eukaryota; kingdom Metazoa; phylum Mollusca; class Bivalvia; order Cardiida; family Cardiidae; genus Fragum; species Fragum fragum. The sequence continues at coordinate 5,806,190 of OX336383.1, read as the reverse complement.
TCTGGGTTATATAGTATGTATTGGTTGAACTATCCCTTGAAATTATCAAAACGAAAATTAATTGTTTGGTCAGATTTAGCCTGGCTTAAGTTTATTTCGACCTACCGAAGCTCATCTCGGCGGAACCAAAGAGGTAATGACGTCACCAGGTTACCGTCTAAATAACGTGCAAAATGACTGGCTTTGAAAGATTTTGTTCAAGGGAAAAAACATATTTGGTCTATTTTGGTATTGAAGAAACAGAAAAATTTAAGTCGACGAACCAACAAAAAGTTGTTATGATGCCGGCTAATGTTGGGGTTCACTTCCGTTCTGTTTGGAAAATTTGATTGGTCGATTGATTTTTGATTGACAGTCGCAGTCCACCAATTACCGCCTATTTCTTCACGTGCAGTATACATGTCTTGCAGATTGCCTTTGAGTTTACAGTACACCTCAGTCTTCACGAGTAGAAACTTTATATATGAACGTCTTCCCTTTTTATCATGCAAGACAAAAAGTATATATATCGTCGTTTGGTGGCAAAAACTTTGTAACTAAAGCTAGCTTTATCCACTCCCAGACGACACAATTTTAGGTTGGTCCAAGGGTTAAAGGAAGTTACAGACTGCAATTTTAATTTGATGAAATTTTAAATTCTTTTGTCTTTTTGGTTAGAGACCATTATTGGATATGAAGAATTCGCCTGATACTATGAAGTTCTTCATTTTCCACAATGTTTTCCCAAGCTGTAATCTTAAAGGGCGGCAAAAACGGGATTGCGTGGGAACCTGTTAAGCTATAGCTACGAGGTTTGGGCTGAGCTATTCCGATAACTGTCTAATAATGTAAAACAGGCTTTACACTTTTTAACCATCTCCCGTAATATCACTGTTTTTACGTTCCTGTGATAAAAAGCATTGTTGAAAAAGAAAAGAATGCATGTAACAAGCAATTTCTTCTTTATCCACAATATTATCTATCATATAGGATGGCTACTTTTCAAGCAAAGTTATTTTATAATGTCGTCTGCTACCTTTTGAATTTGGAAAAGTCCTAACTTTTGAAAAATAGTAAAGGGTTAAAATGGGATCTTTCTTTTCAAAAAATACAACGCTTATTAGAGCGGACCTTTGACTTCTGTTACGTAGCAATTTCCTATTTTATGTAACAGTTATTTTGATTGGTTACCACGACCATATATTATTGCATAAACACGAATATTTTGGGGTCATTAAAGGCATGTAACAATGGAACAAAAAACAGGCGTTATCGGCGAGAATTTGTATTTCTTATGCAATAGAAAACAGGGCGTTAACAGTAATAATTTGTATTTCCTACGCAATGACAGAGTTATTTCACGTTTTTTTCGGCCATTAACATATTGCAGAAACCCCCAAAAAGGTTGAACGCCCTTCCGCCTCGCACTCAGGCTTAAACCATTTAGAGAGTCCCTGTAAATTCTCACGACCTCAAATACGTGAATTAACCATAAAATGATATTACAAAAAGTGAATATCCGGTAATTCTGTGAACAAATCGTCGATTTCCCACCAAACCACTAAACTATAATCCAGCTGTTGAACTGTAGTTTCGATTATTTTGGGGCACCCATGTAATAGGCTAGAAAATTTATTCGAATCCTTCGAAGTATACATATCGAACATGAAGCAGGGATAAGTCATGAAAAACATTCAACTGTCCGAAAATCAGCCGAAATACTAACATAAAACACGGCTTATTTTTTTACTTTGACTGATAAAAGTCTATTCATACTAGATGGCCCCTTTTATGCCCAAGATATGTAATGCTTACGGGCATATAGAATTACATCAGTCTGTGAGTGAGTGTGTGCGAGTGTATGAGTGTGGGGGATGTGGGTGGTTGATTGGGTGTTTGATTGTGTGGGGGGGGGCGGTTGATTTGGTGTGATTTGGACTTTTGTCGAGAGTATATCCTCTACATTAACCCTTTACCGTTTTTTAGAAATTTTAGATTGGTCAAAATTGAAAGAGGTTGCAGACGACAAGGACACCTGGATGCAAATTGAAATGAAACCATTCTTTGTGGTAGAAAATATTGTGGGAAAAGGAGAAATTGCTTGTTACAAGCAATTTCTCCCTTTTCCACTGTTTTCTTAAGAATGAAATCATAGCAACGTAAATACCCGGGTCTAAACAGGAAAGAGTTGATTCTTGGATTTCATAAGGACTTGGTGCAACTCTTCTGTAGATGAGCACTACGTTCATGTGTTTGCTGGATTCTCTCGATATATTAGAATCTTGACTTCTAAATTTTATTGTTCGTTTTTCAGTGTTGGACAGCGACAACTGGTATGTCTTGCCCGAACTCTTCTTCATAAAACACGAGTTTTGATTCTTGACGAGGCTACAGCGGCCGTGGATATGGAGACAGACGATCTTATACAAGGTAGTTTTGTATACCTATATTCTAGTAAAATATATACATTCTGTACAGAGAAAAACGGATACGGTTGAAATAATCCGTATTTGATGGTACCATTTACGGTTCCATATTACGTAGTCTAGGATGACGTCATTTTCATTCTAGTTTCATGAAATATCGTATTTCCTCCGCATCTCAATGCAAATACATTAGAACCTCATTAATTCGAACGCCACTGGTTCGTAGGTATGGGTTCGTTCGTATACTTTACGCGGTCCGGATCTTTTTCCTTTTTTGTCTTTGTTAGAAAATTCTGTCTAATTCGAACGCCAGTGGTTCGAAGTTCGTAGGCCATTTCAAGTCCCGAAAGTATGATTAAAGCTCAAACTTCTATGTTTAATTCGTAGGTGTGATAAACAAATTGTCACAAACCTGCTGATCTATATTACAAAAAAGTGATATCATATACCTTTAGTTAATAGGGGCTGTTTGGTTTTTAAGGTTGGTAATTAATCGAATAAAGGTTTCGGTAATTATCGCTGGAAATTAAATATAATTTGATGCACCCCCATTAGTATCAGTATTATTGGTCATTTAGAAATTCTAACCATTTAAATTTCATCTGCGGATGCTGTCTTCACAATCGTCGGTCCTAAATTTTTTGATTTGATGATAGAATACTCGGAGTGATTTGATCCAATGAATTGCAAAGAGAAATCACTCTGATGGAGGTACAAATTTGAAACTAACACTTTAAAAAAAAATGCCAAAATTAACACAGAGATAAAAGTATAAAAATACAAGATGGGTAATTTTTAATCTATGTTTTCTTCAATTAATATCTGCGGGTCTTGTTTAAAAAAAATGATCAATTTAGGTTCAATTCCTAAATGGGGACAGAACAAGACCGTGTCCGATTCTGTATATCTCAAACAGCCGACCACTTGCCCTCCGTTTTGTTCGTACTACGCTTAATTCGTATAAATTTCCTCGGTCCCTTGCGCTACGAACTACCGAAATTTTACTGTACAATATGTTGGGTCACTATTGTAACCAAATATTCACCATATTATAAACCGACCATTTTTTCTTGTAAATTACCTCATGTAATAAAGCTGTAGTTACGATATTTTTACCGACGATGTTCTCCCTGACAAGTAAATTCTCTGAATCAAATTATAAAAAAGAGCAAATCATGAGTGCAAATTTGATAGTTTTGGTATCAACAGAGCTTTTTCTGTTCACTTATATTAATGTCTTATAGATATAAGCAACAAAATATCAATTAATAATGTTTTAACGAGTGCATAGGTTGCATGACGAAGAATTCAGAGGGTCAAAATATATTGTTTAAATCGCAGAGATTTCTCACAGGCTGTTAATCTTTAACAAGAAGATGAAATTTGAGACTGGCCCAAACTGAAAGGAGTTGCAGAAAACAATTTTAAGTTTATGCAATTTCAGATTTTTTCACTTTCTACATAGAAAACAGTGCGTAAAATAAAGAAATCGCTTGTAACAAGCAATTTCTTCATTTTACACAGTATTTTATCAATTGTTTTTCTTGACGGGCGTCCAAAAGCGTCAAAGCATGGGAATTGGTGAAACAGACCCCCTGCGAGAAATTCTTTAGTATCCAAACAGGTTTTAAACAGATTTTTGAGGCTCAAAATTGTGGTTTATCAGTCAAACATGAACACCGTGTAAATATAATCCTCAATACCCATGCTATTGAAATTGACACACACGACGAAGATATTGAAATTAATCTGCATTGGGTATTTACAAAAAATCCAACAGGGACACACTAAGAACTATTTTTGACGTGATTTCGCTGATTTCTGCTCGTGAAATGTCGACTAATTCCATTGTTCACTTCCGGCCTAAATGCTTTATTTGATAGGTTGATTTATTTTTTGATTGGCAGCCACACTAAGTCATTTTTTGCAAATCTATATTGCTAGCTTGAAATAATTTATTTAACCAAAAAAGAAATGGCAAAATTTGCCCTTCGTGAATTCCAGTAACGTTATTTCGATAACAATCTAACTTTTGCATAATGTTTAATATATTGAAATTTCAAAAATCTCCAAACTGTTACGTCGTTACCTCCTTGGTGCTTTGTTTGTTTGGGGTTTAACCCCGCTTTTAATAGTTTTTCAGTCAAATCGCAACGGCTAGAGCACCTAACCATGGATTCCTGGTATTTCTCACACCTATTCCACCACTACATCCTTTTCGAGCCTCCAGCTGCTCATCCGTCTTAGTTGTACGATTATCCACCTATTGGAGGGAGACAAATGTCAGCAAGAATATTTGCCTCGGCCTTGGATCGAACCCGGGAGCCCATGACTAGTCTTAAGAAATGTCTTCTTTTCCCACAATATTTTCTATCCCGTAAATTAATTATCTTTTCAAATTTCATTCAGTCTTACTTGTCGTTTGAAACGTCTTTCAAATTAGACGCTTCTAACTATTCGAAAAACACATACTTTCAATAAGCAGTACATTTACATTTCGTTTTAATTCATCACCACAGTAGATCTATATTATGTTAACCCTATGTTGATATTAGTTTGCATATGATTTCCATAAATTATGATTATCGCTCGAAAAGAAAACCCATTTTGAAAAAAAAAACAAAAACGGTAGGAACTAGTATTATTCATTTTTCTGTTTTGTTTTTTCGATTTCTTCCAATTTTCGCTAAATGACAACTCTAATTTTCATTACAGAGACTATACGAACCCAATTTAGAGACTGTACTATACTTACTGTGGCTCACAGATTAAACACCATCATGGATTATGACAGGTAAGTCAATCCGCTTGATATGAAAAACACAACATTAACATTAAAACACAGCAATATAAAAACTACAACGACAACAAAACTGTTCAGAATTGTTTGAGAGTTGAAAAAAAAAAACAGCCTTTATTTTCATGTGTGCATGAAAATGTAGAATGCATCAATTTTAGAAAAGATTAAAATCAAAATTTTCTGTTTGAGCTCTGATCTAGAATTCATACATGACGTCAGAGTTACACTAATGAGGTCACGATTAAGCGTGCTATTGTATACGAAAATACATGTATAGGTACAGCCTTGATTTCAGGATAATGATATGATAACCATCAGTAAATGAGATCCTGTATGCTCTAGAAATTCAAGAGATGGCTTTCTCTACCACTTTGCAATCGCTGGCCCCGCCCACTCACTTTGTTATCCCCGCCCAATTAATCCGATAAGGAGTTCCCAATATTCGATATTAAACATCGTTAATTTGAAAAAAAATATGGTCAGTAGCATGTAACAAAAAAGTAGTATAGTTGGTTTGCGTCTTAAACGCAGTAACTTCAACTGTTTATGATCTGTAGTTACGACGTTAAAGTCGCTAAACCAACAAAAAAGTTTAACAAAAAATGGAGGCCAATTTTGGAGATCAAATCTCATTTTTGGTCTCAATTAATGATTTCATTGGTCGGCTGGTTGCTTGATTGACACTCGCTATTGGTCAAATTTTAATGTAGCCCTTCTTTTTCTAATAAACACCTATAGATTCTTAATTTCAGCGATTTCCTTCTCACTGAAAAAACAAATTCATTTCCCTTTTTGTCATGTGTTTGTTTGCAGTTAGATTTTTTCTATACTACACATGGGTTAATATGTTACTTCAGTACGGAAAACATACGCTTTTCAGCGGAATAGGGGCTCAAAGAAAATCAGTGAACAAATATGTGGAAAAGAACGTGATCGGTCAATCAGAGATAGTGTTTTAGATAGTATAATATATTCCCGTGTGTCAACTTTGCGTAGCTGTAACATAACGACGTTTAAGTCGTTGTAAATAAGTTGTAGTTACGCCGTTGAAGTTGCCAAACCAACAAAAATATCAGCCAATATCGAGGTTCAAATTTCACTTCGGTGTTAATGAATATTTTGATTGTGTAATTGATTTTTTGATTAACAGCCGCGATAGGTAAACTGGCTCTGTGATTGTAAATGAAAATCAAGGCCTCTTTCAATTACATCTCATGGGCTCTCAAGTTTTTATTTATTTATTCTTTTCCTTGTTCATGGTAAATTTCTTTTTTTTTTTTTCTTATTTCAGAGTGATGGTTCTTGATGCAGGTTTAATAAAGGAGTTTGATTCACCTTCTATTCTTTTACGTGATCCTAAAGGAATTTTCTTCGGAATGGCAAGAGACGCCGGACTTATCTGACTCGATATTCCTAATAAATAATGGTATTTATTATATACCTACCGAATCACCATATAAGATACTTTCATTGCACTCGGACAAAATCGTTCTCTACAGAAAAAATCCGAATCGGATATGTGCTGCAATGGTTTGGATATTATAAGATGACGTCATTTTCACGGTGAAATAACGTCACAACCAGAATCACGTTATAAGGATTAAAAAGGCTGAATTTTAGAAAAGCTTGTAGATAAGTTTCTTTGAACTGTTATAGTTTAATTTCGTGAGTATATAATAAATGGAACACTATTATGGAGAACTGAAAAAATAACAACTTTGTATTGGTTTCTCGACGCGTAGGAAAATTTCATACTTCACGAGATCTTCGGTCTGGTGACAAATCCAAATTAATTTTCCTTTTTCTCGAATCTAATACAAGTTTGTTTATTTCATCATAACTTCAACATATTATTCTATATACTGTATGCGTTTACTGAATATTCATGAAAAGTATGAGAACGATTTTCACGTATAGTCTTTAACACAAAGGAAAACTACTAAACAAGATTATAATCAAGCATGGAACAACAAGAGTCCGGAGGTGAGGTTTGGGGTGTAGTTAAAACTTGTTAAATTGCAATATCAAAATGAAATCAAATTCTACTAGTCAGGTCAAAATAAATGTAAATAAATATATATTTTATTGTATTTATAGTTTGTTATTTAATTAACCCATTACTAAGTGGCAAAATTTTAAAACTGGTCCTTATTGAAATAAGTTTCAGACGACAACTTGAAGTTGGTGAATTTTTTAAAACAACCGTCTTTGTTGATGCAAAACATCGTATGAAATGAATAAAATACTCGTTTGAAGCAATTTCTAAAAGTTAACAATATTTTCCAAAACTATTTTTTCTTGAAAGGGGGTTGGGAAAGATAAGATAAAGGGATCGTACGGAATAGTGCTACAAATGTTACGAAACGGGCAAAGGAGCTACGAGGTCATTTAAGTCGATATGATTTCCTGATGTCATAGTTTAAGTAAAGATAACATGAGAAATAAAGACTTTTTCATATCTCTTTATATCAACTTTATTTATACACAATGAAATCTTCACTTGTTGTCCGTTTACCAATTATTGTAGACTGGGGATCATACGCGTTCAATACAGAATGTATCCAGTCTATATATTTTGGTACATTAGTGTAGACTCCAGGGGTGTATTGCTGCGCACAGGAATATCCCCAGGATACGATGCCGGCCACTTTGTAGATTCCGTTCTGTTCGCAAACTAGGGGTCCGCCACTGTCACCCTGAAGAGGAATCAGTGTTCGGTAGATGAGTTATGGAGAAAATGTGGGAGTTTTTGTATTTCATTCAAACATGAAGATAAAAAAAACTAATCACAATATGAGACGCCTCAAAGCGGATTCATGTAGAAATGTGATTATCTCTTTTTTTTTTGTCTCATACCTCAATGAAAACAAAACAAAAATATTCTCCTGATTTCTTGTGATTTATATGAAAACAAGATTTTTACCAACAATAATTCAGGAAATCTGATAGACGAAACTAAAATCAAATTATCATTTTTTTTTATTTTATTTTATATAATATTAACATGTTTACTTCCTCCTTGTGTCATTTTTTCACCTACAGAAAAACTTGCTTTCAGCGACAAATGAATGAACAATCAAAATGTGGCCCCTTAAGAGAAAGGTCGCTAGAGAGAATGGGTCTCTTAATACACTTTTTAGAGACACATATGAAGGAATTATTATACACCAATAAATGATATGAATTAAAAGCTGTCTGTCTAATACAACTCGACAGAAAAAAATCCGTATTCGGCGTACCAAATAACCATTTTCGTCGAGTACCGTTAAACACGGACTACTTTTTTGTGTATTGACGTTCGGGTTTTTTCAGAAAGTTGGTTATATCTTAATCATTTTAGAATTTTTTCTGAATGTAATAAGAGGAATAATACAACAGTGTCTTTTTCTATTTGTTGTTATCGTGTTCTCGAATCGTGTGGAGGTATTTTTTTATTGGATTCGACCTTCGGTCTCATCCAATAAAAATACCTACAAACGATTCTCGAACACGATAACAAGAAATAGAAAAAGACACTGTTGTAAAATTCCCTATATAATCGATCGAGTACATAAAATATTGTATAATTCTTACTTGATCATATGTTAATTGAACTCATTTGAATCGTCTTGAGACAACTTTGATTGAATTCAAACAACGTGGAATTAAGACACAATACTTTTCAGCAAATACGCCCCGCCGTAGAGAATTTTCACCTTTAAAGTGAAATTCGATAATGGTCGCTTAATGAATGTGGTCCCTTAATAGACGTTGTCGCTTTAACAAGATTCACTGGATATCAAAAGTACATTTTCATCTTGAAAACGGAGCCATTGCATGATTTCAACCCATTCCCACACAATCCCTCCCTTCTACACCCATCAAGAAAAAGCTGTGGAAAACATTGTAGAAAACGAAGAAATTGCTTGATACAATGTTTTCTATCCGAAAAGACGTAAAAGATCCATTAACTTGAAAATGTGGTCTGCAGCTTCTTTCAATTTGGACCAGTCTAAAAAAATTTAAGTGACGCAGGTCAGCCTCAACTACTTGTGCGTCCAGTCGACCCTCTTGGGATAAACTTCGAAAAAGCATTGGAGACTTTTTTGGACAGTCTTTAATTATTTTCTGAAGTTAAGTCAAATCTGTGAAATACTGTGTTAACCTTAGGACTGTAGAATCGGACCGATATCGGAATTCTTCGGGTAGTGTTGTATTAGTTCGGTTTCACCATCATCACATTCTACTATAATGTAATGACACCACTGTCTTGTTATCTTCCGCTAACAATTCCGAGGTAACGACCCTGTCCGAAGAGTTGCGATGTTTCAAAAATGACATATAATTCATGTGTCGATGTTGCACTCAAAAAATAAAACTATCATTGTGCTTCGACGTAAATGGTTATTCGAGATAGCATATATTAATCGAGATAACGGAAATCAACAGTATATACCTGACATGTATCGACACCACCCTGTTTAAAACCAGCACAAATCATTGTGTTTGGTATTTGTCTGTCTAGTAGATACGTACATACACTCTGTGGTAACACGGGAACATTGGCCTTGTAGAGAGAGTGGGTACCATGTCCACCTAGAAAACAAACAAACAAACAATTTGAATAACTAAATCACAAAATTGCATAAAAACTTGTTGCCAAATTATAGTGTCGAGACCGCCTTGTACCACTCATTACCAAACAGTGACGCTTTCTGACGCCCTGAAGAATTACAATAATGGAAAACTTAGTGGAAAAGGAGAATTTGGTTGTAACAAGCAAATTCTGTTTTTATCACAGTTTTTTCTACTCTATTTTGCACTTATTTTCTAATTTCAGAACAATTTGAAATGTCGTCTGCAACTTCTTTGAATTTGGACTATTCTAATATTTCGTCGTCTGGTAATGAGCTAAACCAGCACAAATCGCAAATTTTGTCCCATGGCCAACTAAACAAAAAATACAAAATGCTCACAATTATACCATATTTCGATGCCTCGCACCTCTCAATTGTTGTATAATTATAAACACATTAATTCATTATCCAACATACTAGGATGGACATAGAAGTATTTCTTCAAATATAATTTTCTAATATATTTAACAAAAATGGACATACCAGTAAAAAGTTATATTCATCTTCTTCTTCGTTTATATTACACGCAAAACACAAACGTTGACTTCTTTCAATCCTATTTTGACCATGTCTGTCCGTCTCTATTCTTAGGGAATGTAATGACAATCCAATTTTCTACATATATTATCTTCATTTGCGTGGAAGGATATTTGAATATAGAGATAATTGACTGTATTCTTTAAGGCAAAAGGGCAAATACCCGAAAATGCCGCCCCCCATCCCGTAATGACGCAGGTCTGGTACTCAAAGCTGTCCTGCTTGCTGGGAAGGCAGACTGGTCGCACAAACGCGTTGACTTCAACGTCTTGTGATAGTTTAACCATAGCGATGTCTTCCGAGTATGTACTTGGGTTGAATTTGGAATGGACGAAAAGTGTATCGAACTGAAAAGAGGGAAAGAGCTTTTCATTCTATCAGTTAGTTCATCTTTCTGTTTTTACATTTAATTTTTTCCTTAGTATATCTGATTTTTTTCCTTTCACGAGTAAGTCACCATGGACTAATGCAGCTTTTTCACAAAATATATTTGATTACTAATAAGGGTCATATATGCATGTTTGCAAGTTTTGGTGTTGTCCACTGGCTGCATTATTGTTGTTCATAAAAACGTTGAATTTGTGATATAACATGACCAGGAGCTTAAAAACTCAACACTCTTCAGATTAACTTCAAGCTCACTTACGGTCGTTTTTGCTATGCGGTGACATCGATAATGTTGAACTGTTGTATAACACTAGCAAACGAATAACAAGTTTAGTTCAACCAAACCTTTAACTTCACGATAAAGAGAGAAAAATAAAGATGTCCGTTTACTTGAATAATCTTTTCTTGTCCTTCCAAGACGGCCCTGTCATTTTCGCCGACTACCACTGTCCATGTTGGTGGATTGTGATTTCTGAAATATAAATCGTGAACAAATGAAGTATTCTTTAAACGATAACCTTGTGTATTTAACTCAGCACATTTTGATATTTACAAACATGGACTTAGAGAAACGAAAAATGGTCTGAGAATTATTTGAGAATAATTCAAACCTTGTCATGTTGAATTTAATCCTTTTCAAGACTTTATTGAGAATGAAAGGCCTTAAAGCTCTAGTTGTGCACCAATATTCCTTTTGAAAATTGTTTTGCGGCTTCACACCCATTTAAAAAGTACGACACTGTTCGTACTATTGTGCACAAAGAAGTTTTACGAGAAACTGAAATTGATAAATATCATGCAATCGTTAGGTACGGAGGTTTGGTCGTTCAGCGAGGAAATACTGAATTACCAAATTTGTTTAGTATTAATGGATATGTTTATATGAATAAGGTTTAACGCCACTTATAACAGTATTTAAACGATATCGCAGCGACTGGTTAGTATGAATGAAATAAAGAAACAAAAGAGATAATGAGGGGTATAATATTGAGAAAGAAGACAAAACGACCCAAAATAAACTATATCTACGATGTTTGGTAGCTCAGGGACGTTTTACAGAAGAAGTTTTAGTTTATTGGAGATATTAACCTGAAAAAACACTGTATGGATACGCCAAGCGGATTCATTCAAGAGATGAAGAGAATATTTTTTGTTTTCATGAAGGCATGAACAGAAAAATCTAATCGCACTGTACGAAGCGGATTCATACATTGTGTGATTAGGTTTTTCGTTTCATACCTCCATGAAAACAAAAAATATTCTCTTCATTTCTTATAATTCATTAGCATCGAGCGAAAAAAAAAACAAAGCTTTACACATTTTGATACCTTTTTGTATGGGACTATTTTGTGCGGAAGCATATAAAATCGCTGCGTGTTCAGAATATCTTCCATTGAGTTATGATTTTTTTCGACCAAACAGTCTTTTATAGACTAAACTAAAAATTGAATTATAGTGTGATAAATTATTGGGTTCATACCTCAATGAAAACAAAAATATTCACTTCATGTCTCAAAAAACTGATGCCATCAAGCAAAACAGAGTAAATATTTCACTGGTTTCGAATAACTTTTCGTGGATCTACTTTGTGTGAAAGCATACACAATTGATGCGTGCTCAAACATTTATCCTTCAAAGTAGGAAAAGAAAATTTCAGCCTATCGAAACGCTTGAATCTTAATAGACGAAACTAAAAGTATCGAAGTAGTAAACTCCTACTCTCTGAAACAATGCGCAGCAGTCAATACCCAGTCTCTATCGATAAGAATTCCTCCGCAAATATGCTGACCATAGTTGCGTAAAGATACCTAAAAAGTTAAAAAGAAATATTAGATTGTCATAAAAGTTTTAGCACGTTACATGTATGTACATATATGTACCAGACGAAAAAAGAAAGCAAGAAAAAAATGGTCAAATTCAAAGAAGTAGCAGACGATCAGTTTTATTTCATCAGATATTAGGTTGTTTTTTTTTTTTTCTTTTTGGGTTGAAAAACTGTTGATTATGAATAAATTACCTGATGCAAGCAATTTCTTTATATTTCAAAATACTTTTCAAAACTATTTTCATGGGCCGTGAAAGGGCGGGATTATGTGGGACTGACTTAATTTGTAGCCATATAATTTAAGTTGTGGAAAGATGATCTGTAACGGCATTCAAGAACAAGAGGATATTGAATGAGTGGTCAAGGATTACCTAATTCATCAAACTAGTTCATATATTGACAGATAAATACGAGACTCTATCGAATTTTCATCTGTTTTAGATGACGGCTTTAAGGATGTCGGGATTTTATGAAAACGATTTTGATATTCTATTCATAATTTGACCTTTTTTTCTGCAATAATTCACTAAAAGTTAATAGAATTAATTCGTCGAACCATATAACGCCGTTTGTAAAATGACGTCACTATATATGTGGTGACGTCATTTTTGTAATAACTCAAATGTGCGTTCAGGGTTCAACCATCGGTAACCGAGTGTACTTACCATCGGCTACGGATGGCACCATCGGTAGCCGATGGTACCATAGGTTACCAACTAACTCTGGACGAAAATTGGTACCAATCGGTAAACAAACATGGTGGATAACCAACCGCAAAGAGTGATGCAGGTGATTCCTGCTATGATTATGCTACAAAAGCATAGCTATTAGCCTGCTTCTATTAATTTAACAACTAGTTAAACAAACTGTGATGTCTTGCTAGCAGTAAGAAAGCAACGGAGAGATGGTGTACCGAGAATAGAGCACTACTATCAACAAATCGTCCCCATGTATTCATTAGATGACTTCAAAAGCCACTTTCGTCTCTCACGTCACTCTTTCTAAACATTGAAAGTGTAGGTGGAGTAAGTGTAAGTGTAGTTTCATAGAGCAAATGGCCCTTCAGTCATATTGAGAAAGAACTTTTGAAGTTCCTCTAGTATCTTGGTACGTACAACTAACTATCTTCCGTAATGTAGAAACGCATCTGGTGTGTTATTTGGGTGATCAAAAACGAAGAGATGGACTGGTGGTGCGAATTATAATTAACTGAGTTATTTTATATTATCCACCCAGGGGGGATCCTGGCACGGTTTTTGGGGAAATTATTGCTTTATATAGGCTAAGGGGGCAGTAAAATGAAAACATTGTAGACTGTAGGGGAAGCTCCCCTGGTTTTTACCAATGCTCAACAGCGTGGGTGGGGGGACTTTAAGCAGGGATTTACTAGACCAAGTCAACCATGCCCCCCTTCCCCGGGTGAGGCTGTAGTAACAAATGACTGGTGCATTAGAGATGTCATGTCATTCCAGTATTAATGAAAGTAATATATGATAATCATTTATAATAATGCACTTGTGATTTGTAACCAAAGCACCCAGGTCGGACAATAGATAGAGGCGGCAATGACTTGTCCTGCAGACCCAAGCTTAAAGCCCCGAACTACGGGGCAGCTAGTTTGTTAAACAACAGCTGTATAGCCACAGTCTGTTTCAGCTACTTATATTATTACACTATCGTATACACTGTAACATTTCTCCCGCACTGAAGGGACTGTGTAAAAGTCAAAGTCCGGGTAGGTTCCGCACCTACCCCCAGGACTGGGGCGGTGGTAAGAAATAACTTCTGAATTTAATATAATCCCTACCTGTCGGACAAAAGCGTTATAAATATTGACTTGGTATAATCTAACTCAAATAGACTGATATTATTATTATTATTTGAGATAATATGGAGTGCTTCCGATCTATGGCCGACAGATTTGGCGTGTCCAAAGGATTGTTTCATGCATGTGTGAAGAGAACATCGTCCGCTCTAGTATGAGGTATCATGGCTCAAGTTATTCAGTGGCCAAGCGGCGATGCCAAACTGAGAGAGACACGTATTGGTTACAACCAGTTATCTGAGTTTCAATGGGTTATCGGTGCAATCGATGGTTCACATATCCCAATAAAGGCACCTTCGAAACATACCCCAGCATATTATAACAGAAGGCAGTTTCATTCATTGATGATGCTTGCATGCTGTGATGAAAACAACTGTTTTACCTACGCTTGGACAGGAAACCCTGGGAGTACACATGATGCTACAGTACTTAGAACATCAGACCTATTCCAACATGCTGAGAACCTAATACAACCTGGATTCTTCATTCTTGGTGACTCAGCATTTCCTCTCATGCGTTTGCTTATTACACCTTTTCGGAACTTTGGCAATTTGACCTATCAGCAAAACCTCTTCAACACCATACATGCAAAGGCTTGTGTTGCTATTGAAAGAACGCTTGGACTACTGAAATGCAGGTTTCGTAGACTTCTAAGATTTGATGCATCAGCTATGAATGTCCCCGTAGATAGCATTTTGTCTGCGTGCATCTTACATAACATTCGTTTTAAAGATGGAGACGACATATTTGACGATATGGTAGATGACAACTGTTTTGATATGGTAGATGACAATTGTTTTGACAACGATGTGCGGGCAGCTAGACAAGCCAATTAGTTGTCGGGCATACGTTTGAAGCAAGAACTGATGTAACAAGTACAAGCAAATTAGATGACTAGAACTTTTATTGCAAAGTATCCAGAAACGATCAAAATAATTAGAACATCATGAACTATTGATAAAAAAACATAAAGTAACTAATCGATTTCGATTTGAACTAAAACGCTTAGGGCATGGCCCATGGGCAAAATTTGGAAAAAAATGGGCCACTCATCAGCAAACAAAAATGCATAGGCAAAAACAAAGGCACAGCTGATAAGCGTCTTTGTTTTGACTCCATATACAGTACTATTCCTCTTTTTTTCTTTTCAGAAATTTCGAACCTTGGCCTTTTTCCAGTGGTTGTACAGGCCGGTTTGTGTCAGAGGTTAATTTTGATAATTTCCAGTATTGCTTTCTCAAAGTTTTGAACTTCATTTGTAGTTGTGGCATATTTTCCATATTTTAACTTTGACCCTTCCCCTGACCCCTGGGGCCAAGGTGGGGGAAGATCTCAATATCGCTATGTTTATTTACATTCATTTGAATTGTATACCGAATGATCAAAGGAACGAAATGCATGTCACTACATACAAATGCAAACGCACACACGAAAGGATAGGTTGGACAGACGGACATTTTTGAAGCTAGGACTTTGATAGTTTGGTATACGACTAGGCTATGTCTGTAGATGTGCGTAACGATGTTTAGATGTCACCTCACACCCATGGATCAAAGGTCGAATATGGAAATAATGCCAACAAATAAAGTTCGGATACAATAAAGTAACAAGAAAGTAACAAGATCAAAATTTTGAAAATGCTGTAGATTCAATCTAGGTTGAGTAAGAGGGATGGGTACTCTGAATTTTGCTCATACGTTGACTGCTTTATATACCACAAATATATCTGGTCAGATGGAGCACCAAAACAATCAGGGCATCCAAAAGTATGTGATTATTTTGGAAAAAAATAACAAATATTCTAATTTTAACCCATAAAAATAGGCATTTTTGAAATGGCTTAAAAGTATCTGCAAACTTACCCATCACCCCCCCCCCTAAAATATATATATATATATATATATATATATATATATATATATATATATATATATATATATATATATATATATATATATATATATATATATAGATCCCCCCCATTTGAAAATAGAAAATTTCGACACCCAAAAATCGACGGAGCCTACGTATATGGAAAATTTCAGAGTATTCCCCTGGGAGACTCAACCCCTGGGAGGATTTGCGAGACATTACATGAAGGCACAGGGACGCACAGATGATCGAGATTACATTTAAATCCACCCTTGTTATTTGAAAAGCGTGAAAATGATATTGAACATTTTAACTACGTTTTTAAATTCTTCCATACAAATAAAAAAAATGTCGACTAGAGAGGGCTGAACCTGTGGTGTTATGATAAGTATAAATGTGCAATTCTTGATTAATTATACAAGAATGAAATACTTTATGAATAGTGTGCAGTCTTTATAAATGTTCAATTGTAGAATGCGATGTTTTAATAGAATTGAAATTGGTTAGTTGAGTGTATTTTAGCATACCATTGTAGAGAAAAAGAAAATAAATTAACACCAGGAACTGAAGTTCTAAGTCCGACGGTCACTGAGGTGGGCCAGGACAGCACAGTATAAAATTTCAGACCGATATCTAATCATGAAGATCCATTGATAAGTTATAGAGACATTAACTTCTAAAATCTTTTACCAAAACTTAAAATGAATTTTTAAGTTCGTGACCTTGACCTCTATGTCACTGAGGTGGGTCAGGACAGTACAGTATACAATTTAAGATCAATACCTAACTACACACCAAGTATCATAAAGATCAATCAACAAGTTCAAGAGATATTTAGACTTCTAAAATCTTTAACAAAAAACTTTAACATTTGGACAACGCCGACGCCAACGCCAACACCAACGCAGCCTGCAAAAGCTCTTCCTGTACCATTGACTTGAAGTGTTATGGAGCAATAATATACATGCACATATCTATATCTATATATATTTATATATGTATATATATACATTTTCCTGCAGAATTTCTTCAGGGGTCATATATATGTATGAGCATGTGCGTGACAAAACCAACAAATCTGTGTTTGCGACCAGGTCTGACACAAACCAGGCTGTACAGTTACAGAAGAGGCTAGAGGTTCAAAATTTCGGATTTAGAAAGTAGAGGGGTTGTATTATCTATTGGGCGAAAATAAAGGCGCTGATCAGGTTCTCGGTTACCATAAAGTTGATCTGCGTCTTCGTTTTCGCATTAGCAAATTGTTGGTTTTCTCACGCACAGGCTCATATATAAATGTAACAAGATCGAAGAACATGTGATTCAAATATTATGAAACATTTTCCCAAGTTTAAATGACTTGAAGAAGGCTAAAATCACACTTAAACACCATGTGCCTCGTGCTATTGTAATGAAACGAAACCAAAGTAAATCTTTTCACACATAAGCTCGACTCGTGATTGAAGTTGCTCTATTGTCAACAGATTGTTGACAAATGTTTTGTCAATATACAAATTTCATATTTAACTGTCTTCAGACGTTCAAAAATGGCATGGTATGGTAGCAGTTTAGAAGCATGTACAGTTGGCCAAACTGAAAATGTATGCTTCTAATATGGAAAGGACAGCAAAAACTACTTAAAGAATTGATATTTTCATTTATGAAAATTTGCAGTAGAGCAACTTTAAGAGCATAATTTCAGTGGTATTCGGGTACTGATAGTTTCTCAATAAGCTTCTCCACCAGTTTATTCTGTTTCTCATTCATGGAGGTAAGTGCCTCCAGAAATATTCATCGCGTTGTTCCATATACTCTTTTAGCTCTTCCATATGTGTCTTTTTCTTCTTTGGTTGACTAACTGAACCACTGTCCCCATAGACGGTACCCATATCTGCAGATTCAGGTTGATCGGTAGGCTCTGATCCACCAAGGCTGCCTTTTGCTACAACAGGAGTGAATGCTGGGTCATCCTGGTCAATATTAATTCACCATAAATTAATTGCTTTGGCCTTTTGTTGCCAGTTTTGTCTGCGATAAACTTCCTGTAGGATTTCTGCAAGGTATAATACCTTACTCTGTACTGTAGCCAAGTTATATCGGCCATTCCCGATTTGTCCGCAATTATGGACCGTACACTGTTCTTGTTTTTGGCATCCTCAAACTTGTCCTTGTTATCTTTAATTGATACCAGCAGTTGTTTCGTTTCTTCCAATGGCCAGTCATTTCTGAAAACCTTGGTTGAGGATGCTTCCATAGACTTACTTTTGCTGTTACTGATGACCCGTTCTTCACTTTTGCTGATACTTGCGATGGGCTGCTCAGTTTTACTGCTACTTGCTGTGGTTGCTCTCTGACTGGTGCTTTGTTGTTATTGCGCAGGTTGTCCATATCAATGTAGATGGGATGGGTGCCATTGTCATCTGAATAATTTTCGACCAAGAAGTTTCTGATAACGGCTTGATCTGCAAAGAAAAACAATGAATATTTGTGAAGAAAAAGGCGTCGCTTTCTGAAATAAAATTTTCAAAAGTTTAGAAGTCTCAACGCTATGGGGTGCCGTATTATTTATCGATATCATAAATTCATTTATGGATATCCTTACTTCATTTAAGGATATCCATACTTCATTTTAGGACATCCCAAAATAATTGGGGATGTCCATAATTAATTTTGTATATCCTAACGTAAATTATGGGTGTCCTAAAATTAACTATGGGTCCATAAATACATTTTTTGGATATCATAAAATACATTTTTTTTATATCATAAAATACATTTATGGATATCCAAAATGGATTATGGATATGGGGCCCCGTTTTACTATTTATATTCCGTATTAATGGATATCTATAGTTAAAACCCACAATCAAGTGATTATTGATCAAAAACAGTCAGCTTGGCATCTCGGGCTCGGCCTTGTCTTTTATACCCGACCAAACTAGTATTATAGCTCTCTTTTGACTTAGGCCCAACCTGTTCAAGACACGGTCGTGCCATAAATGTACACTATAAATACACAACTTCAGAATTCTAGACTGAGCTGTTTATATACCCGCTGGCCTTGCTAATCAATAATTCAGGTACTGCAGGGAAGTGATAGATACCACTTGTATATTTCCCTGGGCACTGCAAATCTAGTTACCCAGTCCGGTCTCACAACGTTCTATAGTTATTATTTTTATAAAAACATCGTTTTACTTACTAGACGCAATAAAGGGAATCTCCTTTTGTTTCACAAGCACATTGTAAGTTCTGTCTTCGCTTACTTGTAGCCTTAGTGGAATAAGAATCGCCGTGGTTTGATTGTTTTCCGCCATCTTCTATTAACTCAAGACGAGGCTACCGAAGCTACCCGACTTGTCTACTCGCGGGAGAATTGGCTACCAACAAAATTTCCATCGGTATACCGAGGGCTACCGATGGTTACCGATGGCTACCAACGGTACCAATTGGGTACCATTAGGCACCAATGGTAGAACCCTGAACGCACCTAATATTCATCGAGTCTATTTCACTTCCGTGCAGTAGGTCATGTTATAAAAAGTACCGATAGAGATGCCAGACGATATTAGGCGGTTTCGACTGGTACTAATGTTCCTTCAATTCATTTATTCCTAGACTGGACCTCTATCGACTTGTGCGAGAATGCTTTACAGAACAAATCTCGAGAGTGTACTAGTCTGTAACATAATTTAAAAATGCAAACCGAAAAGTGCTACTCGAAGTTGCCGATTAATTACGTGCAGCAGGGTGTGGTAGGAGATATTGCAAAGAACAAAAGACTGACTAATCAACTCATTAAATATTAATCCGGAAGTATAACTGACCTTTTTGCCATCAATGTCAAGCCACAAATTGTGAAAAGAAAAGGGAAGTCGACAAAACCCGACTGAATTGAAATTGACAAAAAATGCCAGTTACACTCTACACTATGTATCTCTAAATGAGTTGATTGGTCAGTCGCGTTTTTCATTGGCAGAAGCGATCCTTCATTAGTTTTTCAAAACCAGGTTAAGGTGAAAAGCTTCCAAATAATTAAAATTATCATGGTATATACACGCCCGGTAATCTCGGGCTCCATCTCTTTTTGGAGAACAGTGCAAAATGGAGACAATGATACTTCCGATATGGAGCCAAGGACCGGAACTGAACAGAAAAGGTAAATAAAACAGTGCACCTCGCGTACAATTTGATCTCCTATTAACCTATAATACATTTTCCCAAAACGTCCAGAGTTTCATACCACATAGAAAGGATTATATTATCCGTTGGCGGTGATAGATTTCAAAAAATAATTCCGTTTGTGAATAGAAACTTGAATCAAAGTTTGGACATCGGACCCGATCAAACACGAAAATGCGTGTTGAAATCGTTCAAATCAATGTAATCAACAGTTCTGAAAGATTGAAGCGGCAATGCCTGTGAAATGAATGATAACGTGTTGATATACAATAATGTTACCACAAAGAACTGCGTTTTTCCTACCCCTTTTGCGGATTTTCTTAAATGAGAAGGAGACCAGGATGCGGTGCGGGAGACAAGATTCAGAGGGAGAGGCGATGCATATAAAAGAATACAGTGAATGGTTTTCTAGGTTTGTAACTTTATGCATATTACAGGACACTTTTTCTTTCCCCTTTACACAGTAAATGTGTCTCTCAGACTCTCTAGAACAGCCATATTTATATCTGGTCTATATTTTTCTCCTTTATCCAAACTGACTTACCGGGCCACAATGGTGAATATAAAGTGAGCGCGTAATAATTTTTGTAAATCTATTCTAACGAAACATTATCAAAGAA
Organism: Fragum fragum; assembly: GCA_946902895.1. Classification (NCBI taxonomy): domain Eukaryota; kingdom Metazoa; phylum Mollusca; class Bivalvia; order Cardiida; family Cardiidae; genus Fragum; species Fragum fragum. The sequence continues at coordinate 5,785,124 of OX336383.1, read as the reverse complement.
AAAAATAGCTTATTTGAGAATTCAGGTCATCACAAAACTTGAAAAATACGCTAGGTTCTTAGAATATGTATATCGGAAGGAGTTAAGATCTGCAATAAACGGGCGTTCTGTGCCTTATACGTTGTAAAAGCTCTATAACAACACCGGTGGTTTATTAGAATTTTCACACTTCTTTAAAAAGGGGTGGGTGTTAATTACAGGCTACAGATGTTAAGACGGAAAAAAGGGGGGCGAATATTTACTTCGACTGCAAAGAGGAGGTGGTTCATGACTAGAATGAATTTAAGTATACATAGTATACAGTTAGTAACATCGTGAAATTGACATTTACATCGATCAAAAGCATTCAAAATCACTCACACAGCGCTCCAATCATTCATTCCAAACACTCACTCAAACCATTAAAAAACGCTCAAAATAGTTCAAAAACATGCAACTTCCGTCCAAAATGCGCAGCATTTCATTCAAATCGATAACAATTTTCCACAATTTTTTACTGGCAGCTGTGGGTTTTAAAGCGTCTGAGGTAAAAATATCGCAAATTGGACGAAATTAGCGATCTTGGATTACATACTTTTCATTTCATTCAAAACTCGCTCTTCCCACTCATTCAATTTCATTCCGAAATCATTCCCAAATCTTCCAAAAATTGTCAATTTCACGGTGTTTTAACTTAAGCAGTGAAGTTTTTTTTTTACCTTTTGACATAATCTAGGATACAGCGCCTTCTAAATATAAAGGAAAAAAACTTTAAGCAAACCAATTATCTAAGCATGAACCATCACAAAAGGGGACATTTGGTTGAGAACAGTTACATTCGCCCTCTATTGAATTCATTGTGAGCCGCCGCCATAGCGCAGTCGGTAGCGCGCAAGACTCCTAATCTTCAAACATGGGTGTCATGGGTTCGATCCCCTGCGGCGGCAAATATTCTTTCCGACAATTGTCTCTCACCAATGGGTGGATAATCGTAAACCTAAGTGGGATAGCAGCTGGAGGCTAGGAAAGGATGTAGTGGTAGTACTGGTGTGAGAAATACCAGGAATCCACTGTTAGGTGCTCCAGCCGCCGCGATATGACTGAAATACTGTTAAAAGCGGCGTTAAACCCCATTCAATCAATCAATCAATTGAATTCATTGTGGCATTGAATTGTTTGGGATTGGGGTTTATTACAGGTTATAAGATTTCCGAAAATCATACAAAAAGGGTCGGTTTTGACGTCCGAAGAGGGACTGGGGTTACATAAGAGAATGGGGTTGTATTTGAAGTTTTACAGTGCATTTATATATGCATCGCCTCTCCCTCTGAATCTTGTCTCCCGCACCGCATCCTGGTCTCCTTCTCATCTGAGAAAATCCGCAAAGGAGAAGGAAAAACGCAGTTCTTTGTGGTAACATTATTTTATATCAAGACGTTATAGTTCATTTCAGAGTTATTGCCACTTAAATCTTTCAGAACTGTTGATTACATGGATTTGAACGATTTCAACACGCATTTTCGTGTTTGATCGGGTCCGATGTCCAAACTTTGATTCAAGTTTCTATACACAAACGGAATAATTTTTTAAAATCTATCACCGCCAACGGATAATATAATCATTTCTATGTGGTATGAAACCCTAGACGTTTTGGGAAAATGTATAATAAGTTAATAGGAGATCAAATTGTACTCGAGGTGCACTGTTTTATTTACCTTTTCTGTTCAGTTCCGGTCCTTGGCTCCATATCGGAAGTATCATTGTCTCCATTTTGCACTGTTCTCCAAAAAGAGATGGAGCCCGAGATTACCGGGCGTGATATAGTCTAGACACTTGCGGTACAAATCTTTAGACAAATTACTGTAGTTTTCCTTTATTTAAATCAAAGTACTGAAAGTACTATAAGCTAACAAAGCATTGTTTTGTTATGTAATTTCCTTTTCCATTTGTAGGGTTGAAAGCATTGTGGACACTGAAGAAATTGCTTGTGTCAAGCAATTTCTTCAGTGCCCGCAATGTTTTCCAAAGCCTTTTGGGGGTGTTTCTTAAAACGCGGGACTGGATGGGGATGGGTTGTATAGCATTCTTTTGAAGGTATTCACTACAATTTGAATAAAGTTAATTCATGTGGCTAGTCATTTTGAACAAAATATACTCGAGTATACACAAGAACTAGTTTTTTGACGCAGACATTCAGTGCATTTAGTGGTTAGGCCTCAAGTGGTAGTTTGCACTCGTTGATCTTTGAGACAACCTCATAATGTTATCTGTTAACTTAAGCAATCAAAGCTTACGCTTGGCTAACTAAAAAACTTACTTGCCATGGAAATTCCCCAGCACTAGCTATAGAACCACCGACTATTCTTTGTTGTGATTGGAGCGGTGTGCTGATTCCACATTGATCTTGAAAGAAGATTGCGTAAAACATAGAAACTTAGTTATAAAGGCTGTCAAATGAGTGGACTTTGAATTCCGAAATCAATCTTACAAGTCATAGATTGATGAAAATGAGGCTTTGTCGAGTTAAAATTTGTTTTAGACGACTAGTAAATCCAATATTTTGTGAACACGAATTCGACATTCTATGTACGGCTGGCCTTTTTCGCAAAAGGCATATGTCATATTCAGGATATGGAGAGGACGATACGATAGGCGTCAGCTCATTATCCTAATTATCAAAAGTCAGCGCAATATCCTTATTATCCATGTATGATCACATACTCAACCGGGTTATTTCACTTGTGGACCTTGTGACACAATACAAAGAAGAAATCAACCGACAAACAACAATAACAATGCCGTTGATCATATAGGTAAAAAATGTGTGAGGATTAATATACAAAATTATACAACTAACACAGTTTATTACAGTTCTTATTTCCATAATAACATATTCTATCTTCTTTTCCGGCAATTTTTCTTTTACTGCAATGTTTTCTATAGTATAAAATCATGTGGCCTTGAAAATAAGTGATTTTATGGGAAAAAGTCAAGAGTTTGTTGTTGTTGTTGTTTTTAAGGATGAATTGAGTTTACTTGGTCTAATCGCTGGTAGGGCGACGGTTTGTTTAGGAAAGCAGCAGATCTCGTCCAGATTACATCCATTGAACGTATAGTAAGCCCCTAGTAGACAATTGCTATAGCGGTAATTTACACAGGATCCCTTGTGCTCTGTTTGGCAGTCTGTGTAATAAAATAGAAACAAATCTTACCCATCTCGTCAAATCGAAAGCAAATTGGTTCCGACACAATTGACCATTTGCGGTTGTCAATCAAATAACCAGTCGACCAATGAAATCATTCTTTGAGACCAGACATTAGTCTTGATCTCCGACAATGGCTTCCATTTTCGTTAACAATTTTTGTTGATTTGGCGACTTAAACGTCGTAACTACATCTTATTCAAATTGTAGTTACGACTTTTAGGTCACCAAACAAGTTTAGGTAACCATTCTACTTGTGGTTACAAGCTTTTGGCCAAACCTTTTTTTTCAAAATAACGACATTTAAAATCCAAGCGGGACTTCCTGTTGGAGTAAATGGGCGGGACTGACGAAGTAAATGGGAGGGACCAGCGATTGGTCAATTGACCGATCGTTACTGTCAATCAAAGAATCAATAGACTGATCAAATAATTCATTTATACCGGGAGTGAACTTTAAAATCCAGACATTTGCCGACATTTACGTAAAGAATTTTTGTTGGCGTGGCGACATAAACGTTGTGACTTGATCGAGCTTTACTAAGGATTTTAAGCTTTTCAAACCAACAACCATAGTACTTTTTGTCTCATGTTGCTTGTCATGAATTATGCAAAATAACGCCATTTAACAACGAAGTGAAGCCTCCTGTTGGAGTCAGTGGGTTGGGCCATCAACCCCTCAATGTATTGTCGATGGACGATCAAAATGTCGTTAGTAAACGTAAGCTGTAAAATTGGGAAGCAGTAGATTTCATCCGCTGCCTCTCTTTGAGGGACGTGAAAACATCTGGGTTGTGAGTGTTCGAGAGCGACTCTACAAGCTTAAAGCTTTCGTCGCAATCGAACCAAACTAAGAAACATATTCCAAGAAATTTGCTAAAACCTTTTTCTGGATATTGTTTGCAACAAGTCTTTTCTTCTTTAACCACAATATTTCCAGATATTGATGGCTTAGAGCAAAAACGTAGTATGGCCCTATACAAGCCCTCGATAGGTTTCGGTCTTTGTATCCAAAACTTATTGTGAAACAGGGGTTTGGTTCTACTTTATTTTCTACAGGTCTGCGGGAACACTTGGTTTTCGTCTATGACGTAAGCAAAATATGCCTTGCATAAAACGTAATATACAACTCACAAAAGATACAATCCACACATTTATACATTAATGCAGTCTTGAAAACGGCATACTCTTTAACATGATCGATAGAAGCGACCCGATTCTCTTTTTAATTCGGTTTCAAGTATCTACCATTCTATTCATATGGTAATTGCACTGGTTTTAATCCGTGTCGTGCTGAATTAAAATCCTATGCAGAATTGCTTTGAAATCAAAGGACTGACAGCACAGCAAGATATTCATGCGGGTCAACATTCCTTTTGAAAATTAATTATCAAACAAGTCTATCATAAAGCAGACAACCAGGAGGTTAAGACATAATCAGGCTGCACAAATGTGCAGGCTTGTATTTGTCTACACCCCCTGCTTCAGCATGACAAAGATAAATATTGATATCGAATCCACCCGCAACCTGTCAACAATAAGGTCGAGTATGATATTGACAGTCTGTCGGGGATTCTGAAGATTTGCCAATATACCGACTAGATATCATTATCAATGATTGATAATATATTGACTCTGTTATTCCCAAGACAATTGACGGATCGGCGTTGTCAATCGGAAATTCAATGACCGAATTAGTCATTCAATTAGACCGGAATTGAACTTTGAACTCCAACATTTAATGTTTTATTTTTTTACTTGCGACTTACAAGACTTAAGATCAGTTTATTCAAGGAATTTAAGTGACAACGTTTACGTCGCAAACCAACGAGTTGGCTTCCGTTTTATTACCCTGACCACATATTTTACAAAATAATGTCATTTAAAACCTCAATCGAACTGTCATGTCCGAGTAAAGTGGGCTTGGCCAGCGATCCGACATTAGCAACTATATGTATAGTGTAATTTTTTAATGCGTCCGAAAGATTGTCATAAAATTGTGACCAAATACGTCAACTGAGACCATCCGGAAATATGTACCTAAAATAATTGAAAAACAGATCCAACGCTGGTACAGGCAGCATCGCTTTGTCATTAATGAATAAATAACGAAGCGAATTGGCGCTATTATACTGAGAAAATTGATCAAAAGCTGAATGTTTGATCCTGATCATCCGCGGCACCATCCTCGCAGGATGACCAAAATCAGCAATTTTCGTCCTCTTAATCTATGACGGGTAACAAGGGTTCAGGCAAAAGGCGTTAGAGTAATAAGACTCTGTATGAGTTGTAAGTCATTGTTGAAATACAGTATTTCCTTCCCACACAAAAACGCTTTTACTCAAAAAGGAAAAAAAAACGACTGGAAAACATCATTGTGGAATTGAAGAAATTGCTTATCATAAGCATTTTCTTCATTATCCTCAATGTGTTCTACCTAAAAGGGCAAAACTTGAATAAATCAAAACAAATATAGAAACACATGGACAAAAAACTATCGTTTCCAACATCTTTGAATTAGACCAGTCTAAAATTTTGCGATGTGGTAAATGTTTATACTCGATCTTTGAAATTCATTAGGAAGTCGCATACCGTTGGAAGTCACTGTGCTGAATAAGCCAGAATTTATTACTGTGAACAGAACAAGTCCAATTAGTCCCATGTTATGACTTTTTAATCGTGACACTAAGACTACCTAACTGGTCGTCTTATCTTTGAAATAAGGTCATTAGATTGGCTCTAGGCCTTATGATGTTAGAAATAAAACAGGTTGATCGCGCATTTGTTGTCATGTTTTAAAGTATAGAACATTAATAGATATACAAGTTATAGTGAGTGAAAAAAAATGTTAATTTTATCAATACAGGTATAGGCAACATTTACATTTGATCACTCACTATAACTTGTACATCGAAAAAGATAGTCGTTGTTGATGGTGGCAGTACAAGAAGGAGAATAACATTTCTAGTCATTTTTGCTTAATCTAGCATCGCAGGAGTATTTACGAAGGTCTATTTCAAGTTGATTAAGATAATTTTAAATTTTTCTCCTTATTCCTCCTTTATTCTATAAGTTAAATCAACGAATCAAAATTCACCAAGATTTAGACACAATATAGCTAGAAATTAATTTTAATAACAACAACAACAAAAACAGGATATGTCTTCCTTCTGAGGTAAGGTCACAAGACGCAAGGAAAAAGAAGAATTGAAATTATTTCCTAGCCTTAAAACTATGAACTTTAATATTTATAAAAGGAAATTATTATTTTCTTCTCACAATAAAGACTTATATCAAGAAAGTGAGAGTTATTTCAAGAAAAAAATGGGTGATTACTTTAGCAAATTCCTCAGGGCAAGATAAGTTAGCGCAGGTGGAATTTTAACATTTTAGCCTTTAACTGTGACCTCGAAAAAAAATGAAATATTTTTCTTTTTTCATAAAAAATACTAGGCTTCATTCTGAACAAACTTTACATGAAAATCGTTCTTATAGTGAAAAATCATCAAAACAACTCTAGATATAAATTTGGATACAAATTCACAGCTGTAGCTACGACGTTCAGGTCGTCAATCAACAACAACTTTACTTTTTTCTTAAATGTTCCGGCCACAAATTTAGCAAAATGACGCCATTTGATATCGAAATGGGGACCCCTATCGGCGAGGCCAAAGATTAGTTAAATTAAAAATCCAAATGAAAATTTCAGAGCAAACTGTTTGACTGGGCCAGACATGTGTCCCGGCCAATACGAATCAAAGACAAAACAGTGGTTTAAACTGGTGAGTAGGTGTCCCCCTTGCAGTGACGTCCGACTTTATTACACTAGGGCAATAAAGCAATAATGAATGACAATTATGACATACGTCAACGCCCAAATCATTGCCATAAATTATAATCGTTACTATGACAACCCCCGCTTTTCGTAACGTTTTATATGTATACCTTTTACCAAGTCATCTTATTCGACTAAACTTTTACTTCTTGATGTATTAAACCTAAGGTAAGATCGGGAAGAATCGGTTGATTCCGGTTAATTTCGTTGATTTCCTAAATACGCCGAATTTAACAGATATTCAGCTGGGAAATCATTTTGAAAAAAAAAATCGTTTCGGAACGAGACAAAATATCTGTACCGTTCTACTTCAGTGCTTATGAACGAGTTTTCGGAAGTTTTTGCATGTAATTATTATTTTTTTTTTTTTTTTGTTTGTTTGTTTATGAATTTTTAGATACAGTATTCGAAGTATGAGGTTACAGTGTTTAGTTTTCCAGACAGCTAGATCCTTGTTGTATTTTATTTTTTTTTTTTTCATGATTTAATAAAGCACTAGAGATAACTAGGTTAATTATTGAATTTATCATTTTATTGAAACGAAAGCAAAGTCATGAAAATATCAAATTCAATGGGTTTTTGTAGCTTCTATTATTTAATTATTTTATTATTATTATTCTTTTTCCTGTACAGTCCTTGTTTTCCGTCCCGATTTTATACTTGTTACTAGCAATTTCTTCTTTTCCATAACATTTTATATTTGTTGGTTGGTAACTCTCAAAACAGTCCTTTCTTTTAATTTTCTTCAAAATATTTAAAATTGGACCAGTCTAAAATTTTGAAAAACGGGAAAGGGTTAACTTCGTGTGCGTTTGATATGAAGGGGAAAGTATCGGGTAGCTTTATTAAACTTTGACGTTATACCCTGTCGAAATGATTCACCTTTTCCCATCTTAACGTTTGAAAAAAACTAACGCTATGTCTTTTTTGTGCTGTTATATAAAAGAGTGATAATAATAATAGATAGAAAGTCGTCTAGGGACATCATATCGAGCACGCCGAACATATCGCCTTGAGTTGTGACCTTGAACTTGGGACAATCTGATTTTTTTTCCAAAATATATACTCATGAAGGAAATAAATATTATTTTGAAATTCATGCAGAGATGTAGGAGATTTGCTCTTGATACGCTCAATTCCAACGTTTGACCTTGAGCTGTGACCTTGACTTTCAAGCTTTCTGCAAATTTGTTCCAAATGGCACATAAACTCATCGAGGCTTAATTGCGATACTGATATAAGTTTCTATACATTGTTTAGACACTTAGAACAGTATCACAATTAACTCTCGTCATGATCAAGACCAATTTGTGTCAAATTATTTTGAAGTCCATCTATGGTCTGGACAATTTCGAACAGACTGACGCAAATAACCATACGCGGCTGTCAATCAAATAAGTATCCAGTCGACCAATGAATCTTTCATTTTGACCAGAAATGAATTTTGAGCTATATTTGATAACCCTTTTTGTTGGTTTGGCGTCTTAAACGTCGAAACTACAGCTTTTTGAAGCTGCAGTTTCGACGCTTAGGTCGCCAACCAACTATTCTACTGTTTTGTTGTAAATGAAAGGGCTACCCTATAGGGTCAAAATATAGAGGATAATCAACTTGTTATTTTTGCTATGAAAAATCTTTCATGAGAATGCTTTGTTAGAGGTTGAAAAACGAGTCCGAAGGACGAGTTTTTCTAACGCATAACAACATATTCGAGTGACAGATTTTTCATGTAAAAAAATGTTGATTATTTTTATGTGCTATATCCGAAAAGTTTTATTTTTCAATAGTTACCTATTTATTTCAATCATATTCGTCATATTCAACCCTGGGAACCGTGCTCATTAAGATCAACGAATTTTGTTTTCAATAATTTCTGTTCGCCGGCTTGGATTGCCTTTCAAAATGGGGGAGGGTATAAAAGGATTTTTTTAGAGAAAGAGAGAAAGTCCGTATTTTAAGACATTTAGAGATTTGCAGTGTCAGGCACGAAAATAATTAGGACGAAACATATACTATATTTTAGCGACAATCTAAGGCCCCTGGATAATACGGACATCGATCGACCATTTAACAAAGTGTGTGAAGTTGGCAGGACATTAGACATTAGACATTAGACATTCGACCGAATGTCTAACTGGAAAATTAGACATTCAAATATCAATGTCTAACTGCCGAATTAGACATTAGACATTCGATTAGACATTCGACCAAACCCGTTTTTGAATGTCTAATTGCCGAATTAGACATTAGACATTCGATTAGACATTCGACCAAACCCGTTTTTGAATGTCTAACTGCCGAATTAGACATTAGACATTCGATAAGACATTCGACCAAACCCGTTTTTGAATGTCTAACTGCCCAATTAGACATTAGACATTCGATTAGACATTCGACCAAACCCGTTTTTGAATGTCATACTGCCCAATTAGACATTAGACATTCGATTAGACATTCGACCAAACCCGTTTTTGAATGTCTAACTGCCCAATTAGACATTAGACATTCGATTAGACATTCGACCAAACCCGTTTTTGAATGTCTAATTGCCGAATTAGACATTAGACATTCGATTAGACATTCGACCAAACCCGTTTTTGAATGTCTAACTGCCGAATTAGACATTAGACATTCGATAAGACATTCGACCAAACCCGTTTTTGAATGTCTAACTGCCCAATTAGACATTAGACATTCGATTAGACATTCGACCAAACCCGTTTTTGAATGTCATACTGCCCAATTAGACATTAGACATTCGATTAGACATTCGACCAAACCCGTTTTTGAATGTCTAACTGCCCAATTAGACATTAGACATTCGATTAGACATTCGACCAAACCCGTTTTTGAATGTCTAACTGCCCAATTAGACATTAGACATTCGATTAGACATTCGACCAAACCCGTTTTTGAATGTCTAACTGCCCAATTAGACATAAGACATTCGATTAGACATTCGACCAAAACCGTTTTTGAATGTCTAACTGCCCAATTAGATATTAGACATTCGATTAGACATTCGACCAAAACCGTTTTTGAATGTCTAACTGCCCAATTAGATATTAGACATTCGATTAGACATTCGACCAAAACCGTTTTTGAATGTCTAACTGCCCAATTAGACATTAGACATTCGATTAGACATTCGACTAAACCCGTTTTTGAATATCTAACTGCCCAATTAGACATTAGACATGCGATTAGACATTCGCCCAAACCCGTTTTTGAATGTCTAACTGCCAAATTAGACATTAGACATTCGATTAGACATTCGACCAACCCCGTTTTTGAATGTCTAACTGCCCAATTAGACATTAGACATTCGATTAGACATTCGAACAAATCCGTTTTTGAATGTCTAACTGCCCAATTAGACATTAGACATTCGATTAGACATTCGACCAAACCCGTTTTTGAATGTCTAACTGCCCAATTAGACATTAGACATTCGATTAGACATTCGACCAGACCCGTTTTTGAATGTCTAACTGCCCAATTAGACATTAGACATTCGATTAGACATTCGACCAAACCCGTTTTTGAATGTCTAACTGCCCAATTAGACATTAGACATTCGATTAGACATTCGACCAAAACCGTTTTTGAATGTCTAACTGCCCAATTAGACATTAGACATTCGATTAGACATTCGACCAAAACCGTTTTTGAATGTCTAACTGCCCAATTAGACATTAGACATTCGATTAGACATTCGACCAAACCCGTTTTTGAATGTCATACTGCCCAATTAGACATTAGACATTCGATTAGACATTCGACCAAACCCGTTTTTGAATGTCTAACTGCCCAATTAGACATTAGACATTCGATTAGACATTCGACCAAACCCGTTTTTGAATGTCTAACTGTCCAATTAGACATTAGACATTCGATTAGACATTCGACCAAACCCGTTTTTGAATGTCTAACTGCCGAATTAGACATTAGACATTCGATTAGACATTCGAACAAACCCGTTTTTGAATGTCTAACTGCCGAATTAGACATTAGACATTCGATTAGACATTCGACCAAACCCGTTTTTAAATGTCTAACTGCCCAATTAGACATTAGACATTGGATTAAACATTCGACCAAACCCGTTTTTGAATGTCTAACTACCCATTTAGACATTAGACATTCGATTAGACATTCGACCAAACCCGTTTTTGAATGTCTAACTGCCCAATTAGACATTAGACATTCGAATAGACATTCGACCAAACCCGTTTTTAAATGTCTAACTGCCCAATTAGACATTAGACATTCGATTAGACATTCGACCAAACCCGTTTTTGAATGTCTAACTGCCCAATTAGACATTAGACATTCGATTAGACATTCGACCAGACCCGTTTTTGAATGTCTAACTGCCCAATTAGACATTAGACATTCGATTAGACATTCGACCAAACCCGTTTTTGAATGTCTAACTGCCCAATTAGACATTAGAAATTCGATTAGACATTCGACCAAAACCGTTTTTGAATGTCTAACTGCCCAATTAGACATTAGACATTCGATTAGACATTCGACCAAAACCGTTTTTGAATGTCTAACTGCCCAATTAGACATTAGACATTCGATTAGACATTCGACTAAACCCGTTTTTGAATGTCTAACTGCCCAATTAGACATTAGACATTCGATTAGACATTCGACCAAACCCGTTTTTGAATGTCTAACTACCGAATTAGCCATTAGACATTCGATTAGACATTCGACAAAACCCGTTTTTGAATGTCTAACTGCCCAATTAGACATTAGACATTCGAATAGACATTCGACCAAACCCGTTTTTTAATGTCTAACTGCCCAATTAGACATAAGACATTCGATTAGACGTTCGACCAAACCCGTTTTTGAATGTCTTACTGCCCAATTAGACATTAGACATTCGATTAGACATTCGACCAAACCCGTTTTTGAATGTCTAACTGCCCAATTAGACATTAGCCATTCGATTAGACATTCGACCAAACCCGTTTTTGAATGTCTAACTGCCCAATTAGACATTAGACATTCGATTAGACATTCGACCAAAACCGTTTTTGAATGTCTAACTGCCCAATTAGACATTAGACATTCGATTAGACATTCGACCAAAACCGTTTTTGAATGTCTAACTGCCCAATTAGACATTAGACATTCAATTAGACATTCGACCAAACCCGTTTTTGAATGTCTAACTGCCTAATTAGACATTAGACATTCGATTAGACATTCGACCAAACCCGTTTTTGAATGTCTAACTGCCCAATTAGACATTAGACATTCGATTAGACATTCGACCAAACCCGTTTTTGAATGTCTAACTGCCCAATTAGACATAAGACATTCGATTAGACATTCGAACAAACCCGTTTTTGAATGTCTAACTGCCCAATTAGACATTAGACATTCGATTAGACATTCGACCAAACCCGTTTTTGAATGTCTAACTGCCCAATTAGACATTAGACATTCGATAAGACATTCGACTAAACCCGTTTTTGAATGTCTAACTGCCCAATTAGACATTAGCCATTTGATTTGACATTCGACCAAACCCGTTTTTGAATGTCTAACTGCCCAATTAGACATTAGACATTCGATTAGACATTCGACCAAATCCTTTTTGAATGTCTAACTGCCCAATTAGACATTAGACATTCGATTAGACATTCGACCAAACCCGTTTTTGAATGTCTAACTGCCCAATTAGACATTAGACATTCGATTAGACATTCGACCAAAACCGTTTTTGAATGTCTAACTGCCCAATTAGACATTAGACATTCGATTAGACATTCGACCAAAACCGTTTTTGAATGTCTAACTGCCCAATTAGACATTAGACATTCAATTAGACATTCGACCAAACCCGTTTTTGAATGTCTAACTGCCTAATTAGACATTAGACATTCGATTAGACATTCGAACAAACCCGTTTTTTAATGTCTAACTGCCAAATTAGACATTAGCCATTTGATTAGACATTCGACCAAACCCGTTTTTGAATGTCTAACTGCCCAATTAGACATTAGACATTCGATTAGACATTCGACCAAATCCTTTTTGAATGTCTAACTGCCCAATTAGACATTAGACATTCGATTAGACATTCGACCAAACCCGTTTTTGAATGTCTAACTGCCAAATTAGACATTAGACATTCGATTAGACATTCGACCAAACCCGTTTTTGAATGTCGAACTGCCCAATTAGACATTAGACATTCGATTAGACATTTAACCAAACCCGTTTTTGAATGTCTAACTGCCCAATTAGATATCAGACATTCGATTAGACATTCGACCAAACCCGTTTTTGAATGTCTAACTGCCCAATTTGACATTAGACATTCGATAAGACATTCGACCAACCCCGTTTTTGAATGTCTAACTGCCTAACATTAGATCAGATATTCGACCAAACCCGTTTTTGAATGTCTAACTGCCTAACATTAGATCAGATATTCGACCAAACCCGTTTTTGAATATCTTACTGCCTATTTAGACATTGGAAAATAGGAAGACTTAACACTTTTGAAACATACCATATCAAAATTCCTTTGCGTATTGCATTAAATACACTTAAGTTTCTTTAATCAAATAAACGCTCTTTTAAAGATGTTTTTAAGCGATTGAAAGATAAAATTATTGACTTTCAACACTTTAGATGTCTTTTAACTCATTCGTTCTGATGTCAGTTTGACGCTTATTTCATCTACAAATTGATTGTAAATTTTGCCATACCCTATACCAAACGGAACATTTTGACCAAAATCGATAATTTAATCCAAATTACCGATTGATTGTTATTGTTTTCCGATGACAAAGATGAACAATTTATGATTAGAATTTCAAACGGTTTCATTCAAAGACTTCATAATTCTTTTTTAATCTATCATTGCACGTCGAAAAAACTGATAAGTAAGCTGATCAATGTGTAGGCCAAAGATATGGTCTAGGTAACCGGACAATAGCCCCTCCGGACAATATCCCCTTCTATGTTTTTGATATGGCGGACATTATCCCCTTCCTAAATTTAACAGGGCGGACATTAGCCCCTTCGCCATTCTAACAGGGCGGACAAACTCCCCTTCCTCTTATTAACAGGGCGGACATTATCCCCTTCATCGTTTTACTACTGCGGACAAAAGCCCCTTTCTGTAATATGTCACAGACAATTCACGGTTTCTGGATTGGATATAATTCCGGTATTTCACATGAAAACCAGTCAAAGATTGTAAAAATTATAATAATAATCAATGAAATACTCTGATTCTACTGGTGACTGATATGTTTAAAAAAAAAAAAACTCATACAAAAGCTACGATGTTTCGGTCTCATACCAACACCATGTATACAAAAGAGAAAAAGATAAGATCATATGGAAAAGGTAATAATATAGCTAATATTTAGCATGTTCTATTTTGTTAAGTCGGATTTATATCTTCGAGTGTCAGGACAACATATTTCCAGATGGCTTCGAATAGTAAAAAGTTAACACGAGGTTCATTTTAAAGAAACATGCTGGTAAAGAGGGACAAGCTCCTCTTTGCCTTTACCATGACGTTTTCTAGAATACAAATTTTATGGAGTCGCTCGCATAGAAATGTGCAAAAGTATTCAGTTAAAAATTGAGCACTGGTTTATTATTTAATAAAAAAAAGAGTAAAATTTATATTAATCTGGGCTTATTGTTCGTTTCGTTACTTAAGCCCGAAGTAACTTGGTACAATTTTACGAAGGGGATAATGTCCGCCGATCGAGGGGATGGTGTCCGCCATGCCCAATTAGACATTCGAATAGACATTCGACCAAAACCGTTTTAATGTCTTACTGCCCAATTAGACATAAGACATTCGATTAGACATGTTATTATAAAGTTAAAAAAATACGAGTAATCAAATAAAGTCAACATTATATCGAATGTCAAATTTTTCATGAAAAAACAAGAAACCCGTTTAAAACAACAATAACAACAACAAAACAAATGGACATGCTTCTTTTTCAGAAAATTCTGTTCAAAAATAGTTTTTTTAAATTTCACAATATATAACATATTTTTCCACTGCTTAAAGTGAAAAACAACATAATTAACGCAATTGTCGTATTAGAATATATATACATGTAAATATGACCAGCTGATGGTAGAAAATCATTAAGTAGAACGGTGAAACCTTTACCAATTTTCTGTTAAGTTTCTGTCACACTACAGCGTATAGCGCCAACGTACGCCGACGTATGAGAAATTTAGTCTGTACGTTGGTGTACGTTGCATACGTTGGACATAAGTTTTGCATACTAATCTTAGTACGCTGTCATACGCTGGCATACGTCGTCGTAAGTCGAGTATGTTGAAAAATTTTGTGCATGCACAAAATTTCCAACGTATGCCGACGTATGGATAGTACATTACTCATAAGTTTCATGTACGCTACTTATAAGTAATGCATACGTTCATGTACGTTACATGTAAGTTACTCATACGTTCGCATACGTTGCCATACGTAAAAGTCCGTTGGACGCTTGGTAGCGTGTGCTTAGCGTATGCATAACGTGTTTGTAACCTACAAGCAACGTACTCCTAACTTATGGGTAACTTATTCCAAACGTTCATCGACGTATTGAGCGTATGTCCGACGCACTGGGATGGTACTCAGCGTACTTTGAACGTATGTAGAACGTACTGAACGTATTTGTAACTTACGGGTAGCGTATCTGCAAGCGTTCTGAGCTCATCTTGTACAAATTTGGTACACATGAGTAAATCATACCACTCAGATTGGTGAGAAATGGAAGACCATGAGAAACTTAGACGAGAATATCAGCTAGCCATATTGAATCACCAAAATAATGTGATTGAAGCTGCTTTGTATGTGGCTAGTAGGATCCGAAGAAGAAGAGGCCAACGCTTCTGTCTGTCGTTTTGTGTATGTGACGAGTTCGAGTCAGACGGAGCAATAGAGACTACAGTTTCGTTCACAGACGCCACTGAAGAAGCATTTGAGTCCGAACGAGGGCGGTTTTGATCATCATTGTCCGAATGCTGGTTATTTCCGTTATCGTCTGTCTGTTTAGTAGATAGGGAAGACGCCGAACGTATAGGCGCTGAAGTTTTCTTTGCGCGGCCTCTTCCCGAGTTTTTCTTTTGTTTCTTTAGGGACATGTTTACCGATCTTCAACTACATAAATAATGAAGACTGGGTAGCCAAGAGATAAATATCATACATGTATCTGACGTTACGAACGTCACGTGCACTACAAGCACGCTGTGCACAAGTTTGGCGATCGTTGGGCATACGTTCCTCATAAGTTCTTCATACGTTCCTCATAAGTTAAGAACGCTAGGCAAACGCTGGACGTGCGCTGTTGTACGCTTTCATAAGTCATGTTACGCCAGAGGTAAGCAATGCATAAGTTACTCATACGTTGGACATGCGCTATTCATTCGCTCAGTACGTTGCACGTACGTTTTGCATAAGCTCAAACAGAGGCTTTCTCTCATTTTTTGTGACTTTTCTTCAGCGTATGACAACGTATGACAACGAAATTATTTCTTTTCATGCGTTCGGCGTACGTTGGCTTATACGTTATAGTGTGACAGGGGCATTAAATACTGAAATGCTTCCACACGCCAGGAACGCGTTAAAGACTGGCCAGGCACACGTTTTGTGTAACTTTTAGCCAACGTGTTTCTAGCGTGCTCGCAGCGTATGTGAACGTGTACATTTGCTGTCTCTAGTGTACTGAACGTGTTCGGAACGTATTTCAACTCGTTCGTAACACACTGAGGAATTGTGAGCATGCACGACATCTGTCGATATACTCAGCGTGTAACAACGTGTGTCAGTGTGTCGATGGCGTGTTAGGAGCGTGTTGTTTAAAATCAAACACGTCCCGAACACGCTGGCTAAAACATAAAGGTGCTACTACAGCACTATTACGCTCTAACTATTTCAAGAAATAAAATGAAGTGATCATATAAATAATGGAAAGCTATAACATTATAAGGTGGGAGTTTTACAGTGAAGATTTTACTCAGTACAATATACGTGTGTTCTCGGAGTAGACAAGTAACTAAAGCAAAAGATAAATATAGCTTAAGTAACTAGGTTCTGGTTGTTTGTGTAACAGTTGTTTGGTTGAAAACATTTAACCTCATGTTGGCCGCTTTTAACATCAAATAAATAATTTGTTTTGTATTGTTTTTTTTTTTATGTTTTTTTTTTAAATGGGAATTTACACCGCTTTTGTCAATTTTTCAGTCATATCGCGGTGACTGGAGCACCTGACAACGGATTCCTTGTATTTCTCCTATAACTACAAACATTTCATCTTTTCTTGACCCCAGCCGCTACCCCACATAGGTCTACGATTATCAGCCCCATTGGTGGGAGACAGATAGTCGGAAAGGATGAGAGACCTGTAGACTGACAGTTCGACGCGCTACTAACTGCGCTATGACGATGGCTTGATTTTTATTGTATTTGATGGCAAATGAGTTACAAAGACTATATAATATGCATAGCGTTTACGAGGACTTTTAACGATAAAGGAATAGGCCGATCAAAGTTGAGAAAATTAAATATGATGATCTGTTATTTGTATTTTAATTGATAAATAATGTACATTCGAGTATTCATTTTAAGTCTTTGAGAGTAGGGCTGCTTCACCATATGATGTATAATTTCGAAAGCTGTTTGGTAGTCGCCAAAACATGGTAACGGTAAGGTAAGGCCAATCTAATGGGTATCAAATTATGACATAGCAAGTGAAGGCATATCAATTAGTGGATTGCTGGGCCCGCCCCTTGGCCTCCGTCGAGACATAACAACTCAGAAATGTTATAAAATGTCACTATACTCTTTTATTTTGATTAGGACATAAACCAAATACAAATCGGTGTTGGACCTTTAGCACGTCTTGGCTACAGCTTATTCAAGCTTCGACGATCAAGTCACCACACATATATTAACTTTTTCTCAAATGATATGTTAGAAAAATAGAACGTTCGTTGTCTTTTGCACTTACAGATTTATCGCGAGATGATTTGGTACTTGTAAACCCCTACATAGATCATACGACATTTTACGGCTGATGTCAACTATTCGACGCACTCTCCTGGTCTCTGTAAGGGGCATAAGCGATTACCTTGCTATTTGATTTTAATCTCAATGCTGGATTTTAATGTGGTTGGTTTTTCAATTGTATCGTGGATAACATAAATGCACAACTCATACACTAAAGGACTAAAGAAACGCAAATTTCGGTTTTGGTTATTTTTATTAGCCTTGCTGGGCGATGTTGTTTCCGTTGTAAGGGTTTACAGTTAAGTCATTACATTAGCAAAGATTGTTCTAAATAACTACCCGCCTAAGAGCAGTGGCATTTTAAAGGTATCTACCCCTACTACGAAAAAAGACTAAAAAAAAAAATAATAATAATAAACCAGTCACCGTTCTTTGGCAAATCAATGAAAGCTCAGTAAATTCAAGCATATCTAGATTTTTATAACATCTGAAAATGAAACTCAACATTTTGTCTTGAATTTTTGTAGATATTTCCATCTTTCTGGGTAGAAAACATCCGGCAAAATGAAAATATTGATTGTTACAAGCAATTTTGTCATTTTATACAATGTTTTCCCAATTATATTTCTTAAGGCGCGCCTAAAAGCGTAATTGTGTGGGAATGGGTAAACCAATTTAAATCAATCAACCTGCACAAGCTTTAGCATCTGATGAAAAATTTATATTTTTTATGTAAAATTTATTCTTGTTAACCTTGGTTTATACGTCCCGGTGGCTATCAAATTGAGAATACATTGTAGAAAAATAATAAGCAAATTGAGAATGCATTGAAGAAAAAGAATAAGTTTGTTGCAAGCAAATTTGTTCCCTTTCCACAGTATTTCTACCCTATTGAATTCTTTTTTTTTTTTTTTTTTTTTTTTTTTTGTTTTGTTTTATATATCATTTCATATATTTAAGTATTTGAGAAAAAGTGAGAAATAAAAAATGTGGAATATAAAAGAGATGATCGTAAGAAGTGTCACAAAGATCTAACTAAGACAATCTTTTTGAACGTGTTAATCCATTCACCAAATTCTTATTACTATATTGAGATATATCATGCAATAACATATTTGATACAATGTATGTACATCTTTTTGTTGTAATTTTTTTTTTCAGATTTTTCTTACTTAAACATTTTTTTCCATTTTTTTCTAAATGAGAAACGTTTTAAAATAGATTTCCTTTACCTCTTGCATTTATAATCCTATCTAAAATGTACAAACTCGTAATTTCCTTAGAATTAAAGGGAATAGCAAACGGCTTCCTTTGTTACTTGTAATAAGGGGAATCGGGTGAAAATCAAAAGCAAATAGCCGATCATTATGAGATATATCCAGTGTACATCCAAAATACCACCCGTGGTCTATTACGCAATCAGAGATAACGATCAGAAGCGTGTAAGTTACTTATATTAAAACAGCACTTTTAAATTTGATTTACCATTAACCCTTCACAGAAAAAAAATCTCAGAACGAAAGAGGATACGAACGAAAAATTAATAGCCATGTGTACCGAAAATAATGGATCTTTCAAATGTGGAGAAAATCGGCGTAAAAAGTACTCTTTATCGCAATATGGTTATTCTTAGTTGTTGTTGTGTGGTTTCCTTGTTTTAATAAGTCTTTTCAAGTTAAAGAAGTAAACGCAATGATTTCCTACAAAGGACGCCTTTGCTAATTTTGTTTCCAAAATGAGAATTAAAATATGAAAACTGGACGAGAATGAAATTGGTTCCTAGGTCGGGAGAAAAAAACGATTAAAACGTGTCAACGTTAATATAAACTACCACATCAATTCCATATTCTATGAGAATTTTAAGAGTACTCAACATTCCTCTGTTTTGATTTCTGAAAAAAAATATCTGCACAAAATAGGAACATTTAGTCTCAGGCCTTATATTCTCTATATAGCAAATTTAAACCGGAACTACCCAGTTAAGTCAAGGGAGTTAATTATAGGGCAATTTTCAGGACAACTCCGTATATCGGTAGGGGCCCATTGAACCATTCTCGTTGCAAACATTTGTGGAAATTAATATCCCGCATTAGACGACCCGTATTTTTATTATTACTTTTCAAAAAAAAAATGCTAAAAAAGATTGTCCGTAAAGAGTTTAAAAATAGAATATAAAATCTATTATTTTAGCTGAATCCGCAATTTTTTGTTCGCCAAGCATGAGTTAGAGCGTAATTTTTCTGTTGAAACCGTCACGACAAATGACGAAACATCTATCAAAGCATGAGAATGGTCAAATTTGCTCCCCTTTTTTGTTTACGTCGCTTTTATTTATTAATGTATGACGCAACAAAAATGACCGACATCATAGATTTACTCGCGGCTCACTGGATATAGCGTTATTGGATGAAAATTTAAGTCGATCGGTAAAACAGTTATTGTTCATATTCTGACAATTTACACGAATAAACTTGCGCTCCGCTTAGGTTGAATCGCGTAAATTGTCAGAAATGAACTATAACTATTACTTCTTTTAGGCCATGAATCTAGGACAATAGCTCCTCCGGACAATATCCCCTTCTATGTTTTTCGACAAGATCGACATTATCCCCTTCCTTAATTCAACAGGGCGGACATTTGCCCCTTCGTCATTCGGATAGGGCGAACGAAATCCCCCTCCTATTATTAGCAGGGCGGACACAATACCCTCGATCGGCGGACATTATCCCCTTCGTAAAATTGTTCTTAGCTTCTTCCGGCTTAAGTAACGAAACGAACAATAAGCCCAGATTAATATAAATTTTACTCTTTTTTTATTGAATAATAAACCAGTGCTCAATTTTTAACTGAATACCTTTGCACATTTCTATGCGAGCGACTCCATAAAATTTGTATTCTAGAAAACGTCATGGTAAAGGCAAAGAGGAGCTTGTCCCTCTTTACCAGCATGTTTCTTTAAAATGAACCTCGTGTTAACTTTTTACTATTCGAAGCCATCTGGAAATATGTTGTCCTGACACTCGAAGATTTAAATCCGACTTAACAAAATAGAACATGCTGAATATTAGCTATATTATTACCTTTTCCATATGATCTTATCTTTTTCTCTTTTGTATATATGGTATTGGTATGAGACCGAAACATCGTAGCTACAATTTTGTATGAGTTTTTTTTTACAACATATCAGTCGCCAGTAGAATCAGAGTATTTCATTGATTATTATTATAATTTTTACAATCTTTGACTGGTTTTCATGTGAAATACCGGAATTATATCCAATCCAGAAACCGTGAATTGTCTGTGATATATTACAGAAAGGGGCTTTTGTCCGCAGTAGTAAAACGATGAAGGGGATAATGTCCGCCCTGTTAATAAGAGGAAGGGGAGTTTGTCCGCCCTGTTAGAATGGCGAAGGGGCTAATGTCCGACCTGTTAAATTTAGGAAGGGGATAATGTCCGCCATATCAAAAACATAGAAGGGGATATTGTCCGGAGGGGCTATTGTCCGGTTACCTAGACCATATCTTTGGCCTACACATTGATCAGCTTACTTATCAGTTTTTTCGACGTGCATTGGTAGATTTAAAAAGAATTATGAAGTCTTTGAATGAAACCGTTTGAAATTCTAATCATAAATTGTTCATCTTTGTCATCGGAAAACAATAACAATAAATCGGTAATTTGGATTAAATTATCGATTTTGGTCAAAATGTTCCGTTTGGTATGGGGTATGGCAAAATTTACAATCAATTTGTAGATGAAATAAGCGTCAAACTGACATCAGAACGAATGAGTTAAAAGACATCTTAAGTGTTGAAAGTCAATAATTTTATCTTTCAATCGCTTAAAAACATCTTTAAAAGAACGTTTATTTGATTAAAGAAACTTAAGTGTATTTAATGCAATACGCAAAGGAATTTTGATATGGTATGTTTCAAAAGTGTTAAGTCTTCCTATTTTCCAATGTCTAAATAGGCAGTAAGACATTCAAAAACGGGTTTGGTCGAATGTCTAATCGAATGTCTAATGTCTAATTGGGCAGTTAGACATTCAAAAACGGGTTTGGTCGAATGTCTAATCGAATGTCTAATGTCTAATTGGGCAGTAAGACATTCAAAAACGGGTTTGGTCGAATGTCTAATCGAATGTCTAATGTCTAATTGGGCAGTTAGACATTCAAAAACGGGTTTGGTCGAATGTCTAATCGAATGTCTAATGTCTAGTTGGGCAGTCAGACATTCAAAAACGGGTATGGTCGAATGTCTAATCGAATGTCTAATGTCTAATTGGGCAGTTAGACATTCAAAAAACGGGTTTGGTCGAATGTCTAATCGATTGTCTAATGTCTTATTTGGCAGTTAGACATTAAAAAACGGGTTTGTTCGAATGTCTAATCGAATGTCTAATGTCTAATTGGGCAGTTAGACATTCAAAAACGGGTTTGGTCGAATGTCTAATCGAATGTCTAATGTCTAATTGGGCAGTTAGACATTCAAAAACGGGTTTGGTCGAATGACTAATCGAACGTCTAATGTCTAATTGGGCAGTAAGACATTCAAAAACGGGTTTGTTCGAATGTCTAATCGAATGTCTAATGTCTAATTGGGCAGTTAGACATTCAAAAACGGGTTTGGTCGAATGTCTAATCGAATGTCTAATGTCTAATTGGGCAGTTAGACATTCAAAAACGGGTTTGGTCGAATGTCTAATCGAATGTCTAATGTCTAGTTGGGCAGTCAGACATTCAAAAACGGGTATGGTCGAATGTCTAATCGAATGTCTAATGTCTAATTGGGCAATTAGACATTCAAAAACGGGTTTGTTCGAATGTCTAATCGAATGTCTAATGTCTAATTGGGCAGTAAGACATTCAAAAACGGGTTTGTTCGAATGTCTAATCGAATGTCTAATGTCTAATTTGGCAGTTAGACATTAAAAAACGGGTTTGTTCGAATGTCTAATCGAATGTCTAATGTCTAATTGGGCAGTTAGACATTCAAAAACGGGGTTTGTCGAATTTCTAATCGAATGTCTAATGTCTAATTGGGCAGTCAGACATTCAAAAACGGGTTTGGTCGAATGTCTAATCGAATATCTAATGTCTAATTGGGCAGTTCGACATTCAAAAACGGGTTTGTTCGAATGTCTAATCGAATGTCTAATGTCTATTTGGGCAGTTAGACATTCAAAAACGGGTTTGGTCGAATGTCTAATCGAATGTCTAATGTCTAATTGGGCAGTTAGACATTCAAAAACGGGTTTGGTCGAATGTCTAATCGAATGTCTAATGTCTAATTGGGCAGTTAGACATTCAAAAACGGTTTTGGTCGAATGTCTAATCGAATGTCTAATGTCTAATTGGGCAGTTAGACATTAAAAAACGGGTTTGTTCGAATGTCTAATCGAATGTCTAATGTCTAATTTGGCAGTTAGACATTCAAAAACGGGTTTGGTCGAATGTCTAATCGAATGTCTAATGTCTAATACGGCAGTTAGACATTCAAAAACGGGTTTGGTCGAATGTCTAATCGAATGTCTAATGTCTAATTGGGCAGTTAGACATTCAAAAACGGGTTTGGTCGAATGTCTAATCGAATGTCTTATGTCTAATTGGGCAGTTAGACATTCAAAAACGGTTTTGGTCGAATGTCTAATCGAATGTCTAATGTCTAATTGGGCAGTTAGACATTCAAAAACGGGTTTGGTCGAATGTCTAATCGAATGTCTAATGTCTAATTGGGCAGTTAGACATTCAAAAACGGGTTTGTTCGAATGTCTAATCGAATGTCTAATGTCTAATTTGGGCAGTTAGACATTCAAAAACGGTTTTGGTCGAATGTCGTATCGAATGTCTAATGTCTAATTGGGCAGTTAGACTTTCAAAAACGGGGTTGGTCGAATGTCTAATCGAATGTCTAATGTCTAATTGGGCAGTTACACATTCAAAAACGGTTTTGGTCGAATGTCTAATCGAATGTCTAATGTCTAATTGGGCAGTTAGACATTCAAAAACGGTTTGGTCGAATGTCTAATCGAATGTCTAATGTCTAATTGGGCAGTTAGACATTCAAAAACGGGTTTGGTCGAATGTCTAATCGAATGTCTAATGTCTAATTGGGCAGTTAGACATTCAAAAACGGGTTTGGTCGAATGTCTAATCGAATGTCTAATGTCTAATTGGGCAGTTAAACATTCAAAAACGGTTTTGGTCGAATGTCTAATCGAATGTCTAATGTCTAATTGGGCAGTTAGACATTCAAAAACGGGTTTGTTCGAAAGTCTAATCGAATGTCTAATGTCTAATTTGGCAGTTAGACATTCAAAAACGGGTTTGTTCGAATGTCTAATCGAATGTCTAATGTCTTATTCGGCAGTTAGACATTGATATTTGAATGTCTAATTTTCCAGTTAGACATTCGGTCGAATGTCTAATGTCTAATGTCTTATGTCCTGCCAACTTCACACACTTCATTTAACACTTGGACAGAATCATAGGATAGGCAGTCTAGGCAGTCTTTTACCACTCAGTCTTTTGACCTGAGCGTACAAAACAAGCTCATGCGGGTTAGGTTTGAGAGACGATCACTTTAACTGCAATATCATCAGTATTTCAGGTCTGGAATAATTTTGGACGTTACAGAAAGATATACATTTGTTTGAGTCCATCAGTGATAACACAAACATCCAGGTTAACAAAACGGTTATTTTGGTGTTGTAAGTTAGAACGTTAATGTCTTCATATTTTCAGAATTGATTTGTAGCCTAAAAAATGAATGTAAGGTCACCGTGCATTTCTCACTCTTCCAATACCCCGTTTTTTATCATTTCAACAGAAAAGTTGTAAATTATGTAGCTTATGTTTTAAAATCTTATTACAGTTGATTTTTATGTGGAGGATTTAGTCAAAAAATGCCATTATTTTATATATAAAATTGGCAGGCTTAGCTTTATATCATTAACAAGGAGCGAGCTGGCCCTTTGAAAATAAAAGTAGTTCCCGATTTATCCCGATTCCTGCACTTAAACTAACTATAAGCTTGTATATTGTTTAAAGTTTCAGCTTTAGCCTTGACCCCTCGTCTCATCATGTCGTTAGAATATCCTATAGGCATCATCACTTAATAATTGAACAAAACAAAATAAGACTCGGATTTTATTATTATCTGATCACAATATGTTAACATATATATATATAATAACAGTAAATAATCCTATTGTAATTTGTTAGTTAGTCTGAATGGAGTCAAACGCCACTATTAACAGCATTTCAGTCATATCGCGGAGGCTCGACCCCCTAACCATGGATTCATTGTATTTTTCACACCAATACATGTACTACCACTGCATCCTTTCCGAGCCTCCAGCTGCTCTTCCCACTTAGATTTACGAATATCTACGAAATGGTTGGAAACAGTTGTCGGAATGATAATTTCTGCCACCGGGAATCGAACCCTAGACGAGAGTCCGACACGCTACAAACTTCGCCGTAGCTGCGGCCTTCCTATTATACGAATGTATGTCTAAGTGTTTCCAAATTAAGGTTTTACATCGCATTGTTAGGAAAATCAAAAACAAATAGAAACCTTTGAATCAAAAGTAATAGGTTTCTTCTTAATCATATCGTGTCCTTTTATGATAAATTAGCAATATTTTATAAGGAACAAACAAAAACACACTAGTAAACAGGTTTCTAAGGAATATGTACGATGATACGGGACCAAAAAGGTCAACAATTCGAACTAAACCATCAGAGTTGTGTTTTTTTCCCTTGTGGAGGGACATTATTTTCTCATATATACCAAATAAAACACATAGCTTTAATTGACGGATCGCGGCCCTCAATAAAAATTGACAGACCAATCATAATATTGATTAATGATGGAAGTAAACTTTGAACTCTGACGTTTGTCGATGTGTATGGAAATCAATTTTGTTGGTTTATAGACGTCGTAACTTATGCTTATTCAAGATAGAGTTACATCGTTTAGGTCGCCAACCAACCATTTCAATTTTAAAACGTTACAGGTTATAAATTGTGCAAAAAAAACATTGTTTGACATTTTGTTAACCTATTTTGCTTGTTTGTCAACTTAAACGTCGTAAATACAGCTTACACAAGCTGTTGTTACGACATTTAGGTCGCCAACCAACCATTCTACTTTTTTGTTGCATTCTACTGGCCATAAGATTTGCATAATAACGCCTTTTGAAAAAGAGGTGGTACTGCCTGTCGGAGTCAGTGGGCGTGGCGTGGCCATAGTGGTAAGTGTACGGGACTAGCGATTGGTCAGTTATTCGCATCTATAGCTTCCACTTTCACAGGTATGTCTTCACATATCTATTCAACTTGTGCTTTAATCCCTCGAAATACGTAACCTTTTACCAGACGATACAATTGTAGACTGGTCAAAATTCAAAGAAGTTTAAGACGATAATTTCAACCATGTCATTATAATTCATGTTTTCTAGCATGAATATCTTTCATTCCATCTTCAATAAAACCTTTAATAAATAAAGTTATGTCCTAAAATTTAAAAATATGCCTATCCCCCAACAATGAACGTTGCATTCCCCGGGGCTTGCACCCCCGACGTTTTGCTACCAATTTCAATTTTACTATTCTTACCCCCGGCAACTTTGATTATGTCTTTACCATTTAAATGTATCACCTTTCCTTCACTACCGGAAGCCACAGACACGCCATTTTGACTGCCTACACTTCCGCTTGAACCGGAAGAAGATACTGTTAATTCACCGGATACACTACTTGAAGCGGCAACTTTCAGTCCGCTTCCGCTGCTGTTCAATACAACAGGAGCCCCGCTTCCGATCACAATAGGGGCACTACCCTGTGGCACTGTCTGTACGGCCCCGCCCCCACCCAACCCTGCCAGATTGTTCTGAACTACAGTTTGTGTTCCCGTCAAATATATAGGCCTACCGTTCCTCGTTCTTACTTGCAATCCTTTTCGTCTATTTCTTCTCCTTCTACCTTCTTCTGGCTCTAGCTCTTCGAATTCTGTATGAACCAAACTTCCGTTACCCTGAAATATGCCAGTCAAAACTTCGGAACCTATCGTTATTGTACCGCCTGGTCCACCAATGATTAAATCTCCCGCTGGCGTCTGACCTTCAATTGTCAGGTAATGTGCGTCCATTGCAGGGTTAGAGGTACCAGCACTTGACGAGGCAAATGACCCACCGCTCGATGCTGAAGAACTTGCAAAACTAGCTGTTGGTATCTCAATTCCTCCACTCAGGTGATTCATTAACGGTGATACTGCTGGCACACTTTGTATAACGGGTAAACTAGCTTGACTGTTTCGAAGCTCCCCTAGGAATGACACACCGGGTGGCCCAAGGGGAACAGATCGAGAAGGTCCAAGCAATGTTGGGGCAGAACCCACAGCGCGTCGATCATTAGTAATTAGTCTTAATAATGCCAGTACTTCTGATAATGGCACTACTGGAGCCTGTCTCTGACTGACTATTGGCTGTGTTGGTCCAATATATCTTGGATTAGCGATCGTTAATCTACGTTGCTGTCTTCGTAACGAGTTTGCTAGTGCTGGATTCAACATTGTTGTCCGTCTCTCCGTTGGAAGCAGAACTAGCCTAAGGGGGCTAATTCGTCTTTGTTGTCGTACGGCAAGAGGTAAGCGTATTCTTGTTCCCGATCGCCTTGCTAGAGCAGGGAGAATCCCTGTAATAGAAAGAAACAAATATGAGCCTGTGCGTGACATTTCCAACAATTTCGCATGTGCGTGACTTGCACACATTGAGCACCCTGGACAGCCATTTGGGGCAATTAGAATATTCGCTGATTGTTTGAAGAAGCTTTTGGTCAGTATCTATACAGAGCGCCAAGTAAAGACTCAGATCAGACTGTGCAGATGCACAGGCTGATCTTAGTCTTTACTTGGCGCACATGTGTAATTGTTGGAAATGTCTCGCATGGGCCCATATAAAGTATAAGTTTCAGCTTCCTTACAGGGCTCTTACAATAGTGTAATAGCTACTGTATAATAACAAAAATATTTAAATGAGTTTATTGAGGTCATATCATAATATGCTTTCACGCATAGCTACTATTGTTTTCAAACGGAGCAATTATCACAGAAGTCTTCACAAGTGTAGAATCAATTTTTTAAATGACGTCGCTTGAGGACACAATATTTGCTCGGTACATTGATTGATTTCCATTGGGACTCAAAGGATTTTTTTTTTTGAGAAAATGAATCTGTCTTTCAACTTTCTTTGAGACAAGCCGCTTTTACCATTACCAACATCACCTGCTTCTCTCTTTTAAGCCAGTGTTGTTTAAAAGATAAGTTTTCGAAATGAATATTAACCAATAATTATTGTTTCCAGTGTTTTCGGCCCTTAGATCTTTAAATGCAATTCTGTAGAGGAATTTGTTCAACATCACAAGGGTTAAAACTCTTTACACATCTTCGATGTAAAACTATAAGTTACGTAAACATGATCTCATAATGGATCCGTTCCAAAGCAGCACCGTGTACGGACGGCAGGACACTCGCCTGTTGAGGACTGGAAAGTGAACAAAATCGCGTAATTCGTAAAAAGAAATTTCATAGTTATTCGTCTTGGTTGTACATATACTTTTTGATGCTGAACAATTTCAAGGATATACGTATGATTCTAGAATTCATTTGTACAACTAACCTTTGATTGAGTGACCAACAAAAGTTATATTTTACGAGCGGCGAAGAAACTACAGACTTTTTGCTTACGAAATGTAATATGTATGGACCATTCACAAAAAAAAAAACCGCAATTGCTTTCTCTTTAACTGAAAGAGAGACAAAATACATATTTTTTTGCCGGACAATATCTTTCAAGATGCGTCGTTTTGCGCCTAATTCACATGGCTAATCGGTGACGTCATCCGCTGGGATGCCGTTAAGTAGTGCGAAGTCAATGAAACAGGGATAAACCTGCCTTACTGTAAGTTTATCGATTTCATTAAGTGAAAATCCACCCAGAAATTCCAATAATCCAACAGAAAGCATTAACGAAAGACGTGTATTCGTGCAACCTGCATGTACAGAATTTCTCTAAGATTATCAACGCGTTAAAAGATGAATGTACCTTTTCTTTTTTACAATGACCAATCGCTGACACCGCCCACTTACAGCGTTGGTCCCGCCCATTGACTCCAACAGGAAAATTCCGCTTCGATTTTTAAGTTCATAGCCAGTAGCATGTAAAAATGTGAAACGGTTGGCTTGAGACCTAAACGTCCTAACTACAGCTTGAATAAGCTGGAGTGACGATTTTTAAGTCACCAAACTAACAAATATGTTTCCCCAAAAATGTCAAAGTTCAAACCTCAACTCCGGACAGAAAAAATGATTTGATTGGTTACTTGAATAACAGCAGCGATTGTCAATTCTATGTCGTGAAGATTACTTTACCCTTGTCATGCTGAGCCCGGAATATTCCGGTTTTGGCAGGAGGTGTAGACTAAGATCAGACTGCACTTATGTGCAGGCTGGTTTTAGTCTACACCTCCTGCCTGTACTTTTCCTGTCAGAGTTGTTTATGAAGTTGATTTCTAAAAGAAATATTGATTTTTTTAACAATAACTTCTATCAGTGCTTTCAGCCCTTTGATTTGAAAGCATTTCAGTAAGGTAATTTATACATCATGACAAGGGATAAAGGCCAATGATTGCTATTTAACAAAGAAAAATTACCGGTTACTATTGGCGATCTCAATCTTCCTGCAGAACTTCTCGCAGAGGATCTGGACCTTCCTGCTGAAGAGAACGCCATCGAAGAAGATCCGCCGGCTGATGACGAAGCTGATGATGACGCAGACGACGACGCACGGGGTATTGGTACTGCAAACGGATCTATAGAAAGCCCTTGTGGTCCCAAAAATCCGATGCTGCTACCCTGAAACAAACAAGTCATTCAGTAAAAAAACTTTGTAAATAGGGATTATTTTGTTACAACAGCGATCCAACAGCTTGTAATTGCGCTGCAGATGAAATTCTTGGTATTTCACGAGACCAAAGGTCGAGTGGAATATGAAAATTATCCCCCGCAGCGAGAAGCAAATACAAGATGTTGGATCGCTATCGTAACTTAGTATTGTATTTAGTATAGATCTACATTTTTTTTATTAAATTAATTCTATAAAATGATTGATTAAAATCTATATTTTTTCAAGTATTTCCCTTCTTCGTTACCTTACTGGTTATATTTATTTACATTAAGACGAAATCTACAGAATGAAAATGACGTCAACTTGGACTGTCTGATTTGAAACCGTATCTAACACTATCTAATACGAATTGTCTTTTTCTAACGTGTTCGATTTTGAGTGCGTAGAATGTATATATTTTACAAAAAGTATTTATAGGTATATGATAAGAAATATTTTGTTTGAGTTGTTATACAAAATCGTGTATTAGATTCGAGCTGCGCAGTTTTCGTGAAAGATAAAAATGCGCTATACAGCGTCTGTGGACACGCACAATTTCGTAACTTCAGCTTTATTCAAGCTGTAGCTACGACATTTTGCTCGCACTCCGACGATATATATATTTCAAGGAACAAGGAAATAGAACGATACATGCATACAAGGTTTACATCACGATTCGTGGACATTATAACACAATGCGGTATAAAATATGTCACATGGTTATGACCAAATTGTTATTGATTATAAAGTTATAACCTTGCTGTCACAGTCCCCCGAAATCGATCGTATATTTCTCCCACAACAATCGAAATTGTACATGACTCTGCATTTTTTCTCTTGAGATACTTCCTTTTTCTGTACGTTTCCCCCATTTTTCAACCATTTATTTTTTAGTTATATGAATGCACATACACTCATGCTCTTATTATTTGCGCACTCGATCATAGGAGTGATTCCTATCGAAAATAATTTCCGGTATGCGCGATAAAAGGTTGAAAGCCTTTTTACCAATTTCGCGGCATTTTTTTTTAGATGCGTTACATGGTGTTTGCTTTACAGACGCAGATTAATGTATTGACATATAATGTAAATATATATCTTATCTGATGATGGTTTAATGTTCTTCCTTAAAGAGACGAATGTCGTAGGTCGTCCATCATGTGTTATCTTCTGTGCAATTTAGTTGCTTTTTTTTATTTATACTTTTATATCCATTTATTTTAGTTTGTTGATCTCAGTCAAAAATCCTATTGATCAATCAAATCACTCATGTAGACCTATTGTTATTGCTGATGAACGAAATAAAGGCCAGGCAAATTTTGTTGGTTTTACGATTCAAACGCTGTCGCTACAAGTATCTCAAGCTGTAATTACAATGCTTAGGTCACCAACCAATGTAATCCCTTACATTAATCTAAAAGAAACCGTTTATAACCTTAAGCTGCAATGTCATAGGTATTCGATAGGAGTCAATGACCCCCCCCCCCCCCCCTCCCTCCTCTAGTTGGTCCGATGGTTCGACAAAAATCTAAAAGAAATCAGGGATTGAACAGACAAGGGTTAAATCCCATACATTTATCACAAATCGTTGTATAACAATATCATTTTTTAAGTAAAATGCGCCGAACAAATTGACGGTCTATCCTTTCCCTGCAATTTGGCACGTATTTATGAGATTAGTGGAGTTGTGGGGTCACTCCCTGAAGTTCGTAAGCGACTACTCACTATACTTATGAGAGGTCAGGGTTCAAATCCAAGTAGAGAACCTCTTACAGGAGTGATGATGTATAAGCTAGATTTACATTATAAAGATAATTTGGATTCAAAAACAGTTTGACGAAATTTGAAAGCGATCTTCTGTAATCTCAAATTCTGTTTGTAAAGAATGTATGATACTTGTGGTATTGGATATTCAATTATCACGTATACCGCATTCATGTAAAAACTCATTTTTAGGGAAAAATGAAGCGCAAAATGTGTTCCTTGTCTAAAAAGACTTTTTCATACAAAATTCAGTGGAAATAACAACGATTAGTCGCTGTACTGTGAGAAAACTCAGTTTTGCAACTGAAGTAGCGAGAGTCGACTGGTCGCTTTTAAAAACTTTTTCTTTCGTTCATATCACCTGCGAGACTCCTTGGCGAAAATACGTGATGTTATACTGCAGCGCATTGCATATTATTTTATGTCAGTATATGTTAACTAATTAAATTGGGCCATTTTTCTTTGTAGTATAATTATAACTGATAGCAATCCTTATAGGTGAAAGAAAATGATTTTAGGACACAAAAACATCTTTAACACCTGTATTTAGGCATGTGTAGTCCTCTATTTCTACAATCTTTTCAAAATATCTGTACTTATGTACTTTGCCTTTGGAACGCATGGCAAGTGCATGTTTTATGCGGGATAAAGAATTTGACTTGACTTTTTATGATCATTAACCGTCAAACTTCTACGGACTATTCTAATTTGAAAAATTGTGTAATTCAAATGTAACAACAACTTAAACCGGATTGACTTTGGTAGGAAACATTGTTGATAAAGAGGAACTGCAGTTTTAGAGCGAACCGTTACCACTCCTTTTTTCTACAACACTACAACTCATTTGTTGTCAATGAGAAAACAATGGTGTACTTTTGCTAAGCCTTGTCACTGAAATTTCTGCAAAACAAAAAAAAAAAAATAAATAAAAAATAAAAAATAAAAAACGGATTATTCCACGCGAAAGAAAGTTTTCGGGAACATGCCTTATGTCTAGGTTTTAGAGTTTTCTCCGAAGAACCTTTATTTTCAAAGAATTGCCTACTGCATGTTACGTATGTCTAGGTTAGCATCTAGGTCTAGGTGAACATTTTATGCAGACAAAATGCACGGACCCGTTTTCCGGAATCATGTGTTTATCCTTTTTGTTGACAAAAGGATCCTCTGTGCATATGTTATATGAATCAGACTTAACAAATTGGTTCCTATTTATTGATCTCATTGAGCACCCTGGACATCCATTCGGGGGAATCAGAACATTCGCTGATTGTTTAAAGATGCTTTGGGTCAGTATCTATCTACAGAGCGCAGAGTGAAGACTCTGATCACACTGTGCGGTTGTGTAATGGTTGGAATTGTCACGCATGTGCTCAATTGGTTTTAAAGGGAATTTTGCCTTGAGTTTCCGCATTTACCATACTTATCATATAATAGGACAATCTTTGTTTGTCCTACCTTTGGAGAAGCGAGGCGCGCATGCGCAAAAGTCGTTTCTAATCTTAGTAACAAATCTCTTAACCCATTCCCACACAGTGATCCCCTTTGACAACCCAAAAGCTTTGCAAAACATTGTGGCCATTGAAGAAATTGCCTGTTACAAGCAATCTCTTTATTATCCTCAATGTTTTAACCTAAAAGGACAACGAAACATCTATCATCTACCATAAATGGTCGTCTCTAAATCCTTTCATTTTGGACCAGTCTAAAATTCTGTCGTCTAGTTATAGGTTAAAGAATCGCTGTTATTGCATTAGAAACACATAGGAAATACAAGTGCTTTGAATCATGATTTCGCTTACATTTGATTAGATTACGGAGTAAAACTTTGAAATACTAACAATTCTCACAAGACAAGAATTGGGAATCAGTATAGCATCAATGCAACGGATTATCATATACCTAGAGTTACAGGTAGATGGCGTTATTCATATTCTAGATTTAAATATTTCAACAATACTACCATTAATCCTATACTGTATGTGAACGGGACGATTCGATTGAGTACACACAACATAGGATTTCGTTGAGAAATAAGGATCCTAGGATACTGTTACCCCCTTTTATCTAGATCTCTGTATACAACAAATTTTGTCTTTAAAATGTAACGAAAGTTCGTGGAATTTGCCTAAAATCAACTACCTACAATCCTTGGAAAATTTAAGCTCAGAGTTACGTTATTTTACCGGGAACATTAGACGATTTAAAACTAAACGTATCAATTAAAATTCAATTACCTTTTTCTACTATGTATGGTTTTGTTCAGCTGTATTTTATAAGGAAATTTGGTAGGTATAACAAATAGAAATGATACGATTTTCTTATGATTGTTTCTTTCAGTATTTAATAGATCTATCTTTAGCTGCGTGATCAAAAAATCTATATTTTCACTACGCCATTCGTGAAGAATATAGCTTTTGTTGTTCAGGAAACAAAAGATGGCCAGTCCAAATAAAAAAAAAGATTAATTTCTTAGATACAAAGAGAAAATAAGATATGATTTTTTTTATGAAGAAGATCTCTAAAAGCACGTCACTTCGCACGTAAATAATAAGCAACTAGATGACGTCATCAGTGTTTTCTGTGTTGCTGGGATGACGTTCAGTAACGCTACATGAACGAAAAATAAGGGGGGGATTAATTTGCCCAAATAGTGAGTTTATCATTTTGATTACGCTACAGTTTTTTTGTGAAATCATCAATTTATAACCCACGAGAAATCTCGCCATTTCACCGAAAAGCACTAAAGAAAGATAATTGAATTACATCGTTGTCGTTCTAAAACCTCGTAACTACAGCTTGATTCAAGCTGTAGTAACAATGTTTTAGAACGACCACGACGATAATCTTTTTTTAAAACAGAGCCTGTTGATCTAGCAAAGTTTTTCTTACCTGTCTGGAATGATTCCCATACACAATTCCAAAGAATACGAAAACACGAATAAGTTTATACATGTCCATTTGTAGAAGTGACTTTAAAGCTTGTGTGAATTTCATAGTTTTAATCTTAATAAATCTCTAAGTGGTATTCAATATAATAAACAAAATCCAAATATAACTGAGTGTGATAACTTAATGATAATTATACAGTTAATTTTAAATGATATTTAATGTTACTGCTCATTCTATTTATTAAAAAATATATATAAAATCCAAAATAGTTATCAGCTTTTATTTTTTCTATTCTTTATCCAAGTCCATCGTGTTAGTGTATGGCACATTCCAAACCTCTGCCCTTTTGAACAGACTGCGTGTATCTACACGTGAGATCTTCCAGCTTGTCCAAAGATTGTTCACCTTGATTCGTGATTATCGGCGATTTGTCAAACCTAATGATGCGAATAACCGATTTGGCACTATTATTACGAAAGAGTTTTATGGTGTGATTCGCACGATATTTCCTAACTTCGCGCTATAAATAAGCAAACTGGTGTATTAATACACTCCGTCTCCGATGGCTAGCTTGAATTTGTAATTGATATATTCTTCGCTGGACCATAAACGACGAGAAGCTTGGGTTAATGACGGGTTTATTGTTAAGGTCATTTATAAAATCTAGAAAGCGTACAGGTACAAGGGCCCATACGGTGTATTTCCGTTTATTTATCGTCGCTACCGTAGCACATGCCCATTTAAAGACGTTTAGTTGTTACGGGGGATAGTGCAAGGATACAGGACGAAACTGCTGAGAGCTCCGCCTAGTTCTTTAACGTGTTCGGTGGATAGCACCGTCACACGGGGCCTCGGTTTAACGTCTCATCCGAAAGACAATTAGTTTGTTAGTTGATATGGTCAGCACAGGGCTCGAACCCGTGATCTTAAGGTTTGAAGTCAAGTGCTCTACCAAATGAACTAATCGGGCTGAGGGCCGGAAGAAGAATATCGATTATTTATTTTATTATATACCTATAAAAGATATGGATTAAAATCTAACCATCTAATACAACTCGAAAGAAAAAAATCAATATTCGGCGTGTACCAAAAAACCGTATTCGTCGAGTACCCTTAAACACAGACTACTTTTTTGTGTATTGACGGTCGGGTTTTTTTTTTTTTTTTTTTTCGGAAAGTTGTTTTTTCTTAATAATTTAAAAGAATTTTCTTAATGTCATGTCCTAAAAGGAATATAATAAAAGGAATATTACAACAGTGTGTTTTTCTATTTGTTGTTATCGTATTATCGAATCGTGTGTAGGTATTTTTATTGGATTCGACCTTCGGTCTCAACCAATAAAAAATACCTACACACGATTCTCGAACACGATAACAACGCATAGAAAAAGACACTGTGGTAATATTCCTTATGTATTTGAGAGGTCGCTGCTGTCAATAAAGAAAGCTTAATCAACGTTAAATCGATTGCCAGACGACAAATTTTGGACAAGCCCAAATACAAAGAAGTTGCAGACGATAGTTTTTTGTAGATGAAGGTTTAGAAATCCTTGTCTTTTTGGGTAGAAAACAATGTTGATAATGAAAAAGTTTCAATCAATTTCTTCATTTTCCAAATTTTCCAATGCCCTAAAAACTATCGCACTGTATGAAGACGCGAAGCGTATTCAAAAACTAATGTGATTATGTTCATAACTAAATGAAAATAAAAATATTCTCTTCCTTTCTCATATTGTAATGATATGAAGAAAAACCATGTAAATATTTCATTATTCTTGTCAAAGAGTAAAATGTTACGGAACTACCTTGTGTGTAAGCATGCAAAGTAGCTATGTGATCAAGATTTTGTTCAAAGGAGACTGAAAAAGTCCAGCCAATCAAATTGCCCGAATCTTGATAGACGAAAGTAAAATTGAATTTTACCTCAATGAAATCAAAACAACGACAGAAATATTTGTTTCCGTTCTAATCTAAAGATCTTCTTAGTTTAAACAATGTTTACGGAACTATTTTTTGCGCCAAACAACATAAGATCTGCATTTCATTTCTCATCCAATCAGAATGCGTGTACTTTGATATATAAATCTTAAAGTAAAATGTATAAATGCATGTTGTGGAAAATGGTTTAACTAGATCAGCGGCTCTGGTCTTAACCCATTTCAACACAATGGCGCTTTTTTGAGGCCCCGCAAGAAAAATAATTTGAAAAAAAAAGAAAAAAGATTTTGGAAAATGACGAATTTACCTGCAACAAATAATTTCTTCATTTTCCACAATGTTTCCTTCACAAAAAATGAACAAATGAAATTTTTCATACACTTTAAATTGTCATCTAAAACCCCTATCAATTTTGACCAGTCGAAAATATTGTCGTCTAGTACTGGGTTAAGTTTGAGTGAGAGCAAACTTCAAAGTTATTGATTGCATGGGTTGTTTCGGAGCAACGAGGTGCTCATCATTAATCCCCGCATTTCTTTACGTTCAACAACTGATGTTCGACAAATGACGCATGTCGCTATAACTTTACGTCGGTGGAGGTAAAATATCGTAACTGCAGCTTTGATAAATCTGTAGTTATATATTGTTCGCTCTACGGCATTTTTTCAAATGTCAGGGGTTGAATTCTCAAACTCAAATTGCGAGCTACGCTCGTTTCCAAATGGACTAACCGGACTTGACGAAAGCCAGGTAAACTGAACCCAAACATTACGTGTATCATATTGACGAAAATATAATTGAAGAGCACTGAGCTCTCCATCTTGTCGTACTAAGTGCGGCCA
The DNA here is from genome assembly GCA_946902895.1 of Fragum fragum. Taxonomy (NCBI): domain Eukaryota; kingdom Metazoa; phylum Mollusca; class Bivalvia; order Cardiida; family Cardiidae; genus Fragum; species Fragum fragum. The sequence continues at coordinate 5,747,700 of OX336383.1, read as the reverse complement.
ACGTTTAAGTTATCTATATTAGAGAAAAAGATAATCTCGATACCCCCTCACTCGTGTGGATTTTGCCCCTCTCACCGACTCCGTTTACAAAGACAAATGACTCCCACAGGAAGTTCTACTTCGATTTTTAAACAGCGGTATTTCGCAAAATTAGTGGCCAGTTACAAAACAGTAAAATAATGCTGGAATTAAAGTTCACTTACGACCTATTTTAATGATTTGGTTGTTTTTTTTTTATTGATTCTTTGAGCTGCGATCTGTTAGTTGATATGAAAGCGTTTATAATCGGGACTGGAGCATTTATAAGCCCGATTAGCTCAGTTGGTAGAGCATTTAAGTTCAAACGTCAAGATCACGTGTTCGAGTCTTAGGCTGACCATATCTAATAGACAAATTGTCTTTCGGATGAGACGTTAAACCGAGGCCCCGTGTGACGGTGCTATCCACCGAGCACGTTAAAGAACCAGGTGGAGCTCTCAGCAGTTTCATCCTGTATCCTTGTACTATCCCTTGTAACAACTAACCGTTTTCTGGGTGCATCGTTAATATGGGCATGTGCTACGGTAGCGAGGATAAATAAACGGAAATGTATGAACACACTGGAGCATCTTCCACAAGTAAAATAAAAATAATGATAAAGGTTTAAGGATGAGGTTTCAAGTAATTTCTTATCTTTTTTCAAAATGTTTTCTCAAGTGTGAGCATTTTGGGAAGTAACCACCAAGGATCGAACAGGAAAAAAAGTTAAAACAATGAAACACGATTTCAGCAATTAGCTTTGCACAAAAAGAAGGCCTACATAGCGACATTTGAACAAATGATATAGTGCCTTCCGAACAATGTATAAAAACGCACATAAAACATAAATGTGTGAAAGTTTTCGCCTTCCGTGAAAAGACCACCTGTCAAAAACGGACATAAAAACCGGACATATAACGAGGTAGTTGTTGATAAATTACTGCTTTGGAATGGTCTTAATGAACATCATTTACAATTTACGCCGGGTCACTTCGAAAGGATCCATCACATAAGTGCAATAAGGTGCGAAAAGGTGTTGACCATGGTCAGACCGCATGCTATGCAGTCCCAGTAACACTCAGACAATTGAGCTCAAGCATTACTGTTTAACCTATTCCGAAACAATGAAACTTTACACCTATCCAAATTCAAAGAAGTTGAAGATGACAACTTCATGTTGATAAATCTTTAAAAAAAATCTTTTTGGGGTAGAGAACATTGTAAAAATGAAGAAATTGCTTGTAACAATCAATTTCCCCATTTTCCAAATTGTTTTCAAAGCTTTTATATGTAGGTGCATTTAAAAAAGTTATTACGTGGGAATTATCGGCCAAAAAATGACGACCTGTTTGAAGGAAACGTCTCGTTCACTTTTGGGTTCAATTTGACAAATCCTTTCCAATCGAGCTTCTACCCTGAACACTTGATAATTCAACTTTTAGTTTCGTCTATTAAAGACGAGCGTTCTGATTTGCCGAAAAACAAGAACACATTTTTTTAGCACTTTGTATGCTTCCGCACAAAATAGTTCCACACCAAAATATCAAAATTTGTTAAATATTTACTCTTTTTCTCTCGATAACATGATGTTATGAGAAATGTAAAGAATATTTTGTTTTATTGTTTTCATGGAGGTATAAAACGAAAACCTAATCACACTTATACATGAATCCGCTTCGCGTATTCATACAGTGTGATTAGTTTTTTCGTTTCGTCGCTCCATGAAAACAAAAAATATTGCCTTCTTCTCTTAAATTTCTATTTGACATTCGGGCATAGATCTCGCTTTTTTAGGTTTGAAATAAAAAGTATAAATTTAAATATTGACTATCAAACTTAAATATGTATAGCTTGGTAAGCCTGGTATCTTCTGAATTACTATTATTATAATTGTGTTTTGTTTGTTTCTTGTTTTGTTTGTTTGTTTGGGGGGGGGGGTAAGAGAAATTGCGAATTTGGCCTAAAGGATAGTTATACAATATAAAACGGTGTTTCTAACGTGCGATAACTTTCAAAAAACGAAAAACGACTGTTTCTGTTGTAATGTTTTTTTGTTGTTTTTTTTCCAAAATATTTGTTACTATTGAATACAAGCAGGTCTCATTTTCGGCTGACGGACCACATAATAAAATGTGTCAGTCTTTCTTGACCTCATGTTTTAGTGACCTCCATAATAATTATCACCCTTCAAACTCGAACCACGTGAGAGAGCCGAGCCCGTGGTTCCACAATGCCTATCCAGTCTAATTTCAAGGGTGAGGCAAGTCTATTGGACAGCTTGTTGTCCACGATTCATGCGCATGTACGTCATAAACTGGTTAAAGTAGAAACGTCAGGAACTGGTTAAAGTAGAAAGTATAAAGTATGTTGATAAATTAGCTAGTAACTTGGTTTTAGTTTTGTCTAGCAAAATTTAAGCGTTTTGATTGGTTGATTTTGTTCTTACTTCCATAACAAAAATTATGAGCACGCATCCTTTTTGTATGATTCCGCACAAAATAGACCCATATTTTGTTTTCTCAAAACTAGTAAAACGTTTGCTTTGTTATGTTTGATCGCATTAAATTATATGAACATAAAAACTAAAAAAACATAAACCTTATTACCTAAAAACTAGTGGATTCGCGTTTTCATATAATGTGATCATAGGTTCATAGGTTCATACCAAAATGAAAATAAATTATTTTTTCAGTGGTTAAATAAACGAACCGAAAGTAATAAAGATGACACTACCACTTCTACTACTACTATTTAAATCTCCTTTCTGATAGAAATGATGATGATAATGATAATGATGATGATGATAATAGCAACAAAAGTAATAATAGACACCCTGATAATAGTATAGTGTGAATCATCTAACAATTAAAACTTTAAGATATTGAAAGCCTGAAAATAAAAATCATATTTCAAATCTTTATAATTATTATCTGGTTAGGTTGGTGGGGATTTTTTTGCATGTGTGTGTTTTTTTGTTTGTTTGCGTTGCCTGTGTGTATGTGTTTGTGTGTTGTTTTCTTTAACATATAGCTGACTAATATTTATTTAACAGGAAAAAAATGTGTAACGTCGAAGTTGTTACTTGCTTTATTCAGTAATATTGTTTGAATTGATATATAATTCCTAGATTTCGCCAGCTGGGGCTCTAAATGACTTCCAAAACCACGTGATCTCATTGTCAACGACCGGGGCCACCGATCTCCGACATTAAAGATAGCCTGAAGCAAGAAACGACCTCAAATGTGTTGTCTGAGAAATGAATCAAAAGGAAGAACTGATTGAATGAGCTTTAGTTAGGACGTTTAAGTCGCTAAACCAACACAAAATCTTTACATATAAATATCGGAGTTCAAAGTTCATTTTCAGTTTAATGAACGATTTTATTGTTCAATTCATATTTTGATTGACAGCAGCGATCCATCGAATCGAACCTGTGTAGATGACACTGGCCTCGAAATAAAGGGTGTCATTACTACGGGAAACCACTACCTTTAAATGAAAGAATCGAGGTAGGCTTAAAGATCTAATAAGCTAAAGTGCATAGGACTACTAGTAATCTTAAGGATTTGAAACAATGATAACGAATTCGTTTTCCATTAAAAATAAACGAATAAATGAAAAATAAGTTTGTGACGTTAACGCCACTGTTACCGTTGATTCTCTGAAATATAGGCCAAAGTAACTAGGTCAAATATTATTAGGTGATAAATTAGAAATAACCCAGCACCCTCCATACCAATTTGTTTTAGGTCAGCGATAAACATTCGCATGGAAACTACAATACTGCAAATATCAATGGAATCCAAACTTTTTTACGTTCAATAAGCTTTAATTAAAAAGAAATAATATCTGTACAGAATGATTTCGAAAGATGTCATTATATCAGCTACAGCCTTTAACAGGAGCACCTCTGAACCAAGAACACCAGTATTCTTGCATTTACGTAAATAAAGGATAATAAATCGAATGACCTGACCACAGGCCGTATGAATATATATATTATCATACTCATGAATATCATTACCCGTTTGAAACAAAGCCAATTACGGAAAGTGCTTACTTAACTTTAACCCTTGACGTGCTGAATAAAATTCTCTATAGATTTGCATTAAAATCAAAGGACTGAAAGCACTGGAGATACTGATCGGGGATTAATATTTTATTTGAAAATGTGTCTTATAAACAACTCAGGCTAAAAAAAGGTGAAGCAGGTGGTGTAGACTTAGATCATACTGCACATATGTGCAGGATATGTCTTTGTCTATACCACCTGCCAAAACGGGAATATTTCGGGTTCATCATGACAAGGGTTAATACATGGTATGTTATCTCGAGACATCTTCCTACAATGTAAATGAAGAAAATATTTAATTTCTTCCTTTTTATTCAAAACTACACTGTATTTCTAATTTACAAAAATGTTAATAACTTAAAACTATCAGAGTTACAACTTGCCTTATCTAATATGCATACTGTTACAGTAGAATTGAGTTGTCAATGCTTGTAAAGTTTGTGGTAATGCGCAGCTTTTCTCTAACTTTGACAATACATAACGTCGTTTGGCGAGCACTATGTCGTAACTATGCCTGTATTCAAGCCGCAGTTACGATATTTGGCACGCCCACCGACGATACATAACATCAATAGTCAATTTGTCATCTAAGATTTAGTTGTTCTAATCTTGCTATACCGTAATTTATATAAAATCTTATACTGGCTCTAAAATCGCATAAGAAAAAGAAGTAGCAACCCTATTTACAATATGACACACACAAACTGGTTCTTAAGCGCCAAACTAATTTAACTTCACGAGAAAATGTTGGACATGCCAAAACTGAAAGACGTTACAGGTGACAATTTCAAATAGGTGGAATTTAGAAAATCTTTGCCATTTAAGGTTGAAAACATTATGGACATTGAAGAAATTTGCTAGTTCATAAGAATTTTCTTGGGGGCGTCCAAAAGCGAGATTCTGTCTCGTGAAATATCCATACACGGCGACAGTCCAATACAAGGTTTTGCATCACAACTACAACATAATATAAAGGTCATAGTCGCTCTCTCTCTCTCCCTCTGTCTGTCTGTCGCTCTTCATCTGTCTGTCTGTCTATATATGACCCTCTCTCCGAGTTATTTTCCCTGGTAATGGCGGTCGCCTTATGAAAACGTGTCTAATAATTTGAAATAAAGGAGGAAATGTGAGCTAAAATAGCAATGTGGAGGGCAAGCAAAAAAAAATCACCGTAAGTTGCCCAATTGTTGGTAGAAAGACCCTTTTATCTACTTTGAGATTGACCTTGAAAGCGTCGCTACTGTTAGTGTTATGCGGTGACATAGAGAGTGTCCCTGGACCAACTGAAATTGGGAAATAGCAAAATCTAACAATGTTCACTGAACAGACTTCACAATATTCTAATGATAAAGCTCGGGTCCAAGCAGTTGCAAGTAGTTCAAATATGACAGAAGTCCCAGCAATTGTGCAACCCAATATAACTGACCAAGTCGCCAATTCAGCAATTTTTGACCATCTCAGAGATATGAAAAGGGAACTAACAGATAAAAGTATATACATGCTAGATAATTAAGTTGCAATAAATTCAAAATCAGTTTAATTATTAATGCAGTTAATGTTATCCAGACTGAAAACTCAAAGCTAAAGAACAAAAATGAAGAGCTGATTAAGACTAATGTAGAAATTACCCGAAGATTGGATAATTTAGAAGCTCATAGCAGACGAAACAATTTATTATTCAGAGGTATTCACGGTACTAGTCGTGAGAAGTTGGACGAAAGTGAGAGAAAAGTCAGAAATTTCACTCATGATGTACTAGGAATACAAGATGCTAATGAAATTGAGATAGTGAGAGCACATAGACTGAATAACACAGGGCTGAGCGACGCTCGAACGTTTATAGTCAAATTTACAAATAAACAAGTATTTTGAAGAAGAAATACCAGAAACTGAAAAGAAATAGTCCATATACTGTCCACCAAGACTTTACAGAGATGGTGATGCAGGACTGGAAAAAAATGACAAAACTTATGGTTATAGCAAGAGGGAATGGCCAATAATGCAACATTACGGTATCATTAGCTTACTGTAAATGATAAAGTGTAGTGGAATCTCAAACTGATATGTGTAGGGAATAGGGACAACCCTCAAAATAACTATCGACATGCAGCAGGTAACCAGAAAGTTTGGTTTAACCAAAGCCAAGATGGTGGCCGCTATGAATGAATAGGACATTAGTCAAGGTCAAAATGACGGTAGTTTTCTAATCCGAAGTATAAGTCCAGTTTACAATTCTCTAACTTGTAGCATTTGTGGACTACATAAACACCAGTATAACAATGATTTAATATCCTATCTAACTAATTTCGATTTTTATCTGTCTGAAACTTGGGGTAGAAATGATAAAGAATTTGATGACTTCCTACCAGGTTATAGAAATTTTTGAAATATTAGAAAAGTAGATTGAAAACAAAAAAGAAATAGTGTAGGAGTAAGCTCATTCATAAGAGATGAAAATATGAAGGTCGTATTGAACAAATTTACAATAATTTCAAAGATACAATCGTTAAACTTTTTCATGTTGATAGTGAAACAGAAACCAAAATAATTATTTTATATTTTACTTATGTCTAATCAGAAGGATCAAAATCTTTGAAAACCTTAATGAGAAGAGTAGTATAAAGATAGTTCAGAATAATTTCAAACAAATACTAAATGAATACCCCAATGCTTATTTCTTTCTAATTGTTGATCTGAATACTCGAACAAGAGATTTCCCTTGACTATGTTCAATCTGATAACCTAAATTTTATTTTCGGTGATACAGAATATGAAGATGGTGTATTTAACATAACTATGAAAAACAAGGAAATGGGAAAAAATAACTAATTTAGAAAATCATTAGTAACATTTGTAGAACATGCAAGATTCATATTTTCAATGGCCGATTGCATAAAGACTCTGATGGGAATTTCGCCTGTGTTGCCAACAGTGGAGACAGTACAGTAGACTGTGATGTTGGCAGCTCAGATTTATTTAAGTAATGAACATATTTTAACATTGAAAATAGGTCAGAGTCTGACGACTTTTTATTTTATTGCCAATTAACATTCGAGACTAAAATGATTACTTCAAATTTGTATACAAATGGTGGAAATGAAATGGTCAAATTAAGTGGTCCATTGATATTCCTACGTTTCAAAGTAATTTTGATAAATGAGGAAGATCACATCTATTAAATAGCACAAATTGGTATAGATGATGGCATTTTATATACTTCAGATCTCAGCAGAATCTATGAAAATCAAGGACCGCAGGCCATGTGAATCTGTAAGCACTTAGCCACCGTGATGGGACGACGAATGCGAAACACTCAAGCATAGGATTATGTTAAATTAAGGAAATTAGAAATACAAATGACAAAAAGATTTAAATCTTTACAAGGAATCTAAATGTAATTAAATTATATTCCTGAATAGGAAAAATATTTATCTAATAAGGCGAAGACAGAAACTTTTAGCTAGTAGATCAAATCCACAAAAAATTAGGCAAACCATCAAAAATCAGAACCAAAAGCAAAAAACTAACCCAAACATATAATCACACTAATTTGAAATTACTTTTCAAAGTCACTGTTTGATGAAACGTACATAGAAAATGAGGAGCATAATACAATTACAGATGAATATGACACAGATTTTCTAGATAGGCCAATATACGAAGATGAAGTTAAAGCAAGTACAGACAAAATTAATACAGTAAAACTCAAGGTTCAGATTGAATTAGCTCAGAATGTTATAAACAAATATCTTGAAAGATATCACCACTACTCACAAAAGTTTTCACTTTAATTTTTGATAGAGGAGTGTTCCCAAAGAAGTGGGATGAGTGTTATATGTCCAATACAGTGAATACATGAAAATCAGGCTCAAAAGTTAACCCAGAAAACCGTAGGGGAATATCATTTTGAACAAAATGTTTAAAACCATATCTAGCTTAATAAACAATAGATTTTACGTTTGGGCAGAGGCAATTAACAGAATTGGTGAGGGCCAAGCAGGATGTCGAAGAGGCCATTGATGGTATATTTACATTGCAATCAATTCAGAAGTATCTTTCAAAATCAGGTGGTAGACATTACTGTTCATTGATTTCAATAATTCTTTTAATAAAGTAAGGCATGACGTCCGATTTCAATCACTAACAAGAGGACCATGATGGTCCTAAATCGCTCCCCTGAGTATGATGGTTCATGGCTTCATGATATAAACAAAATGTCAAAGCCCTCTGTCTAATTATTTTGGAGAAGATGTTTACAGATTTCTCTTTTAATCATAGGAATAATGATGATCCCATCATATAGCACTAATTCCCTAAATATGGTAATGCTTTGAAGTATAGACATCAATACATACCAAGTATAAAAGCTGTAAGCCTAATGTTTTAGGAGAAGAAGGTTTTCAAAGATATCATTATTTATTCCTAACTCAAATTAGGGATTGCACAGAAAAGGGCCATTTTTTTAAGTAATTTGGTAGAGGGTCAATGGCTGATGATATGTACCAAATATCAAAGCTCTAGGCTTTATGGTTTGGGAGAAGAAGATTTTCAAAGATTTCCTTCTTTTTTCCTTTGTTAAATCAGGAATCGCGAAGAAAAGGGCTAATTTTCAGAATACAGTAATTCTTTGAAGAATTTTGGTAGAGGGTCAGTAGATGATGATTTGTACTAAATATCAAAGCTCTAGGCCTTATGGTTTGGGAGAAGAAGATTTTAAAATACTTCCTTCTTTATTTCTACGTAAAATCAGGGATCATTAAGAAAAGGGCTAATGTTCAGAATACAGTAATTCTTTGAAGTATTTTGGTAGAGGGTCAATAGATGATGATGTATACCAAATATCAAAGCTCTAGGCTTTATGGTTTGGGAGAAGAAGATTTTTAAAGATTTCCTTCTTTAATTCTTTGTTAAATAAGGGATTGCTAAAAAGCGGGCTAATTTTCAGAATACAGTAATTCTTTTAAGTATTTTGGTAGAGGGTCAATAGATGATGATGTTTACCAAATATCAAAGCTCTAGGCCATATGGTTTGGGAGGAGAAGATTTTTTAAGTTTTTCACTCTGTTGCCATGGCAACCAGAGTTATTCATGGATTTCAATTCTTTGAAGTATTTGAAAGAGCATGACCTAAGGATCATTTTGTGAAGTTTTGTTGAAATTCCATGGTTGGTTAAGGAGGAGAAGATTTTTTTGTAATTGTGAACGGACGGACGGACGGACAGACGGACGGACGGACGACGGACGATGACCGATCACAATAGCTCCTCCAAAGCACTTCGTTCTCAGGGGAGCTAAAAAGGCATTCGTGGTAAATTATATAGGTTTTTAAAGTTTAGTTATTCAAATGATATATCAGCTGTCAAAACTTCAGGGGGTATCACACAATTTTTTAGTGTAATATTGGAACAAAGCAAGGTGATATTTGTAGTGCAATTCTATTCTCACTATTCATAAATGATTTGAATTAACTATTACGAGAAAATGTGACAATTGAATTTTCATTAATGATAGAATCCCCGAAATCTTACGTTATTTTTTTGCTGACGATGTAGCTTGCTGCTCTGACACAGTTGTCAGACTTCAGAGTCAATTAAATACATTAATGATTTATGTACAAACACTGGTATGGAGATAAATTATGGGAAAACCGAATCATAGTCTTTAGAAAAGGTGGGTACCTAAGAAATAATGAGAAATGGTATTTCAATGACAGATGCAAACAACATCTTTTTATAAATATTGGGTCTCTTATTCACACCAATGTTGTCATGGACATCAGCAAAAATTAATCTAGCATCACAAGCCATAGTATAAAAAATTATGTGCACCAAAATTGTTAACTTTTACATACCCATACCGAAATTTTTAAATCGTTGATGCCATGGTCAAACCAATTCTTTAGTATGCGTCTCAAGTATAGGGTATGAATTCTATGAAATATTTGAATCTGTAAATGTCAACTTCTGTAAACATTAATTGATCAAATATAAAACATGTTAACAATAATCCAAATTCAGTTATGCATTTATTCTATCTTATCAACCTGAAAATATTTTAGATACAGAATACTTATCTGAATACACATGTTTTTCAGTTTTCCATGTCAGACGTTGTACTTTAGACGTTTATTTATGTCGAAAATAATCTCTAGATATGTAAACATTCTAGAAAAATAATTATATTTTGTTTTAAATGTCTTGTCTCCTCAAACTAATATTATATTTGTCAGAAAAGACGATATCAAATAAAAACAAAAACGAACTAAAAATTACATATCATTACATTATTTTGATTCGCGTTTGAGTGCTTCATTCAAAATTGCAATCGGTGTAGGGGTAGATACAAATTAGCATGCATTTTTTGATTGATTCAATCCCTTTAGGCGGCGAATTCTTATACTTTGTAAAGACGCAGTAGTTATAAAACCAAATGCGCACATCATGGTTCGTTCTAAACGAATAAATCAAATAAAGCATCATGTGAACTAAATGACACTGCTAACGATGAGTGTCTTCTATTCTTCCCCCGATGCTTTACGAAGTGCTTGATTCTATGTGTACAATTCAACATATGTTAAAACAACCAAAGTTCTTAACCTATGCTGTATTCAGAATCAAACCAGATATCTTTGTTAACTTTCCAAATGTAAATGCAATCTGTATTTAATGTTTATTAATATGCTGTATTTGTAGGCCAGAAGCCAGATATACTTTACAAGGAATGAAATGTTCAAATGTTCTCTCTCTCCCCCCCCCCCTCTCTCTCTCTCTCTCCCTCCCTCTCTCTCTCTCTATTTATCTATCTATCTCCTCAGAGTAGCTTCATTAAACAACCGTCTCTTACTGGAAAATCTACGCTAATTTGAGGTTTAATCATAAAATTACAAACAAAATTGCAGGAAATTAATTGAACGCTTTTTTTTTCATCAAGGTATGAAACTAAAAACAGGTAACACTTTAACATGAAACAGTTTCGCATTCTTACAGTATATTAGTAATTGGACTTTCTGTTCCACACAACAGCGAAAACATAGCAGACTATCTTGTTATCTGAAGGGCCGCGGCGACAGCGCGGTTTTGAAACGCGTCGGACTCTCAGTCATATGGTCGAGGGTGCGATCCCCGGTCGAGGAAAATAGCCTTTACGACAATTGTCTTCCACCAATTGGTGGATAATTGTAAACCTTAGTGGGATAAACTACTGGAGGCTCGGAAGGATGCAATGGTAGTTCTATTGAGAGAAATAAAGGGACTCCACGGTTTGGTGCTCCGCCCCCGCAATATGACTGAAATACTGATAAAACGACATTAAATCCATTTTACACAAAAAGCTTCATATCTTTGATATTCGAAATAATTTTCATCAACACTACACAATCTTAGTTGAGTTTTGTGTTTGTTTCAATGGGGTTTTAAGCCACTTTTAACAGCATTTCAGTGTACCTGTCAGGACTGCTTAATTGACAGGTCACTGATCACGACTTATGAACTCCGACATAAATTTCGACTCACACATTACACGATGTTGTTATTTTTCTTTTTTCTTTTGCAAAATTTATGGTAAGTAACAAATAAGAACTATTTACATGTAAACTGACTGGTTGAGGGCCTATATCTCGTAACTATCACACGAATAAGCTGAATAAGATTAATTAATTGAAATTAATGATAAAAATTGACGACAATATTAAGGCAATTAGTATTCATAAATAAATAATTATTCACGTGTCAAAACTAACAAAATTAATTTTGCATGTAAAAAGAACAAAAACTGACCAATCGCGACTGTCAATCAAGGAATCAACCAACCAATCAATTCATTTATTCAGCCCGGATCTGAGCTTTCAACTCCGACATTGACCGCCATTTTTATTGACCTTTTTTGTTGGTTTGGCGACCTAAGCGTCGTAACTTCAGCTTATTCAAGCTGTAGTTACGACGTTTATCTATCTATATATACTGTCTAACTCCCCTTTCGGGTATTACTGGCAGGTGCGCGTCTGTGCTGGAATAAAAACTGTTAGACATTTGTCAGGATGCAAAATTTTAAAAATATTGTAAGTGTTAGATTAAAAGAGCTGATAAAACATATTTTGGTCATTCAGGGACGGCTCACTATCTGAAAAGAATCGAGACTCTTTTTGATCGCTGCAATATCAGGTTGCTGTACTACTATTTCTGGTAGGCTGTTCCATAGTATCACTGCGTAGGGAAAAAAAGAATATTTAAATTTAGGTCGCCAACCAACTAGTCCACTTTTTTGTTACATGCTACTTGCTATAAATGTCTCAAAAAACGCCGTTTAAAATCAAAGCGGAAATTCCTGTCGGGGGCTATGGGCGTGGCAAATTGAGTAAGTGGGCGGGGCCAGCGATTGATCAATTATGACGTCTTTTTGTGAGCAAAATGTTGCAAATATAGTTATATATAGTTTATGACATCTTGCTCGACCATCGACGATAAAAACAAAATATTGAAAATGACCGGTTTTCGCCATCGAAGGTCGTGTAGCCAACCTTTTTATTGCAGGTTAAACAAAAACTGTTGTTATTGACCAAAACGCCCAAATAAGGAAATACGGCAAAAAGAAATCCGGTGTCAGTATCCTTACTATCTCCTACGCCTAAAATAGTTAACCTCTCCAAAAGCAATCTAATGGTGTAGTCAATATCAATCTACTCCGGGAATAACATAATATATAATGAATGAAAATAATCAAAGTGCTGAAAGCGCTGAAGGCCGAAGATATCTATAAATACTTTACGTAATCAGGACAGAAAAAAGTTTGATGTTTGGATTATCGAAGGTGTCAATCTACCGTCGACTATGGGTAAATCTTGCAATTTGTGCGCTTACGGTGGACTGTCCTAGGAAAAGGATCTTTTTCGGAAACGGTAAAAAAGTAAAAATCTTGAAAGCTAGTTAGACTGCTATTTTGTCAATTTGTTTTAACGTCACTTTCAGTGGTAATTAATACCGCGGTTGGTAGATGAACCTTACCACGGATTCCTGTCATTTTTCACACTAGAATATGTAAGTGTACGACTAAATATTGAATTTGAAACATTAGCTAATCAGCCTACTAAATAGAATCAAAATACTGAAAAGTACAGTAAGCTAGCAAAGCATTGTTTTGTTCAGTTATTTATATAATCATCGTTGTCAAACGTTATCATGATAAAGAAAGTTAAAGTAACCAAGGAGTTAACCCGTTCCCACACTATCCCTCCTTTCAACGCCCCTCAAGAAAACAGTTTTTGAAAACAATGTGGAAATGAAGACATTGCTTGTTACAAGCAATATCTTCATTTTCCACATTGTTTTCTATCTAAAGGGATAAATACTTTAGAATTTCCAATAATTTGAAATTGTTGTCTGCAACTTCTTTGAAGACTCCGTTCAGAGTCATTTTGAACACGGCGTGCTCGTGTGAAAGAAGAACACCCAGGAGATGAACTTGGATGCAGAGTTTACAATATTCCTGAAAAACATACGAAATATTTTTTATGGCGTAGGCATTTAACGGATTTAGTGGTTAAGTCTCCAGTGGCAGTTTGCACTCGTTAAATTTTGAGACGACCTCAAAATTTTGTCTGTTAACTTAAGCTATCAAAGCTGACGCTTTGCTAGCTAAAAATCACATTTTGCCGAGCTGAGGATCGTTCTCGTGGCGCTAGAATAGAAGACATGACATCCTCACTTTTCTGCGCCATAATGAGCATTTAACTCTCCATCAGAACTTTGATTTAAGATTGATTGATTGATTGGGGTTTAACGCCGCTTTTAACAGTATTTCAGTCATATCGCGGCGGCTGGAGCAGTTAACAATGGATATTTCTCTCTTCCACTTTATCCTTTCCTAGCCTCCAGCTGCTATCCCACTTAAGTTAACGATTATCCACCAATTGATGAGAGACAAATGGCGGAAAGGATATGTGCCGCCGCCGGGGATCGAACCCATGATATCCAGTGATTGAAGATTGGGAGTCTGACGCGCCTCCGACTGCGCCATGATGGCGGCCTTTGATTTAAGACGGTATTGCAACCAGAGCTTTACATTTCAAAGTGAAAACAATGTTGATGTTTTTTCAATTATTGTTTTGAAAATAAAGTATTGCAAAACATGCTTTACTAAGTTGAAAGACAATTTGAAATTGACATGGCGCTGTGAGTATTTTTCTGCATGAGACGTTTGGAAAGTTTATGCCTTTCTCTACATTTGTCTGTAATAGTTTATTTGAAAAAAATGAATATGGAAAGACTTGTTATTAGAATCAAATACTTGTTTTTATCATATATCTATGAATGATATGAATAAAATTCCGGTTATGTGATACAACTCGACAGAAAAAATCCGTTTTTGGCGTATAAAAAACAAACAAACAAAAACAACGTATTCGTGGTGTACCTTTAACCTACATTTAACCTAGATTTTTCTTTGAATGTTTAAGTTTAAAAATTTAGGCAGGATTATCTCATCATATTGTTGGTTTGAAAATTTACTCTGACTGCTTCGGGACAAATTTAAAAGGACAATTATCGCAAGGTCTCACATTCGTTTGACGACTATTACTACATTTAACGCCCGCTTTATTACTTCTGTTTGTCGTGAAAGTACTTCATCATTCAAACAATTTATACTGTGATATAATGGCCAAAACAGGAAAAAATGACCACTGGTCAGTAGCCACAACAAACACCTACGCGTTAGATATAACCGTAAATCACCCAAGTACATAAAGCCTACGTCGTCAAGCTATTTAGATGGCCAAGTAGCCGCGTGGAGGTCACGGGGTCGATATCAACCGTTAACGGGTTTGTTCATTGGCAAGACACTTAACACACACACACGCGCACACCCACACACATGATATATATCCAGATACAAGTGCTTGTAATGTGTCAAGCGGAACATTTAGGAACACGATAAAATCTATATATAAATTATATTTTATTTTCAGACATTTAAGCTGTAGTTTCGAGGTTTGAAACCCCTTCGGTTCAATAGTTCTCCTCGAAAGATTTTACCGGTACTCACTATAACAACAACAAATCAAATAAACAATAGATTATGGTAGAACGCCCGAGTATCTCTTCCTATTTTCGTCTCGATGTCGAAGGCGCTTCAACCTTTTCCGTTTTTCTTTAATTCTAGACTAGTCCAAATTGAAAGAGGTTGCAGACGATAATGAAAATCGGTTGCAATTTGAAATGAAACCATTCTATGTGGTACAAAATATTGTAGGAAATGAGAAATTGCTTGGGTTTGTACAGGAAATGGTGTAAAAAAACATTTGAGCGTAAACTGCCTAGATAGAACGTGGCCAGATAAGACCTTTTCGGTCCATATTTTCAGTTGGTGAAGAGCCTCGTATTGCAACTTAATCAAACTGTAGTTTCGATGTTTGGATCACAAAACGATGGTGTACGCCATACCAGAAAAAGATAAATTCTTCGCTATCGCAGGAATTATTTCCATTTTCTTTTCATATGTGTCACGGTGTATAAGCCGATACGCTAAATTATATTTCCGTTGCATTCGTTTAACTGATTCAACATGTTCTTTCGTCTCTGCAATAGCATGTGAAGACGGAAATAAACTAAAATGAATCGAGATATAATCGCATCAATCATGTAAAGAGACGCTAATTCGGGTTAAACGATATGTCGTTGATTCGTTGAGTGTGCAAAATGTCGTCACTACAACTTCATTCGAGCTGTAGTTACGACATTGTGCACGCCCAACGATGATTTCTATGAGGTAGAAAATGGATTAATTCTTATTTCAAAAGATATCATTTTCAGCTGGCTTCCGTTGCTATGAAAACTATGTTTTCATTCTCTGTTTTTGCTCTAAGCCATCGATATATATAATAGTCAAATTGAAGCACATTCATTCATTTAGTTTTATTTATTTTTTTTTTTATATAGAATACAAATGACACAATAGTAGGTGCTGTGTAAATATAACATCCTATATAAAATGACCACTATATAAAATGACCAAAGATTTGATTGGATAATCGTAAACCAAATTGGGATAGCAGCTAGAGGCTAGGAAAGGATGTAGCTGTAGTACTGGTGTCAGAAATACCAGGAACCCATTTTTAGGTGCTCCAGTCGCCGAGAAATGACTGTAATACTGTCAAAAAGTGGCGTTAAAGCCTATTCAACCAAATATGGGTGATATTATACTAGACTTTAGTGAAATAACTAATGAGCTAGATCGTATGATTGTGTCTTTTTCTTACCGTGAAATGACGTCACATAATGCATGTAATGACGTTTTTTTGGAAACGGCGTTATATGTTTCGCGGAATATCTTATATCGATAAAGTTCACGATTTTATCGAATTATTGAATAATTGATCATATGAGAAATTGGATATCAAATAAGGACCATTCTTGTGTTATCTTCTGTTGCCATTGAATCAGAGGTGAGCCAAATTGTACATTGGTCCTTTCACTGCATTACCTTTGTTTTTTTCCTTGTTCAGCATGGGGAAGTTGCGATTTTTTATTTGCTTTTTCAAGTTTGATTATAAATGAAGATGATTATAAATGAAAATCTCTCGATTGCAGAAATAACATAGAAATACATTTTTAAGATGAAAGGACCATTTCTAGCTCTTATGTTTGCATTACACAGCCGATCTTAAACCTAAGCAGTGCAAAGAAATTAAGCATAAAGTCCAAGTAAAACAGTGATAAGGGCCAATGTATTTCTTGAGAGTATTCAGGAGAGATAAACCAAGAATGGCCCTAATTCTAGCTCATAAAATATCGAGTTTATTAAACTCGTCATCTAACACAGATGCAACTCGGTATAGCCTTGTTTTATCTGTTTATAGATCTATTTCTTGACAACTCATCCAATATCCTCTATAGGCTCAGATCCTAGGAATTTCAGTAAAATTATTAATCTCATTGTCAAAGATCAAATTTTGAGAAAGATTAGAATTGAAAGAAGTTGAAAAAGTTAATGTGCGAACAGATGCATATCACGATGGGCACAACGCTATGGAAATAGTCCCAAAGGTCTTCGGCAAGTTGTGTCACTACATCAATAAAAATAATCAGAGTATTCTTTCACACGGAAAGCAGATCGTTGGCCTCCGACATCTATATAAACAGGTTATTGATTCCGCAAATATCGCCTATTGTTCAAGGTGTTGGGAGGTGACATTACAGCTACGATAACCCGGTCAATTGGATGTCACTTCACTTGCAACAGACTAAAAGCGACTGTCGACCGACCTTTCAAATCATTCATTTAGAGTGGAAGCGATCTTGTGAAACATTTTCGGTATATATTTAATATGCTTATGGTAACAAATTTCAAAGATTTATAGTGTAATCATTTTTGGAGCATTTTCGTTTTAAATAATGGCGATAAAGTTGACGCATTCTTACCTTCAAAGGGAAACAATCCCGCTATAAAAGTACACCTGTTTCAGCATGATTTAGCTCCTTTGCAACTGGTTCACAACTCATTTATGACAAAAATATAATCTTCATTTCTTAAATGAAAATTAATCCCCAACCATAAAATCCATTAAAAAAATTGAAAGGAGTCTATTAGAGCGTCACACAAGGCTCGTACTTGTCAAATTCAACTTAAATTTATCCAACAGTTTGTACAGGAAAAGAATTTCTTTTTTCTCTATCCATATACGGAAATGAGTTCCGCTTATTTAATACAGCGTTTTTCCAAATTTTCTTCACTCAATCTAATCAAAGGCGGGAAAACTTCTGAGAAATTCGGATGGATTCTCCCAGCACTATCCAATGTAAAGATTTCTAAACAAAAGTTTAAAGACGCACGTAATGACGCACACACTGCCAATACAACACCACTTGTTGCAATTTGGGTAATGCTGCAAAACAAATACTTATCGAGTACTTTTAGTTCTAATTCAAAACCAAGGAACCAATGGCTCGGTGTCCAGCCGCCGCCACGATATGACAGCAATGTCGTGAATGTTGTAAAACCCCGCGTAATATTAGGTTCCCACTTCGTTAATAGAATAGAATTAAGACACGAATCCATATTGGCAGGATTTCATTCCTATGAATAACACAGAATGCAAATGAAACCTAGAAAAAGACAGTTTTCCTCTTCTTGCCTATGTTTTTCCTACTACAAATTGACAAATCTTTTGCCCCACCAAATGACCCCCTAGGCCTCACCCTTTAACTCCGACAGAAAGTTCTGCTTCGATTTTTACGGCGTTATTTTGCAAATCTTATGGCCAGTAGCATGTAATAAGAAAGGAAATTGGTTGGTTGATGACCAAAAAGTTGTAACTACAGCTTGAATAAGCTGTAGTTACGACGTTTAAGTCGCCACCAACAACAAAGATTAACAAAAAATGACAATGTCGGATTTGAAAGCTCAGATCCGGACTGAATAAATGATTTGATTGGTTGGTTGATTCCTTAATTGGCAATCGGGAATGGTCAATTATCGCAGTATCTATAGTTTTCGCATTCTTAAATTGCCGTTTTTGCATGAAAGGTCACACGTTTTGAAACTAAGGGGTGGGGGAGAGATTTGGTACAACAATTTGAGTGCTTGTTTGTAAATAATTCACTTTTATATATATAGTGTTGTCTATCAAGATTGGGGCTTTTTGATTGGCTAAATTTTCTTTTTCGTTCTTATATGAACACAATTTTGGACACGCAACTGTTTCTTATGCTTGCGCATAAAGAAAATGCATAGAATTGTACCCAAAACTAGTAAGGCATTTGCTTTATTTTGTTGGACGGCATGAAATTATTAGAAAATGAGAGTTTTTTTTTTCACTGGGGTACATGTATGAGCCTTAAGACCGTATGAATCCGCTTTGTCTATATTTACACTATGATTAAATTTCCTGGCTCATACCTCAGTGAAAATGAATATTCTACTCGTTTCTTAAATGCAAATTAGCTACTTTTTAGTAATTCAAAATAGAATGACTCTTTCAACCATAAGGGACAAGTCGGGACGGTCGTTTTGTGTCGAAATTTTAGTGTGACAGTAAAGGACTTGTTAAGATTATCATGAAATTGTACTTATTGCTTTCAAAATCGTTCATTGAGACCAGAAATGAGTTCTGAACTCCAACATGGCCGCCATTTCTGTTAACATTTTTGTTGGCTAGTAGACTTAAACGTCGTAACTACACTACAGCTTATTCAAGCTGTAGTTACGACGTTCATGTCGCCAACAAACGATTCTATTTTTCTTGTTGTTGTTGTTAAATGCTACTGCAAAATTACGCCTTTCAAAATCGAAGAGGGACTTCCTGTTTGAGTTGGACCAAAGGAGTCAGTGGGCGGGACCAGTGATTAGTTAATTCCTCCTCGATTCCACTGATTGATCTTTATTTAAAGAAATCTAAGTGACTCATAGCGACTGTCAATCAAGGAACCGGTCGACCAAGTAAATTATTCATTCAGACTCGAAGTGAAATTTAAACTCTGATATTAGCCGATGTTTATGTGAGGCAATTCTGTTGGTTTGACGACTTAAACATCGTGCCTACAGCTTATCAAATCTGTTCGAAAATATTTTTTATTTTTATGTGATGCAAGATTGTTGACTCGTTGACACAATTTAACCATTTTATATACAATTATACTTAAGATTCTCATTACCAGTTTTTGAAATAAGAGTTAATAACGCTTTAAGATAGAAATCAAAGCAACTAAAATGTTTTTATAAACGAGTACTATTGCGTAGTTTTCTAAACACTTTCCTGGTCAAACCCGGGGTTTTATCTTGAAAAATTATTGTGGAAAAAGAAGACATTGTTTGAAACAAGCAATTTCTCCCTTTCCCACATTATTTTCTACCACATAGGATGGTTCATTTTAAAATGAATCCCATCTTCATTATCGTCTGCAACCTCTTTAAATATGGAGCAGTCTTATATTTAAAATCAAAGGTCTGAACGGCCGCAAATCAGCCCGATTAGCTCAGTTGGTAGAGCACTTGACTTCAAACCTCAAGATCACGGGTTCGAGCCCTGGGCTGACCATATCAACTAACAAAACTAATTGTCTTTCGGATGAGACGTTAAACCGAGGCCCCGTGTGACGATATTATCCGTCGAGCACGTTAAAGAACCAGGCGGAGCTCTCCGTATCGTTGCACTATCCCCCGTAGCAACTAATCGTCTTCTGGGGGCGTCGCTCATATGGGCATGTGCTACGGTAGCGACGATAAATAAACGGAAATACACACACACGGCCTCAAATGCAGTCAGGACTGTATATTAACAATTTGTATGATAGTTGAAGCCATTCTCTGATTTGTCTGTTAAGTTTTCCTTATTAAGAAATCACATCTGAAGACGTCTATCTTATCTTCCGAGACAGAATCCCCACCATGTTTTCTCGCCCATAACTGACTTGATCAAAGGCGTAATTGTCAATTTCGGACAAAATGTTTTAGGATCATCATATGAATAGAGGTTTCTAAGTAGATTTTTCGCTTCGTAATTCGGCCAAGTTTAGACGCCATTAATTTCTCAATATCGGTTAGAATCAGTGTTGCATTAAAGGTTTCTTCCAAGAGGGATAGCTCCTTCATTGAATTACTGAAATGGGGGGAGTGACAAATGCTAACAGGGATGGGTGCGGGAAGCGGGTGTGTGTGTGTAAAAAACCCTAAGCAATATGTTGATCATTGATAAATCTCTCATAAAGATAGGAAGTAACCAACTAATTCATTTTGTTTTCAATACAATACAAGATGTATCACCGAAAAAAGGGGGGAAAACTAAGTTCTTGGTGAATTTCACCTACTTTCAAGTCTTTCAAGTATAACCCACTCTATTCTTATATGGCCCAACATTTAAAATGGAAATGTGTTTTAGTAATAATAAGCAGTTCTCATAGCACACATTTTTTTACTGGAGTTTATCAAGCACATTGGAGGTAGCTTTGACAAACTAACTTTGGCAGTGGCCTGAATGTGGTATTTCGATTCTAAATGCTTTTGTGCAAGTATGGCATTTCGTGCATCCGGCAGTAAACGGATGACTCTTACCCGAGGTTTGTCACAAGACAAATAACAGTTATCCTTGATTTCTCCTCGTGTTTCAAACTCTTATAATTTTTCAACCATGATTTCTGTAATTTAGCGCTTGAAACAGTCTGTTTTGTTTCCCCCCCCCCCCGAAATCTGATTAGATTGGTTTTCATTGTCTTTCTTCTTGTCCGTCGATTACGATGATGGTCTAAGGGAACTAATTCATTTTCCATAGGCGACCATTATAGCGTTTTGGCTTATAACTCAGTCCATGAGTAAGCAACAATGATCAGACCGACCTCAAATTGAAGAACAATCATTCATACATCCATATAAACAAATTTTAATATGGCATGATCCCTTTTCTCTATGACTTTTTACCCCATTTTTGAGATGACCCTCACCGGACAGCTATTTTTTCCGGTTTTTCCAAAAATTATACCCATTTTTAAAACTGGCTATTTCAGTAAAAAAAATATTTAAATCCATTATTTTTCCGCTTGAAATATTAAAACAGTGTATAAATAGTCAGAAAAAAATATTTATTTTGTCATCAGGTATTATTGTCCAATCACAGGTCAACTTGATCTATTCCTACTATCAACCGGAGTTTCCTAAAGATTTCTGTCAGAAGGGGGGGCAATGAATTAGTTCCCTTAGACCATATAGCGACGATATCAAGGTTTAAAAAAGTCTGTGGTGCCTTTAGTGGCATGGCGATTGAATTAAATCATTTCTTCTTATCAAGTGACATGATTGTCTTTAACCGCAAACGGAAAAAATATACTGCGCATGATCTATTGCTTAGGTCTCAGTCTATTGAATACATTTCGATTTGAAATCGGGGACCAGTTTAAATTATGACATGCGGTTATGGTTATAAATAGCGATGATCGAAACTACTTTTATCGAGTACGGTACTGTCCACAGACTGTTCTGTTATTAATCGTTATTGATCTTTTTCACGTTTTCTCACGTTGGTTAATCGATTCTGCAAGAGCCAGAACATTGTTGCGCTATTACTCCCCCATCAAATTAGTAAAGTTGCGTGAGTGAGTCAAAAACCCGGAGGATTTCCTCGATCGAGCGGCCTGGATGCAACACTATAATCCAGGCAACACTATAGAGGTACATGTAGAGACCATGACCTTGATCACTGCGCACATTAGTGATTTGGCTTTTCGCGGTATTTTTTTTATGATTGGGCTAGTACTATAAGAAATTATGAATCAATTCACGGGCAGGGATAAAATGTTCACGTCGTCGTCGGTTTCCTTGAAGGAAAGAGCGAATTCGGCCGATTCCTAGATTACAGTCAGTATCCCGTCAGTATCCCGACAGCAATAACAAACAAGAGGCCCAGTGGGCCTTAACGGTCACCTGAGTAAAAGAGCACCAAGACAAGTGATTTTGTTTGAAAGAATTAGAAAAAGGTTTGGTTGAAATCCCCTCAGTAGTTCTTGAGAAGAAGATGAAAATGTTTTAAAGTTACCAAAAATCACCCCTTTTGGTCCCCATTTTAGGCACCCCTGACCTCCAGCCTTTTAATTTTCACAAATCTGTATAATCAGTACCCAATGATGCTTTTCACCAAGTTAGTTTGAAATTGGCTTAGTACTTCATCAGAAGAAGATGAAAATGTGAATTTTTTAACATGATGAACTTTG
This sequence comes from Fragum fragum, assembly GCA_946902895.1. Lineage (NCBI taxonomy): Eukaryota > Metazoa > Mollusca > Bivalvia > Cardiida > Cardiidae > Fragum > Fragum fragum. The sequence continues at coordinate 5,724,921 of OX336383.1, read as the reverse complement.
ACCTCTGGGTGTGGCCCCATACATGACCCCAGGGACACGAATTTCACAATTTATAATATAACTGTCCTACTTGTCATGCACACAGAATATTTAAGCTCTGGCATTAACAGTTTATTAGAAGAAGATTTTTTAAGAAGTACCAAAAATTACCCCTTTTTGCCCCCGATTTGGGCCCCTTTGACCCCCAGAACCCCTATTTTCACAAACTTATATTGGCATCCCCAAATGATGCTTTCTACCAAGTTTGGTTGAAATCCCCCCAGTAGTTCTTGAGAAGAAGATGAAATATTTAAAAGTTACCAAAAATTACCCCCTTTTGGTCCCCATTTGAGGGCCCCCTGACCCCACAGCCCTTTTATTTTCACAAATCTGTTTAATCAGTACCCAATGATGCTTTTCACCAAGTTAGTTTGAAATTGGCTTAGTACTTCATCAGAAGAAGATGAAAATGTGAATTTTTTAACATGATGAACTTTGACCTCTGGGTGTGGCCCCATACATGACCCCAGGGACACGAATTTCACAATTTATAATATAACTGTCCTACTTGTCATGCACACAGAATATTTAAGCTCTGGCATTAACAGTTTATTAGAAGAAGATTTTTTATGAAGTACCATAAATTACCCCTTTTTGCCCCCGATTTGGGCCCCTTTGACCCCCAGAACCCCTATTTTCACAAACTTGAATTGGCATCCCCCAATGATGCTTTCTACCAAGTTTGGTTGAAATCCCCCCAGTAGTTCTTGAGAAGAAGATGTTACCAAAAATTACCCCCTTTTGGTCCCCATTTGAGGGCCCCCTGACCCCACAGCCCTTTTATTTTCACAAATCTGTATAATCAGTACCCAATGATGCTTTTCACCAAGTTAGTTTGAAATTGGCTTAGTACTTCATCAGAAGAAGATGAAAATGTGAATTTTTTAACATGATGAACTTTGACCTCTGGGTGTGGCCCCATACATGACCCCAGGAGCATGAATTTCACAATTTATAATATACCTGGCCTAGTTGTCATGCACACAAAATATTTAAGCTCTGGCATTAACGGTTTATCAGAAGAAGATTTTTAAAGAAGTACCAAAAATTACCCCTTTTTGCCCCCGATTTGGGCCCCTTTGACCCCCAGAACCCCTATTTTCACAAACTTGAATTGTCATCCCCCAATGATGCTTTCTACCAAGTTTGGTTGAAATCCCCCCAGTAGTTCTTGAGAAGATGAAATATTTAAAAGTTACCAAAAATTACCCCCTTCTGGTCCCCATTTGAGGGCCCCCTGACCCCACAGCCCTTTTATTTTCACAAATCCGAATAACCATTACCAAATGATGCTTTTAACCAAGTTTGTTTGAAATTGGCTTTGTACTTCATCAGAAGAAGATGAAAATGTGAATTTTTTAACATGATGAACTTTGACCTCTGGGTGTGGCCCCATACATGACCCCATGGGCATGAATTTCACAATTTATAATATACCTGGCCTAGTTGTCATGCACACAAAATATTTAAGCTCTGGCATTAACGGTTTATCAGAAGAAGATTTTTAAAGAAGTACCAAAATTTACCCCTTTTTGCCCCCGATTTGGGCCCCTTTGACCCCCAGAACCCCTATTTTCACAAACTTGAATTGGCATCCCCCAATGATGCTTTCTACCAAGTTTGGTTGAAATCCGCCCAGTAGTTCTTGAGAAGAAGATGAAAATGTTTAAAAGTTAACGGACGACGGACGACGCACGACGACGGACAAACGATGATTGCAATAGGTCACCATGACCATTCGGTCAGGTGACCTAAAAACACAGGAAAGGGTTAAACAAGAGGGCCAGTGGCAATGGCGCTCACTTTTTCTTCGTGGCTTGTAACAATTTCTTCTTTTACCACTATATTTTCTAGCTTGTAGGTTGGTTACGTTTTCAAATTGCACCCAAATTTAATTGTCGTATGCATCTGTTTTCAAATTGGACCAGTCTAAAATTTCGAGAAAAGGGAAAGGTTTAAATGGAACAAGTTCATAAAATGAAGGGCCTTGAAATAAGACAATTATTTGTTTGTCTAAATTGTTGAGTTATTTACCCCTACTAAAGACAAAGAACAAACCCAAAATGAAGGGGGTGATTTCTAATTTGAAATGTGAAATTCCATTGTTGATTAACCAAACATTATGCTGTAGGTTTTATTTTGGACCTCAAGATAGGGTTCATTAAGACAATTCCAATGTGTTGTAACAAGAAGAGGAATATCAGAATTAGATTGGTATAACACTTTATCAGCAATCAGACAAAATTACTACTAACACCCTTTACACAGCCATATGACAATGATATGTCAGCAACGCTGACGTTTCGACGACAAAACAAGAGCTGTCACTGGAAAGTAACGCTCGACTACTCTTCGCGCCGGATAGTACCAGCAATCAATTCAATGTCGACATTGGGCATAAGTCCATCTTAAGAATGTCAGAATGATGATTATCTATTAAATTATGATAGAGTTAATGTAACAGAGACAAACAAGAGTTGCTCGTGGAAAACATCACTTGCCCTTTCGGCAAAAAAGGTTAAAGCAAATGCCTGAACGACCTCAATTGCAGTCAGGACTGTATGTTAACAATTTGTGTGATAATTGAAGTCATTCTCTGATTTGTCTGTTAAGTTTTCCTTATTATGAAATCACATTTGAAGAATTCTATCTTCCCACCCCCACCCCCCCCACCCCCCGACAGAATCCCCACCATGTTTTCTCGCCCATAACTGACTTGATCAACAGCGGAATTGTCAAATTCGGACAAAAAATACAAAGGATAGTTTTCGGAGCATCATCCGCTGATATTTCGAAAGATTTAAAATGAAAACAGGTTTCTGTGTAGTGTTTTCGTTTCGTAATTCGACGAAGTTTAGAAGCCATTAATTTCACAATATTTTTTACGGGAATCTTTCGACCCGCTTTATACAGAAATTGTTTGTTGGAATCTGAATGGTCAGAAACCAATGCAAAAGTCCAGGTCCAGACTTTTTCGAAATGGGAATAATAGTGGACCTTGAAAAGCATGCATTGAAAATATTTGACATGTTTATCAGTGGTTTTAGTTAACGCAATGATTTTTTTTAAAATGTGTTTTTAGTGATTTGCAATATGTTTTCACGCATCATATTTGTAGCCTTGTGTCACTTGTGACCTTGAACCAGTCAGAGTCTGGTAATCTAGGATGTCGGCTAGAATTAGTGTTGCATCAAGGATTTCTTCCAAGATGGGTAGCTCCCTCATTGAATTACTCAAATTGGGGATGGGGATGACAAATGCTAACAGGGGGTCAAAAACCCTAAGTAGTATGTTCATTCATTGATAAATCTCTCGTAAAGATATGAAGTAAACAACTTATTTATTTGCTTTCAATACAATACAAGATATGTCACTGCAAAATTGGGGCAAAAAGTATAATTCGTGATAACGTTCCTGTAACAAGTTTAATTTTATACATGTTACAAGTCGAGAAAAGAAAAACAACAACTGTAGTTACGAGATTTTAGCAGAAACCGACGAAATTCAGCATGCGGAGAATTATCAAATTCTAGCCTTACTTTCCCGGTCTATCGGAATTAAATAATCCGTAAATTTCTACAGGTCTACGAATTAAGGTTCTCTTTCGGTCCGCCAATATTAAAAAGCTAGGATTTTCACCCGAGACATGTTTTATTATTGTCGAGCCCGCTTGCGGTGAGCGAGACATAGTTGTCACTATGACATGTCGGTGTATGTGCGTTAGTTAGTCCGTCCGTCCGAATTTGTCCGGACAATTACTACTACATTTATAGATAGATTTCAAAACAACTTGGCACAATTATTCTCAATCGTGACTACATGTGTCATTTGAAAGAATGTTTTGCATAGCTTCAAGTTCAAGGTCACAGCTCAAGCTCAAACACTAAAATTGTGCTTGTCCGGAGCATTTCTCCTAAAATTATGGTTGGATTTCAAAATAACTTGGCACAATAATTCTCCATCATGGGTAGATGGGTCATTAGAAAGAATTTTTTGGATAGCTTCAAGTTCAAAGTCACAGCTCAAGGTCAAACACTTAAATTGTGCTTGTCCGGAGCATTTCTCCTACAATTATGGATGGATTCCAAAATAACTTGGTGCAATTGTTCTCCATCATGAGTAGATATGCCTTTTGAAATAACTTTTTGGATAGCTTCAAGCTCAAGGTCAAAGCTCAAGGTCAAACACTAAAATTGTTCTTATCTTGAAAATGATACCTAAAAACTTTGCGGACTCGACAGCAGTTGTACTGCGACGACCACCTAGTTATTGATAGTTGTCGGAATCAATCTCATTGAATTTAGCTTTACACCGACGTTAATATCTCCATCCTTAGACAAACGGGATAAAATCTTAGTATCCTGCATAGCATCTGTCCATCGGTTTGGAAGGAGATGTTGTTTTAAAAATCCTTCTTTATTTCTATTTAAGCCCGAACCCCCCGGGGGCTCCGCCCCTGGGTACCCGAGGGTGATGATTTTAGCAATTCTGAAAGAGGTCATTGTACTGATGCTTCATGCTTTATATCAAGGCTCTATACCTTCTGGGCCAGGAGGAGATAATTTTTAAAATTTTCATTAAAATTTCAGTTTTGTTGCCATGGCAACCAGAGTTTTTTTTAACAGATTTCAATTCATTTAGCAATTTTCTAAGGGCACCAACCAAGGAACATTCCTGCCAAATTTGGTTGAAATCCGTCCAGCAGTTTGGGAGGAGATGTTGTTTTAAAAATCCTTCTTTATAAGCCCCATCCCCCATGGGGCTCTGCCCCTGGGTACAGAGGGTGATGATTTTAGCAATTCTGAAAGAGGTCATTGTGCTGATGCTTCATGTCATATATCAAGGCTCTACGCCTTCTCGGTCAGGAGGAGATAATTTATAAAGTTTTCATTTAAATTTCAGTTTTGTTGCCAAGGCAACCAGAGTTTTTAACGGATTTCAACTCTTTAGCAATTCTAAAAAGCACCACCCAAGGAACATTCCTACCAAATTTGGTTGAAATCCCCCCAGCGGTTTGGGAGGAGATGTCATGTTAAGATTGTTGGCACCCGACGGACGATGCACGCCGGACGCGAGCTAGGCAAGCTAGAGTTATGGTTCTTGCACAGGACCCTTCTCCACATTATGATCTATAAGTGTATAAAGTTTTAAGTTCCTAGCACTTATGGTTTAGGAGATATGCTCCGGACAAAAGTGTGATGGACAGACAGACGGACGGACAGACGGACGGAATCGAGCAAAGCTATAGTCCCCAAACCGGTAACCGGTCGGGGACTAAAAGCAGAATTCCTTAACCAATTTATTCGGACATTTACACATACTCGCTTTAACCCATTCCCACACAATAAAATTTCAGACTTGGCTTAATTGAAAGAAGCTTCAAGTTGATTGAATTTTAATTTTTTTTTTGTCTGTTTGGATAGAAAACATAGTGGATAATGAAGAAATTGCTTGATACAAGCCAATTCTTCATTTTCAGCAATCTTTTCCAAAGGATTGTGTGAAAATGGGTTAAACATAAGTCTTTAATCTGTGAAGGCAAATGAGGAGAATCACATTCACAATTTTATCTTTATTCAAGAATTTTGAATCATGCGAAGAACAATTGCGAGAAACGTAAATCCAGAAATCGCCATTAAACAACAATAAGCAGTTTCATGACATATCACACTATTGCTGCTATTATAACAATAAATATATCCAACTCTTAACAGAAAGACATTTCTCACGAAAAGAATAATCTATTCCAACAAAATAGCGCTTATTGACGCTTCCAAGAAAGAATACTTGCAAACATTTTAGTAAATGAAAAGAACTGCTTGATACAAGCAGGGTGTGGAGTACCCATGTCCGACTTGTCCGACACTGGCTATTCTAACTGCGTACAAGTACATTTTTCGAGGCTACTTGTCCGTGGACAAGTAAATATCAGGGCAAATCTTGGAATTATACTTAATAGATAGAAGAGGTTTATGAGCGTAATGTTTGTATCTAAGGCTAGAAAATATTGTTTTTAATGAAGAAAATGCTGAGTTCCAGTATTTTCTTCTTTAAAAATAATGTTTTCTCAAAATTTGTCTGTTCTTCATCTTTTCATGAGCAAGTCCATTTTTATCATGGACAAGTAGGAAATCACATTTTACTTGTCCATGGACAAGTAAAGAAAATCCGTATTTCCACATCCCTGATACAAGTAATTTCTTCATTATCAACAATGTTTTCAATTCAAAAGACAAACCAAAGAAAAACACAAAAAGGAGATATTTCAACAAAAATTAACTCCGACAGGAAGTTTCGCTTCGACTTTTAACGGCGTTATTTTGCAATATTTATGGCAAGTAGCATGAAACAAAAAAGTAAAATGGTTGGTTGGCGACCTAAACGTCGTAACCACAGCTTGAATAAGCTGTAGTGAAGACGTCTAACTCGTTAAAACAACAAATTAGGTTAACAAAAATGGCGTCCAATCTCTGAGTTGAAAATTCAGGTCCGGGCTGAATAAATGATTTGATTGGTCGGTTGATTCCTTGATTGACAGCCGCAATTGGTCAATTGAAGCAAGATCATCACATGTGCCTACGCTAGGCTATTCAAGTGCTTGGTAGTGGGTAAAGTCGAAAAAGATGTATAATTATTCATTATTCAAATTTGCGTTAAGTGTTTTTCCCTTTGTTTGTATACATTGCTTTTTTGATAGTGAACATGTATTCCGAGTTTCAAGTGAATGTGATACCATAGATATTACAAAATACCCAAGTGTCCGGGCGACGTTGATACAGACGATGACCTTGTAAAGCAATACCTGGGGTTTTCCAGTTTCTCCTTCTGTCGCAATACTTTCAAAAGTATCATAACTGTGGGGCGTAAAGTAAGCAATGTGTGGTAATGGATTTAAACACCATCATTACAAGAAACAGTGAACATGTACAATGTACATATAAAAATATTATGCCTCTAAGTTTAACAATAAGGACAATACAAGAAGTTTAACAATAAGGACATTACAAGAACAATTTAACAATAAGGACAAACAAGAACAGTTTAACAATAAGGACATTATAAGAACACTGTACATGAGTCCACCAAAACTTACAAACTGACCAATATTCTTGCACATTGAGCAAAGCGTCAGCTTTGATAGCTTAAGCTAACAGACAAAATGTTGAGGTAGTCTCAGAGTTCAACGAGCCACTGGAGGCTTAACCACTGAATCCGTAAAATAACTATGCAACAAAAAGGAGATCTTTTTTCAACTTTCTGGGGAGAAATTATTTTTGAAAATGAAGAAATTGCTTGTTGCAAACAAGTTCTTCATTTTATACAATGTTTTCTCATTAGTTTTTCTTTGGGATATCAAAAAGCGTCACCGTGGGGGATTGGTTAAGCAAAATATGTTGCATTTATAGCGTCTAACAGGTAAATAATTATGACGGACGTCGGGAATTACACAATCCCAGAGTTCACCTTCAGCAACTTGTGCTCGGGGGAAATTAAAAGAGAACAATGATTGGTCTACATCAGCCACCTGAGAATGATAGTTATATGTTTTTGTTTGTTTGTTTGTTTGAATGGGGTTTAAGGCCGCTTTTAACAAGTTTTCAGTCAAGCGCGACGGCTGGAGCACCTAACAATTGACGGCGGCTACAAGTTTTGTTTGTTTGTGAGTATATTTTGGATAGAATCTTTTCGTTGTATTTATATAAAATATAGTTCCACGACATATAGGGATAATTTTAATCCCTAATTATTATTTTAATCATTTTAGAAGATGATAGAAAGGAAATGCTTCAAGCAAAGTTCGTATAGCTCTGACAAAAATGGTACCAAATAAGAACGTTTTATTAAAACAATTTCTATTCGTTAAATTAGAGTCCCACAACATTGGTCTGTTTTTCATCCTAGGACTGGAAGTCGAACCATTCTGGTAGAAACGACAAGGTAATGCTACACGCAAAAAATGAACTTAGCAAATCTTAGTTTTCTGGAAGGTTTTCTTTTAATGATTTCATATTTATCTCACTTTAAAGTTAAGGCTACCCAGAATCTTAACCCATTTACACACAACAAAATTTTAGTCTTGTCTAAATTCAAAGATTTTGCAGAAGACAATTCTAACGACGTGAAATTTTATCTTCGTTTGTCAATATTGTTGATAAAGAAGAAATTGCTTGTCATTTCCCACAATTTTTTCAAGGCTTTTTTTGAGAATGATGTTACCCCTCTCTTATCTAGACCCCTGATTTCATGACCACTCATTTAACATAAGGCACGAGGATGGCGGTGAAAAGGCTATAGCAATACCTCTGATTTTCTCCGAAAACGGTAGAGCGAAAAATATGACATAATAATTATACTTTAACAATCACTTAACAACCATGAATAAATAAACTGTTTCATTGTTATGTTACATACATTGAGCATTTTAACATCAATTTATACCAAGTTTGGAACAAGAACAAAATGATATCTGTATCAGCACACTTAAAAAGAAATGTCATTTAAATACTTGAGTATTACAAGGCCGTAAAACCTCACAATTTTCGAAGTCTTGTTATTTCGTTATAACAAAGATAACATTGCACGAAAGAAAAAATTAGTATCAACTATTTTCTCATTGTTAGAATCCTTACATTTCTGAAAGGAGGTTGATTCATTACCAGACTACAATATTAAAGTTATTTCCAAATTGAAAAGTTGCCGACGGCAATTTTAAGGCTGACAGAATTGTAACTAGAGGCGCTTGAGCGCCTGATTCGCTCCACCGGCTTGAATTTACTTAGCATTAAAGTGATTCAGATTTCTTTAAAAAAGGAGGCAACTCATTTAAAAGAAATGTACTATATTCCAATACATGGAAATTATACCTGCATATTAAAGCCACGTCTTTCATTCAATCCAAATGCTTTAAATGGATATGACTGAGGGTCACACAAGGATCATTCCTTCGAAAGTTGGTTGAAATCCATCAGCGGGTTTCTACGAAGAAGGTTTTCAAGCTTATATTATATATGGAAATAAGTCCATCTATTAATGCCAGGTTTCTGTTTGGATCAAAATGCTTTGAAGGAATCTGTAAATAGTTTACCAAGAATCATTCCTGTGGAATTTGATTGAAATTCATCGACTGGTTTCTCAGGAGAAAATTTTAAAAGTTTTCACCTTAATATTGAAATAAGCCCCGCTTAAGACCCTGTTTTGGGTCCGATCAATTCTTTGAAGTAATCTGATAAATAGTCGTCCATGGTCACTGCTTTTAAATTTGGTTGAAATCGATCGAATGGTTACTGAGAAGAAGACTTTCAAAGTTTTTATCATATAAGGAAATAAGATTTGTCCACTAAAGCAATGTTTTTATCCAATCAAAATTCTTTGAAGTAATCTGATAAAAGGTAACCCAAGGATCATTCCTCATTAATTTGAATTAAAGCAAAAGCTTATGGATGGTCGCACGGACGCAAAGACGGACGCACGACGGACACAAGGTCATGACAATAGCTCGCTTAGTTTCAGATAGTGGGGCTAATAAAGTTTCTCTTTCAGATGGGAAAACATTGCGACAGATGGAAAAATCGTGTCAAGCTATTTCTTTCCACTTTCGACAATAATTTTCAAAAGCTATTATTCTTGAGAGTCATAAAAATGGCAAGTTTATGAAGGGAAGGGTTTAATCAAGGCAATGTTTTAGAAACTGTTCAATATTCTGGTGTTTCTTAACTTTATTCGTTCCACTTGGAAGTTGCAGCAAGTCAACTACTGACAGCTCATCTTGCGCTTTTAATGCCATTGCCCTTTTATTTCCAAACAGATTTTTAGAAAACCCCAAAGGCATATTATTCCAAGCAAAATATTTTTCTGGAAAAAATGAATTAGAATTGTGTTTGAATAAGTCATTGCAAGATTCATGATTTTGTAAACTCCTGTCTTCCGAAGGTCCTGTGACTGTCTTCGCTGTTGGGTTCACAGTATTGAAATCATTCCCAGCAGCTATGATACCTGCTTTTCTTTCAGATCGAGGTCCATCAAAACCAATTACTTGTCTCTTAGAATTATGGTTGAGCCGATGAAACTGAGATTGGTAACACGAAAGAGATCGATTAGACATCTCTATGGCACTATTGAATCCTGAACTGACAACGTTTAGTTGGGCTGCAGTATGATTAGATTGAAACGACATGTCCTTCAATCCTGACTTTGAGCAAACGGGTGATTGATTAGAGCTGTATGTTTGAGAATTCGTTTTCAGATATGGCACAGGATGTGAACTATGAATAGACGTGATATCCAATGGCTGTGATTGTGGTGACGTTTGAATTCTAGATGAGTCTGCAATGATATCAAGAGACTCTGCCAATAAAACTTCAGAATTATCTGTACTATTTTCATCTGACTGTCTAATATATTCATCCTTTCGATTTGTTAAATGCTCTGTCCCGAACTGAGATTGGGTAACAGTTCTTCCAATACCATCTCGGAAAGTGTTTTTCTTCAAATCATACTTTCGAACTTCAAGCGAGTCTTCAATAAATGGCTGAGGCCATGAAATAGATCTAGACATAGCATGCGATGTGTATGTAGCAGGAACTGGGGAACTACATGTTATAAGCTTGCTTACAAGGGACGTTGGTGAAAAACCGGACACAATCGTATTACCTGTTAATCCCTGGCTATATGCGTTATCTGGATTGTAAGCCTTGGACGACAAACTTTGAGAAGAATTTCGTCTTTCATTTATAGATGTAAAAATTTCAGAATTAGACCTGCACAGCGTATGATTATTTCTACCTCGGGAAGGTTTGCACCCTACAACAGAAATATTTGATATACTTTCTCTATGTTTACTTTCCTCTGAAGCTTCAAATATATTCAAATGTTCAGTTTGATAACGATCTTCATTTATCATATTCTTCGTAAAAACATTCTTCTGAGACTTAATATTTAGAGTGTGCTGTTCGGATAGAGTAAACACTGAGTTTGGCATGCCTACAGGTTTTTCAGGGCTATTATTCACTTTCGTAAAAAAATTGTCTGCAACATTTACTTTGCTTGAAATGCTTTTACTTTTGAAAAAATCAGAATCATTTTGAAATTCATTAGTTCTACTTTTAGGTTCCGAATCATTAAAGCTATATTGATTCTTATCAAACGAAGAAGCTGAATTTCCATTCTCAGAGTGCCCCTTATCGATAAAACTAGAATCATTAACAGCAAACTTTCTTTTCGGTTCAAATTTCTTGTCTGCTCTCCAACCATCAAGCTTTTGGATCTTATTGATTTGTCTTTCTTCTTTTAAAGATCTTTTAGAGACCCTCTTTTCAAAGCATTCAGTTGAGGAAGTTGATGTTGTAGCTTTGGTATCACATGACTGTTTCACATTCATCAAACTCCCGTGATTTTCCACTTTATTTTGTCTGCTCAATCCAAGCCAGTGAATTGGAATATTTTGTTTAGCTGATAGATCATATTCTTCGACGTGAACATTGTTAGATATCTTATGCATTTCTGCCAACTTCTTAAAGTCGTGGATCCGGGATGGTCTATTATACAACGGGTTATCAAACAAGGATTTGTCGAAATGCTCCTCGTTCTGTAGAGATAACATGTGTTTGATCAGAGAGAACTTTCCAGACGGAATTTCATCAGCTGTTGGAGACTGAAACGGAAAGAAACAGAAATATACAATTACATGCACTTAAAGACGATACAATTTTATACTGGTCAAACTTAGAGAGTGTTGAAGACGACAAGCAGGGTGAATTTTATCTTGCTTACCGGCAATTTCTTCATTAATGACATGGTCTTTCGACATTTTCAACTTTGTTTGAATGTATTATGAAGAGAGCCTCAATAAAATATATTGCTACTCTGTCATTTTTTACAATGACAACCAGATTTATGGGTTTAATTAAATAACTCGAAATCAATTAGAAGAGCTTCAACTAAGTTTATCTAACAAGTTTCTTCGTGATTCAAACGGACGTATGAGAGAAGATGTTTAAAGACTAGAAATATGTCAGACACGGATGACTCCGCTTAATTGCTTGTCACGTGACCTTCAGCTGTAACCAACATGACACTAGTACTCAGCAAGGGGAACAGCTGTGCCACTGAAATCAATAAAAAATAATTTTAAATAAATGTTGACGATGTGCTGCAAACAAACAAATAGGTCAATGACCCTGTTGCACTAGTCAAATTTAATGTTAAGGATGGGAGTATGATACAAGTTGGCATAACCATTTTTCAAACATATATTGACTTTGTAACTTTGGATTATAGTCAGAATGTAACCAGTTTTCATTTAAACATTGTGAAAGAGGACCACCTAAGGAACATATCAGACATATTTGGTTCAAATTGCTCCATCGTTTCGGAGGAGGTGTCATTTTTAAAACCCTTGTCTTTATATAGGCCCCATTCCCTAAGGCTCCGTCCCTGGGACGACGGTTATGATGTTAACAATTTAGGAAGATGTCATTATACTGATGTATAGCAAAATATAAACATCATATGCCTTCTCTACGCCTTCAGGTTCAGGAAGTGAAGATAATTACAAATCTTTTCTATAATTTCACAAGATCTTTTTTCAATTATGCAATACCACAGCAACCAGAGTTTTCAACAAATTTTTGTTCTTTTGGTTATTGCAAAAGATGACCAACTATTGAACAATTTTGCTATATTTGGTAAAAAATGACCATGTGTTAAGAAATGTAGATTAAAATCCTTCTTTATCACTATATAGAAACACAAACACCAAGGGCTCCGCCCCTGGGGAACTGAGAGTAATGATTTACGTTTATTGAAAGAGGTCAAAATAATCATGTTTTATGAAAGATATCAAGCCTCTAGGCCTTCTGGGTCATAAGAAGGAGGCCTTCAAAGATTTGTTTTTAAATTTCACTTTTGTTGCCATGGCAATCGGAGTTTTCAATGGATTTTAGTTCTGTAAGCTATATAAAAACAAGAGGGCCAGAATGGCCCTAAAATCGCTCACCTGACTAATGTAAGATGATTCAAAATTTTGCCAAAACTTTTGAAAAGGGTCACCCAAGGAATATTCATTTAAGTTTAGTTGAAATTGGCCCAAATGGTTACTGAGGAGATGTTTAAAAATTTCAAAGTAAAAAAACTGCCCCGCCCTGCCACGCCCACATTTGGGCGTAAATCAAAATTCAGCAAACACCTTTTGAATAGGGTCACCAATGGAACATTCATGCCAAGTGTTGTTGAAATTGGCCAAATGATTACTGAGGAGAAGATATTTAAAGATTTCTAAATAAAAAACTGCCCCAACCTGACACGCCCATATTTGGGTGTCAATCAAATTTCACAAACAACTTTTGAAAAACGTTCACCCAAGGAACATTCATGCCAAGTTTTGTTGAAATTGGCCCAATGCTTACTAAGGAGAAGATATTTAAAGATTTCTAAATAAACAAGAGGGCCATAATGGCCCTAAAATCGCTCACCTGACTAATGTAAGATGATTCAAAATTGAAATTGGCCCAATGGTTACTGAGGAGAAGATGTTTAAAGATTTCAAAGTCAAAAACTGCCCTACCCTTCCAAGCCCTTATTTGGTCATCAATCAAAATTCTAGAACAACTTTTGAAAAGGGTCACTCAAGGAACATTCATACCAAATTTGGTTGAAATTGGCCCAATAGTTACTGAGGAGAAGATGTTTAAAGATTTCAAAGTCAAAAAAGTGCCTGACCCTGCCACGCCCATATTTGGGCATAAATCAAAATTCCAGGAACAACTTTTGAAAAGGGTCACCAAAGGAACATTCATGCAAAGTTTGGTTGAAATTGACCCAACTGTTACTGAGGATAAGATGTTTAAAGATTTCAAAGTTAAAAAAACTGCCACGCCCGTATTTGGGCATAAATCAAAATTCTGCTAACAACTTGTGAAAAGGGTCACCCAAGAATATTCATACCAAATTTGGTTGAAATTGGCCCAATAGTTACTGAGGAGAAGATGTTTAAAGATTTCAAAGTCAAAAACTGCCACGCCCATATTTGGGCGTGAAACGAAATTCTGCCGAACAACTTTTGAAAAGGGTCACCCAAGGAACATTCATACCAAGTTTGGTTGAAATTGGCCCAATGGTTCCTGAGGTGTAGATGTTTAAAGATTTCAAAGTCAAAAACTGCCACGCCCGGCCACGCCCATATTTGGGCATTAATAAAAATTCTGCGAACAACTTTTAAAAAAGGGTCACCCAAGGAACATTCATGCCAAGTTTGGATGAAATTGGCCCAATGGTTACTGAGGAGAAGATGTTTAAAGATTTCTAAGTCAAAAACTGCCACGCCCTGCCACGCCCATATTTGGGCATAAATCAAAATTCCATGAACAACTTTTGAAAAGGGACACCCAAGGAACATTCATGCCAAGTTTGGATGAAATTGGCCCAATGGTTACTGAGGAGAAGATGTTTAAAGATTTTTAAGTCAAAAACTGCCACGCCCTGCCACGCCGATATTTGGGCGTAAATCAAAATTCCACGAACAACTTTTGAAAAGGGTCACCAAAGGAACATTCATGCCAAATTTGGTTGAAATCGGCCCAATGGTTACTGAGGAGAAGATGTTTAAAGATTTCTAAGTCAAAAACTGCCAAGCCCTGCCACGCCCATATTTGGGCGTAAATCAAAATTCCACGAACAACTTTTGAAAAGGGTCACCCAAGGAACATTCATGCCAAGTTTGGATGAAATTTGCCCAATGGTTACTGAGGAGAAGATGTTTAAAGATTTCTAAGTCAAAAACTGCCACGCCCATATTTGGGCGTAAATCAAAATTCCACGAACAACTTTTGAAAAGGGTCACCCAAGGAACATTCATACCAAATTTGGTTGAAATTGGCCCAATGGTTACTGAGGAGAAGATGTTTAAAGATTTCTAAGTCAAAAACTGCCACGCCCTGCCACGCCCATATTTGGGCATAAATCAAAATTCTGTGAAAAATTTTTGAAAAGGGTCACCCAAGGAACATTCATGCCAAGTTTGGTTGAAATTGGCCCAATGGTTACTGAGGAGAAGATGTTTAAAGATTTCTAAGTCAAAAACTGCCACGCCCTGCCACGCCCATATTTGGGCGTAAATCAAAATTCCACGAACAACTTTTGAAAAGGGTCACCAAAGGAACATTCATACCAAATTTGGTTGAAATTGGCCCAATGGTTACTGAGGAGAAGATGTTTAAAGATTTCTTAGTTAAAAACTGCCACGCCCTGCCACGCCCATATTTGGGGGTCAATCAAAAATCAGCGAACAACTTTTGAGAAGGGTCACCCAAGGAACATTCCTACCAAGTTTGGTTGAATTCCACCCAGTGGTTACTGAGGAGAAGATGTTTAAAGAATTGTTGACGACTTCTGACACACGACGCACGACGGACAAAAGGTGATACCAAAAGCTCACCTTGAGCACGTTGTGCTCAGGTGAGCTAAAAACGGCCATGCCCATATTTGGGAGTCAATCAAATTTCACAAACAACTTTTGAAAAAGGTTCACCCAAGGAACATTCATGCCAAGTTTTGTTGAAATTGGCCCAATGCTTACTAAGGAGAAGATGTTTAAAGATTTCAAAGTCAAAAACTGCCACGCCAATTTTTGGCCTTGGAATAAATTTCTGCGAACAACTTTTGAAAAGGGTCAACCAAGGAATATTCATGCCAAGTTTGGTTGAAATTGGCCCAATGCATACTGAGGAAAAGATGTTTAAAGATTTCAAAGTCAAAAAGTGCCCAACCCTGCCACGCCCATATTTTGGCATAAATCAAAATTCCACGAACAACTTTTAAAAAGGGTCACCCAAGGAACATTCATGCAAAGTTTGGTTGAAATTGACCCAATTGTTACTGAGAAGAAGATTTTTAAAGATTTCAAAGTTAAAAAACTGCCACGCCCATATTTGGGCATAAATCAAAATTTTGCAAACAATTTTTGAAAAGGGTCACCCAAGGAACATTCATACCAAATTTGGTTGAAATTGGCCCAATGGTTACTGAGGAGAAGATGTTTAAAGATTTCAAAGTCAAAAGCTGCCCAGCCCTGCCACGCCCATATTTGGGGGTTAATCAAAAATCTGCGAACAACTTTTGAGAAGGGTCACCCAAGGAACATTCCTACCAAGTTTGGTTGAATTCCGCCCAGTGGTTACTGAGGAGAAGATGTTTAAAGAATTGTTGACGGCTTCCGACTTCTGAAGCACGACGCACGAAGGACAAAAGGTGATACCAAAAGCTCACCTTGAGCATGTTGTGCTCAGGTGAGCTAAAAAAACCTCCCCTGGCTCAGCCCAATTGGACCACAGGTTAATGAATTTTGAAAGAGGTACTGATGTTTCATTCAAAATATTAAGGTTCTAGTCCTTTTGGGTCAGAAGGAAAATATTTTTAAAGATTTCTTTTTTTAAATTTCACTTTTGTTGCCAACCAGAGTTTTCAAGGGATTTCAATTCTTTTAGCTATTTTCAAAAGAGACCATCAAAGGAACATTTCTGCCAAATTTGGATGGAGATGTCGTTTAAAAGTCCTATTTGTTTCTATACAGAACTCCCCCCCCCCTCGCCAAAGGGGACTAAGCGTAATGATTTTGACTATTTAGAAAGAGGTCAATGTGCTGATGTTTCATTAAAAATATCAAGGCCCTAGGCTTCTTTGGTCAGACGGAGAAGAATTTTAAAGATTTCTTTTTTAAATTTCACTTTTGTTGCCAACCGGAGTTTTCAAGGGTTTTCAATTCTGTAGCTTGCAAGAATAACATTTTCAAAATTTCGCAATATAACATATATGGAGACAACCCCCCATAAAAGCCATAATCTGAGCCAATTTTATGAAGGAATCTGACAAAGAGTCACCAAAGGTTCAATTTGTGAAATTTTGTTGAAAAAATTTAATCGTTTGTAATCTGAGAAGATTGTAGATTTTCACTGTTTACCATATATGGAAATAAGCGAAAACTATTAAAACAATGTCTACAGCCAATCAATTATTTATTTAGCAATCCAATAAGGATCAGTGGGATCCCACAGGAATCCCTGTCTATTACTTCAAGGTTTCCTCCAGATAATCAGGGATCCCTCCTTGATATACATTTACTCAATCAGAGCAATCATGCCCTTCTAAGTCCATTTTGAAAAAAAAAGCCTTTGAAAACATTGTGGAAAAAGAAGAAATTGCTTGTTACAAGCAATTTCTCCATTTTACATTATGTTTTCCCTTTATTTTTCTTTAGGGGGGTCAAAAAGCGTCATTGTGTTGGAATGGGTTAAGTCTACTTTTCCTGTGACTCAGCCTAAAATCAAGAGATGGGACAAAAGCATCGGGCAAATATCTAAAAGAGTTTACATATAAAATTTCATCCGATTTGGTACAAGGGTTGTGAAGAAATGGCTTTGGACAGAGGGACAGACGGACGCACAGAATAGCGACTGTATGTTCACCCAATATTTTTTGCACAAAATTGACATTGTTACACATGTCATTTGGCTTTCACCGATGGAAATATGATAAGTAATTTGCCTGTTAAGATGGCTGAACAGCTACACGTGTAATGGCCTAAATTTATTGTAGTAGTTGTACATGTTACTGATATGAAAATTGACATGAAGCCATGGTTTGGTGCACCTTCCGACTGCGGTATTACTGCAATACTACTGAAAGTGACATTAAACCAAATTCACTTGATTAAAGTCTCACCTGCTTTCAAGATAATAACTTTTTTTTTTACTTTTCAGAGATCATCCTTTTCTGAAGACTGTAAGTCCACACATAATTAAGATATCATTTAAACTAGAGGCACTTGAGCACCTGTATCGCTCCATAGGCCTGAGTATACCAATTTGGGTTATGTAAAATGCATTTACTAACATAGATAACAAGATATGTTTGTGAAACACATTGGCCCCGCAACAGGACTTAATGTTAGACCTTGGTTTGTGACCTTGACCTTTTCACATTTCCTTGAAGCAGGGTTTCCATTCACGTACTACAGCACGTAGTTCAATCACATACAATTACGTCGGTTCACATACAAATCTTTCACCAAGACGTGCATGAACGTACAGAAAAATAAATGAACGTAGAAACAAAAATGCCATTATGTGTGTGTGCATTGAAAAATTATTAGCGTACAAAACGAGAAATACTATGTGTGTATTTTCCCTAAAAACCTGAAAAATTGCAAGCAAAGGAGACCAAAATCGCATTGGATGCAAGCGATTTCCCTTTCATTCAACGGGAACCATCGCTTCTTTCCGGCCTATTTTCCTCTATATAGAGAATAGGGGAACCAGCAGCTGTAAAATGACGTAGTATGCAGATCTAGATGGCCTGACCAGTTTCGCTATTTTTCAAACAAAACACAAGATATTTATGTGTTTTTGCGAGAAACTGACCATATTATTCCTACTATAGAATTTGATTTTGAAATGAGTTTCTCTCATGAGTTCCGTTGTACATGTAAGTCGGGTGTGACAAAATGGAGTTGTTTATTTAACATTGTAGTTTTGTTTTAGCTACGTAATTTGCTGTCTGCAAAATGTCACAACAAAACCTATTCTATTTCTACGCAAATGGTGACCTTTGGAGAGTATTAAGGCCAGTTGATATTTTCTGTGCCTAAATTGTTTCAATACCAGAGTTTGAGCTAACAATGAACTGACATGCCCGGTATGGCCGGCTCCAAAATGCCTTCCCCACCCTCATAATTAACCTGTTAGAGTTGTTTAGCAATCGCTCTC
Source organism: Fragum fragum (assembly GCA_946902895.1). NCBI lineage: Eukaryota > Metazoa > Mollusca > Bivalvia > Cardiida > Cardiidae > Fragum > Fragum fragum. Next base: position 5,706,127 of record OX336383.1, on the reverse strand, counting down.
ATATCCTATTCAGCCCTTCCAAAATCCAATAATAAAGACAAGAGGATCATGCTGGTCCTAGATCGCTCACCTGAACTGTCTGCTTTTAAAAAAATGCAATTAGAGACAAATAACTATAATCAGTTTCATGATGATAGAGGCAAAACTGTGACTTCTATATTGTGAACAAAGAAATTGTCATTATGGCCCTTTTTCCTGTGTTATCCTATAGAACCTTCCCATAATCTAGAAGGTTCATCTCTATGACCTTACAAGTATCCTGACCAAGTTACATGACCATGAGCCAAAATTATGACCTCTAGAGCGTTAATAAAGAAATTGTCCTCAAGACCCCTTTTCCTGTGTTTTCCTAAAGTACCTTCCTATAATCAATAAGTTTCATCCTTGTGACTAAACAATTATTCTGGCCAATTTTCATGAAAATTGAACCAAAATTGTTGTATCTAGAGTGTAAACGAAGAAATTGTCATTAAGGCCCCTTTTCCTGTGTTTTCCAAAAGAACCTTCTCATAATCAATAGGCTTCATCCTTATGCCATAAGTATTATTCTGGCCTAGTTTCATGAAGATTGAGCCTAAATTGTGGCCTCTAGACTTTAAACAAAGAAATTGTCATTAAGGCCCCTTTTCCTGTGTTTTCCAATAAAACCTTTCCATTATCAATAGGGCTAATCCTTATGACCTAACAAATATTCTGACCAAGTTCATGGAGATTGAGCCAAAATTGTGGCCTCTAGAGTGTAAACAAGGATATTATCATTAAGGCCCCTTTTCCTGTGTTTTCCAATAGAATTCTCCAATAATCAATAGGGTTCATCCTAATGATCAAAAATTATCCTGACCAAGTTTCATGAAGATTAAGCTAAAATTGTGGCCTTTTGAATGTAAACAAAGAAATTGTCATAAGGCCCCTTTTCCTGTGTTTTCAGAAAGATCCTTTTAATAATCAATAGGGTTCATCTGTATGACCTAATGAGTATTCTGGCCTAGTTAAATGAAGTTTGAGCCTAAATTGTTGCCTCTAGAGTGTAAACAAAGAAATTGTCTTTAAGGCCCCTTTTCCTGTGTTTTCAAATAGAACCCTCCCATAATCAATAGGGTTCATCCTCATGACCTAACAATTATTCTGACCAATTTTCATGAAGATTAGGTCAAAACTGTGGCTCTAGAGTGTAAACACTTCAATTGTTGACGCCGCACGCAGTACGACAGACATCAGACATTCAACAATCACAAAAGCTCACCATGAGCATGTTGTGCTCAGGTGAGCTAAAAAAGCAAATTGTCAAAAGTCAGCTTTGCTATCCTTCACTCTAAATTTATCTGAAACTGGCAGAGGATGTGTGGCACTTATTTACTGATTATTAACAAAGTAGATGTAACTATAAAATTGGCATTTGGTAAAGGGTTCAGTTTAGTATGATGTACCCTTAACTCTGAAAATAAAGGACGCACTGTACCCTCAGATTTTTCTTTGTACCCCCATTTCAAAACCTGAAATGAAAACCCAATGGGCATGCTGCCTTGCCCTTTACATGAATAGATGCACATTATGGAGATGTATCATCATGCCAAATATGAGCATTATATCTTGATTAGGCTAGTAGTTATTGATAATGTTAGATTTTTGGGTAAGTTTTGCAAACAGACTGACAGATGGAGAGACGGACAGACAGATGGATAGCGGTAAACAATATGCCCCGATCTTTCAATGAGGGGGCAAAAAAAAAGGTATTTACAACATTTTCTCTGATAACAAAATATGGACATAAGCCATGACATAACACGATGTGTTTGTGAAACACTATGCCCCGAAACATGAATTCTTTAGAAAGTGATTTTTATTATGTTTGTTTTTTCTTTGTTTTAGGGAAAAAGGTTAAAATTTTGACCTTGACCTTGATGAGATAACCTTTCCCTTTTGCACCTTGTTGAGACCTATCTACATACCAAATACTGTATTAGCATTGTAACTTAATTGTGGTTGAAGTTAGAGGTAAATGTTATGTTGGCAGGTTATGTTTTGAGTAATGTTTTAGGGAAAAGGGTTAATATTTTGACCTTGACCTTGATGAAATAACCTTTCCCAGTTGCGCCTTGATGAGACCTATCTACATACCAAATATTAGCATTGTAAATTAATTAGGGATGAAGTTATAGGAAAATGTTTAGTTGGCAGGTTAAGTTTTTTGGGATCATTTTCGGGCAAAGGGTAAAAAATTTGACCTTGACCTTGATGAAATAACCTTTCCCAGTTGCGCCTTGTTGAGACCTATCTACATACCAAATGTTAGCATTGTAACTTAATGAGGGTTGAAGTTATAAGAAAATGTTTAGTTGACAGGTTAAGTTTTGCAGACAGACAGGCAGATAGACAGAGGGACGGACACCGGTAAAACAATATGCCCCCGATCTTATCAATGCGGGGGCATAAAAATGTCGTGTTTTTCAACCACTCAAATCTATATATAGGAATCTGACAAAGAGTCACCTGGGATCACTACTGCGATATTTGGTTGAAATCCGTCCACAGGTTTCTCATCAGAAGATTTTCAAAATTTCCAGAATATATTCCGAATCCGTACATGGAAAGAAGTTCTGACCCTAAAAAAGCTATGATTTTAATCCAATAAAATTCATTAAGAAATCCAATAAAGGGTCACCAAAGTATAATTCTTGTGAAATTTGGTTGAAATCATTCAAATGATTTCTGAGAAATTTATTTTAAAGTTTTCTCTAAATACCTTATACTGAAATTAGCCCCGCCAATTAAAGCTATGTTTTTATCTGATAAAATCCTTTCATATAATCTGATAACAAGAGCCATGTTGGACATGGCCATCCCCCACTGTAAATGCTAGATAGTAAACTGACGCAAGTTAGATTTAGGCTTGTGCACTGCATTTCTTCTCATTGAGTTCTTTATACTTTAGGAGATATGCTTCAACCTTAGTGACAGAATGACAGAATGATGGATGGAGACCATTACTATATCCCCTTTTTCCGAAACGGCAGGGGATCATAAAAATAAGCCCCGCCCATTAAAGTAATGATTATTACCTGATCAAAATTCTTCCAACAAATCCGGTAAAGAAGCATCCAAAGATCCTTCTTGTGAACTCTAGACATGCTTAATTTTAACTTTCCCACATGGGCATGTGACCTTGGCCTTCGTGCTGTCTGAAGATTTGTTTCAAATTGAACAAGTACTCATCCTAGAGAATACTTATGAAACGTTATTTCGAAATCTATCCATAATTGAAGGAGCTATACTCTGGAAATGCTAATGTCAATGTTTGACCTTGAGCTGTGACCTTGACCTTGGAGCTATTTGATTTCTTTTTTTCAAATGATACATCTATTCATGATAGAGATCAATTGTGCCAATTTATTTTGAAATCCATCCATAATTGTAGGAGAAATGCTCCAGACAAGCACAATTCTAGTGTTTGACCTAGAGCTGTGACTATGAACTTGAAGCTATCCAAAGATTCTTTTAAATGGCACATTTACTCATGATGGAGAATGATTGTGCCAAGTTATTTTGAAATCTATTTGTTATTGTAGGAGAAATGCTGCAGACAAGCACAATTTTAATGTTTGACCTTGAGCTGTGACCTTGAACTTGAAGCTATCCAAAAGATTCTTTCAAATTGCACATCTACTCACAATTGAAAATAATTGTGCCAATTTATTTTGAAATCCATCCATAATTGTAGGAGAAATGCTCCAGACAAGCACAATTCTAGTGTTTGACCTAGAGCTGTGACTTTGAACTTGAAGCTATCCAAAGATTCTTTTAAATGGCACATTTACTCATGATGGAAAGGATTGTGCCAAGTTATTTTGAAATCCATACATAATTGTAGGAGAAGAACTCCGGACAAGCACAATTTAAGAGTTTGACCTTGAGCTGTGACGTTGAACTTGAAGTTATTCAAAAAATTCTTTCAAATGGTTCATGAACTCACGATGGAGAATAATTGTGCAGAGTTATTTTAAAATTCATCCATAAATGTAGGGGTAGCTGTACGGCAAACTTTAACCGACGGACGGACTAACAGACTAACCCACATACACTGACTTGTCATAGTGACATCTATGTCTCGCTCACCACAAACGGGCTTGACAAAATGTTAATCTTTTTGTCAACGCTACAGTAATTTATCTATCAGATCTAATCCAACTGAAGCCCAGCATCTTTTTTTTTAAGTTTTTGAGGTTAAACATTCCAATGTAAGATGACTTTGATGGTCCTTAATCTCTCACCTGTGTCATCTGCTAAATAAAGTCCTTTTTGGTGTAATTAAAAGACACCACTGAAATCAGATGAATATAAAAGATACAGACAAACATAAGATTTGGGGCATAGAATAACATCATCAAACAATGCTTAATCCCAACTATGAATGCTTTATTGTTTCTAATTCAATCCATTAGCAAACAATCTGGTATATTAACTCCCTCAAAGAAAAAGATAAAGGTAAAAAAAGGGAAAACTCTTGTCAAAAGCAATTTCTCAAATTCCCACCATGTATTCTACACTAATAGCTACTTATAGTTAAATTTCAATCCGATTTGAATTGCCAACAAACTCTCTCAGTTTTGGCCAATCTTAAATTTTGTCATCTGGTCATGGGTGAAAAGGAAAATAAGAGGGCCATTGGTGTGCTCACCTGAGATACAGGCTCTTTTCCTCCAATGGTCTAATTTAATGTTAAGCTTAGGACTATGATACCAGTAGGTCTGACCATACTTTAAACATCTATAGGCTCTCTACCTGGGGATCATAAAGTCCAAACGACAAATTTCAAGGAAATGTGGACAATACTTTTTCCTCCCTTCTGAATCCATATATAAGAATTTTAGAAATAAGAAAGAGGTCAAAGAACAGATGCTTCTTTCTATTTAAACCCCCATCCCACTGGGGCTCCATCCCCGGGGACCAGAGGGTAATGGTTTTAGACATTTTGAAAGAGGTCAATACACTGATTCTTCATGAATATCAAGGCTCTACATTTTCTTGGGCAGGAGATGAAGATTTTTAAAGATTTTTTTAAAATTTCTTTTTGTTACCATAGCAACCAGAGTTTTAGGCCGATTTCAACTCTTTTAACTAATTTCAAACAGGGCCAACTCAGGAACATTTCTGCCAAATTTTGTTCAATGGTTTGGGAAGAGATGTCTTTTAAGAGTTGTTCTTTATTTTTCTATACACCCCATCCCCTGGTGCTCCGCCTCTGGGGACAAGATGGTCATGATTTCATCTATTTTAAAAGAGGTCAAAATCCTGATGCTTCTTGCAAAATATCAAGGCTCTACAACTCTTCAGACAGGATGAGAATAGTTTTAAAGATTAATTTACAACCAGAGTTTCAAGCAGATTTCAATTCTTTTAACGAATTTTATAAAGGGCCATCTACGGAACACTTCTGCCAAATTTGGTTCAAATTGGCCCAGTGGTTTTGGAGGAGGAGATGTTCAAAGAAATCTTAATTAACGGCACATGATGGGCGGACGTCTGACAAAAGGCGATGACAATAGCGCACTTGAGCACTACATGCTAAGTGAGCTAATTACATAAAACTGTGCTTATTCAGTGCTTTTCCATAGTTTGGACCCTAGGAGTCGGGCCGTTTTTGATCCGAGGGGCAACATTTTTATAACACACTACACTACCATCTAGTTACAATACCATCTAGTTACATTACATGCCAAGTATAAATGTCTTAGGTCATATTGTTCAGGAGGAGAAGTCTTTGACTTGCCTAAATTTTGTGTGTTTCTCAACTTTTGACCTCTGGGGCAGGCCATTTTTAACCCCAGGGGCATAAATGTTAATAACATACTACATAACCAACTAGTTATGTTACATTCCAAATATGAATGTCCTCGGCCATATAGTTCAGGAGGAGAAGTCTTTTGAAATTGCTCTAATTGAGAGTTTTTCCCAACTTTGGCCCTCAGGGGCGGGGCAATTTTTGAATGTAGGGATATAATTTTTGAAACTTGGTAGAGAATCACGCTATAATGCTATATGAAATATGAAAGCCCTTGGTCTTGTGTTTCTGAACAAAAAGCTTTCTTAAGATTTTCCTGTTTTCAAGTGCCACGACAACAAGAGTTTTCACGGAATGTTACAAAATTTCGGCTTGATTGGTTTGCTGGTTTTGGAGGACGGACATAAAGGCAGATGGGCGACGGACAATGACCCATCACAATAGCTCACCCCACATTTTGTGCTCAGGTGAGCTAAAAATTATGAGACTTGCCCGTTTTGAGGTCTGTGTTGTACTTAAGTCCAAAACATCTCCATTTGATGTATCTTGTGTCGAAAACGATTCTGTATCCATTTGAACTGCCACATTCTGGATAATGAACGGATTCTTTTGAATCCTTTGATTGTGTGATTTTGTTTCAATAGAATTACTCATTTCTTTATTTTTCTCCACATGTATTTCCTTTATTTTTTCTTGTTTTTCTAATTGACAAGGAGTCCCGAATGGAGCCATAATTAGTGGAAGGTTTGATGGTCTAAATGTGTGCTTTGTCTCGGCACTAGAATCCCTTTGTTGATAACCAACATTTTTTCTTTCGTTAGTTTGTCTGATTTTTAAACTGTCATCTAATGTCAAAACTACTTTGTCATCGTGGATGTGCACATGATCAGAAGGGTCATATTCACTGGGTTTTTTACATGAATCTTGAAACATCTCTTCTGTGAGATCATCTTCTATCTCGTTTCCTTTGTCATCACTGCAATTAAGATGATCAGAATAATCAGTGTCACAGTTCTTTTTAGATGTAGGACAACATTTGTCAAGAAACAAGTCATCTAAATGAACATCCTCAGCATTATCCTTTCGTTGTTTCCCACAGTTTCTGAGTCCCTCAAAGGACAAGATTTCCCCTATTTCATTAAAGTCTGTCACTCCAATTTCACAACCCTTTTCTTCAATACTTATTAAACTCTGAACTTTGTTACTTGTTATAGAAAGGTTTGAATTAATACAGACTTCATCATTAGTTTGTGATCTACTTATATCGCTAGGTATGTTATCATTATTTGTTACTGTCAATCTTCCGGATATAGTTTTATCATTTTTTGAAAGGTTTTTATTGACCAATCCTACGTTTTTGTTTGTAATATTATTTTCTTTACTTAAAAGATAGTGTGTATCTGTTTCATGATCTACATTAGTGACTATCTGCTCATCATTCAAGTTAAAAGTTTCCATAGCAAGTTTGTCTTTTAGAAAAGCTTTTTTGTCATGATGAACGTCAAATTGGCCTCTGAAAGGAACAGCTTCATCATTGCTGTTTAAGATTAGATCCATTGCATCAAATGATTCTACAGTTTTATCACATTGCACATTAATCTCGCTCTGTATGAAATTCTTCACTTCAGTACCTTTTGGTTCAAAACTATATTTTGAAGTCTTCACATTTTCTTCTGTCTCAGTATCTTCCCTTGTCTCATTATCATTCTTAGTACAATTCTTATTCAAATCATTCACCAGTTTATCACAACTCAACGAACGATGTTTCTCTAAAGCCTGCTTCCATTTAAACATTTTACCACAACTTTCACATATCATATCCTTTTTAGTAGAATGAACAATCATATGTTTTTTAAGGTTCACCGGCTGACTAAAAACATGTTTACAAACTACACACATATATCCGCCATCAGTGTGTACAAACTTAATATGACGAAAAAGACTTTCTTTAATCTTGAATTTCTGATCGCACTGTTTACATGGGTAGGGGAAATCATCCTGGTGAAATATATTATAATGTCGATTTAAACTATCTCTAGAGCTGAGAGTTTGTCCACACTGTATACACACCTGTCGTTTACAATCATTGTGATGATTTCGGTAGTGTTGTTTAAGTGACTCAGGGCTAGGAAAATCTGATTCACACATTTTACACCGACACATCAAGGGTTTAATATCAGATAAAGAGTCTGAATCCTGGTCCCCAACTGGAGTTAATTCTTCTCCCTCTACCATAATTTCTTCCTCCTCAAACTCATTATTTTCCCTTTGAGTTTTCTTTTTCTCTAAAAGATCTGTTTTAGAATGGCAGCCAAGCATGACTTGGTGCTTTCTAAGGAGTTCATCAGACTTAAAATGTTTGTGACATACTGTGCAAGCATGATCAAATTTATTGTCTCGTTTTAATCGCCTATAGTGTTTACCTCGATCATCACTATTTTTGAATCGTTGATGACATTTTTCACATGGATAGGGACGTTCATCCTGGTGGTATGCAGCATGTCTATCCAAGGCTTGTCGTGTTTTGGCGGTTTTTCCACATTGCTGACAAACATATAATTCCCCACTTTTTGCACTTCTTTGAGCATTATGTAATTTCATGTGAGAGATCAAAGCTTTCTCGTCTCTAAAATGCTTTTTGCATTCTGTACATCTAAATTGACGGATACTTTCTGTCTCAGGCTCATCAAGGGGAGGCAAATCTTCGAGATCGCCGTCTACAGTTTCCATTTTGGAAACTTGTTGTAATTTATCTTTAGCAAATGTGTCCTTTATCACAGTTGTTTCATTAAGAATAAACTAGAATTTCGTCGAGTTTGATCAATATTTCCAATTCGAACACTGTTCTGATTTTCAACCAATTTCAAACATATTAGAATCTGTCATGTATTCATACAATAGGCTGTTTCTTTGTTTTGGTTGCATTATTTCACATTGTATGGTTGTATTAAGTAAGAAAGGTGATTGGCCAGCTACCTCAATTATTGCTCGGCTTTTGAAAAACGTCTGCGTTTAAGGATCTTCCTGAAAGAAAGTTAATACTAATTTTTGTTTCTCAACAACAAAATTAATGTTCTGAGAAGCGTAATGGATTAAATGATCTACTGCTTAAATGAGGGTTAAGCAAAACTTTGAACAGTATTTTAGTGATACGCTGTGACTGGTGTAACACATAGATTTCAATTATGCTTTTAAAAACAGAACACGATAAGCAGCATCATCTGCTCAACCCATTAAAGCAGCTCTTGAACAGATTATGGAAGGAAAATATTGGCTTTATTTTTTTTCAATTTCTAAGTGTAATGTGTTCGGAGATTTGAAAGAATTGAATGATTGAATAGGATATAACACCACTTTTAACAGTATTTCAGTCATATCACTGCGGCTGAAGCACCTAGCAAGAGGGCAGTTGGCCCTTGGGCGCTCACCTGAGATAAAAGCTCTTTTTCTTTCAACAGTCTAATTTCATGTTAAGGATATAATGATACAAGTGGACAACACTTACATATGAAGACTATGTACCTAAGGATCCAAAAGTCTAAATTACAAATACCAAGGCTTTAGGGCAAATTTGAAAGATTTGTTTGTTTGTATGGGGTTTTACGCCGCTTTTAACAATCTTTCAGTCATATCGCGGCGGCTGGAGCACCTAACAATGGATTTCTCACACCAGTACTACCATTACATCCTTTCCTAGCCTCCAGCTGCTATCCCACATAGGTCTACGATTATCGACCCATTGGTGAGAGACAAATAGTCGGAAAGGATGAGTGCCGCCGTTGGGAATCGAACCCGGGACCTCTAGATTGACAGTCCGACGCCCTACCAACTGCGCTATGACGAAGGAAAAAACTTTTTCCTCCATCTGGATCCATTGGTTGTAATTTCAGAAATAAGAAAAAAGTCTGTGAACTGACGCTTCATGCCTATACCCCCCGGCTCTCCCCCTGGGGACGAGGATAATGATTTTAGCTATATTGTAGGAGGTTTTCCGTTAAAGAAATCTGATATTTAAGGAAGTTAATTGATCAAAGAAGAATGCATAAAGAAAAAAAGGGGCTCAAGCAACAATCCTCAAGGCCCCTTTTCCCATGTTTCATGACGGATCCACTCCATTTCCAAAAGAAAGTTACCTTATGACCCTACAATCATTCTGTGAATATTTCATCAGAATCTGACAATAATTGTGGACTTAATCACATAAACAGGATTGTTTTGAATGAAAATCAATAAGGCCCCTTTTCCTGTGTTTTCTGATGGATCAATTTCATTCCAAAAGGAACTTTCCTTACAACCCGACAATTGTCCTGTGAAATTTAAAAGACAACTTGATAATGATTGTGATCTTCATCACATACACAAGAATGTTTTGAATGATAATCTGTAAGGCCCCTTTTCCTGTGTTTCGAATGTCACAATTATTCCATGCATCTTTGAAGAGAATCCAATAAAACTGTTGACTTTATTGTGTTAACAAAGATATTAAATTCAAGTTCTCATAAGGCCCCTTTTCCCGTGATATTTTACTGTTGGTTTTATCATTCTATGAAAGTTAAAAGAGAATCCGATGAAATATTGGGAATTCATTATGTTTACTAGAATATTTTAAAAAAAAACATATGTCCCCTTTTTACATGATACTTGATGGATTGTACCCAGTTCTGAAAAGAACCATCTAAGTATTTGTACAATCATTCTGTGAAATTTTGAAGTGAATCCGGTTAAATCAAGGGACATCATTGTGTTAACCAGAATATTTAAGAGAGTTTTTCATAAGGCCCCCTTTTATGTGACCCTTGCTATAGTCAGTTCTACTGTCAAAATCAACAATTGGAATGATGGTACAATCAATCTGTTTAATCTGTGGAACTTATTGTGTTAATGAGTTTATAGTGAAATATTCATAGGGCCCCTTTTCTCATGATACTTTACAGAACAAACCAAATTTCAAAAGGAAAAATTCTAATGAAGGTAGAATCATTCTTTAAAAGTTAAAGAGAATCAATGAAAACAGTGGACTGAATTGTGTCAAGAATTTTTGTAACTAAATTTTCATAAGGCCCCTTTTTCCGCGAAACTTAACAAATCAGACCCAATGTACAAAGGAACAATTCTAATGATAGTTTGAAGAAAATGATAAAGACTGAGGACTTTATTGTAATAATGATGTTTTGTAATAAAATTTTTATAAGGTCCCTTTTCTTGTGTCACTTAACCAATCAGACCTAATTTACAAAGGAACAATCCAAATGATGGTACAATCATTCTATTAAAGTTTGAAGAGATTCTGATAAAGACTAAGGGCATTGTTGTGTTTATGAGGATTTGGTAATAATTTTTCATACAGCCCCTTTTCCTATGATACTAGACAGATCAGGCCCAATTTGGAAAGAAACAATCCTTATGATGGTACAAACATTCTGTGAAAGTTTGAACAGAATCTGATGAAAACTGCAGACTTTATCTTGGTGTCAAATTTTTAAAATAAAATTTTCATAAGGCTCCTTTTCCTGTGATACTTGAAGGATCAGGTCTCATGTCAGCCTCAACAATCATGATTATTGTACAATGATTCTGTGAAGGTTTGAATAAAATCCAATGAAAGCTCTGGACTTGGTTACAAGGATTATAGATAAAATTCTCTAAAGGCCCCTTTTCCCATGATACTAGACAGATCACGCCTAATTTGAAAAGAAAGAATCCTCATGATGGAATAATCATTCTGTGAAAGTTTTAACAGAATCTGATGTAAACTGTTGACTTTATTGTGGTACAATGATTTTAAAATTAAATTTCATAATGCTCCTTTTCCTGTGATACTTGAAGGATCAGGTCTAATGCAAACATCAACAATCATTATTATTGTACAATTATTCTGTGAATGTTTGAAGAAAATCCGATGAAAGCTCTGGACTTTGTAACAAGGATTTATAAATGAAATTTTCATAAGGCCCCTTTTCCTGTGCTTCTTGACAGTTCAAACCCTGTTATGAAAAGAATGATAGTTATGACCTTCCAATCATTCTGTGAAAGTTTCAACAAAATCTGATCAAAGCTGTGGGCTTTATTGTGTTAACAGGGTTTTATTAATTGAATTTTCATATAGCCCCTTTTCCCATGTTACTTGATGGATCTGAACCAATTCCAAAGGGAACTCTTCTTACAAAAGTATAATTATTCTGTTTTAGTATAAAGACAACCCAATCTCATCTGTGGACTTACAAGCATTAATTAAGATTTTTTAATTGAATTTTCCTAAGGCCGCTTTTCCTATATTTCTCAATGGATCAGACCCAATTTGAAAGGAACAATCCTTATGATGGTACAATCATTATGTGAAAGTTTGAAGTCAATCAGGTGAAATCTAGGGCCATTACGTGTTAACTAAGATTTTTTTTATTAAATTTTCATAGGGCCCCTTTTCCCATGAAACTTGATGGATCAAACCTACTTCCGAAAGGAACAATCCACATAATGTAATAATCATTCTGGGAATGTTTGAAGAGAATTTGTTGAAAACTATGGACTCTATTGTGTTTACGAGGACTTTTTCAATCCAGTCTGGGCCCCTTTTTCCCGTGGTCCTTGACTGATCATACCAAATTTTAAAAGGAACAATTCTTATGATGGTACAATCATTCTGTGAAAGTTTGAAGTCAATCAGATGAAAACTGTGGACTGTAGAGTGTAAACAAAGATCTTTGAATTAAATTTTAATAAGGCCCCTTTTCCTATGTTTCTTGAGGAATCATATCCTATTCCAAAAGGTACAATCCTTATGATGGTACAATCATTCTGTGAAAGTTTGAAGAGAATTCATTGTAAATTGTTGGCTCTAGATTATTATTGAGAATTTTTTATCAAACATTTCATAAGGCCCCTTTTTCTTGTGTTTCTTGAAGGATCATACCAAATTTCAAAAGGAATAATCCTTATGATAGTACAATCATTCTGTGAAAGTTTGAAGGGAATCCGATGAAAACTATTGACTCCAGAGTGTTAAAGAGTATTTCTTAAATATTTTTCGATTAAATTTTCATAAGTCCCCTTTTCCCGTGTTTCAAGATGGATCTGACCAAATTCCCAAAGGAACAATCCTTATGATGGTACAATTATGCTGTGAAAGTTTAAACACAATCTGATGAAAACTGTGGACTCTAGAGTTTTAACAAGAATTTTTTAATTAAATTTTCATACGGCCCCTTTTCCCCTGTTTCATGACATATCATACCCAATTTGGAAAGGAACCATCCTTATGATTGTTCAATCATTCTGAGAAAGTTTGAAGAGAATCCGATGAAAACAGAAGACTATCGTGTAAACGAGGATTTTTAATGGAGTTTTTAATTGAATTTTCATAAGGCCCCTTTTCGCATGTTTCTTGACGGATCATAACCAATTTCTAAAGGAACGATCCTTATGTTGGTACAATCATTCTGTGAAAGTTTGAAGAGAATCAGATGAAAACTGTGGACTCTATCGCGTAAACGAGGATTTTTAATGGAATTTTAATTAAATTTTCATAAGTCCCCTCTTCCCATGTTTCTTGACGGATCTGACCCAATTTCGAAAGGAACGATCCTTATGATGGTACAATCATTCTGTGAAAGTTTGAAGAGAATCCGATGAAAACTGTGGACTTTATCGCGTAAACAAGGAAAAGTTTAACGGACGGACGACGGACGGACGCCAGACGGGAAAAGGCCATCGCTATAGCTCTAGTGGCCTTCGGCCAGTAGAGCTAAAAATCGTTCTTTATTTCTATATAACCCCCCCCCTGGGCCTCCACCCCTGGGGACCCAAGGATCATGATTTTAGCTATTTTGAAAGAGGTCAATATACTGATGCTTCATGCAATATATCAAGGCTCTACGCCTCCTGGGTCAGGAGGAGAAGATTTTTAGATATTATTTTAAAATTTCATATTGTTGCCATGGCGACCAGATTTTTTTAAAGGATTTCATTTCTTTTATCTATTTTTAAAGGTGACCACCTAAAAATCATTTCGGCCAAATTTGGTTCAAATTGGCCCAGTGATTTGAGAGGAGATGTCTTTTAAAGAAATTGTTGATGGACGACGCATGGCAGAAGCCGGCCGGACTCCGGACGAAGGATGATCACATTAGCTCACTTGAGCACTTCGTATCTTTCTATAGAAAAATGCGTTGACCCTTGTTGTCTGATAACTCTTAAGATTTTATGTAATATGATTTTTTTCAAAATCTGTTGTACCAATTCTACCTTTCTTCATGCAAAAAGTCTAGCTTTATGCACTAGTTTTATGCATGGTTCGGTTGAAAGAATGGTGTCATGATTTGTCTGCTCTATATCCTAAACTTTGGTAAAACAATGAAACCACGGGTGTATTTCCGTTTATTTATCATCGCTACCGTAGGGCATGCCCATATGAGCGATATGACAGTTAGTTGTTACAGGCAACAGTGCAAAGATACAGGACAAAACAACTGAAAACTCAGCCTGGTTCTTACACGTGTGCGGTGGATAGCATCGCCACACATGGCCTCGGTTTTAACGATTCATCCGGAAGACAATTAGTTTGTTTGATATTGTCAGCCCAGTGCTCGAATCTTGTTATCTTGAGGTTTGAAGTCAAGTGCTCTACCAACTGAGCTTATCGGGCTGACTAAAACAACAGGTCTTGATATAGTCATCAATTGAGAGAAGCAGCAACACCCCACCCAATGATATTCACAGGGTGGTTCTACATCGCTCACCTGAGTATGATGGCTCAAGGCTTTATGATATATACAAAATATAAAGCTGTAAATTTTTAAAGATTTTTTCCTTAAATCCTAGGTATAGTGAAGATCCAACCATATAGCGCTAATTTCAAGAGTATGGTAATTCTTTGAAGTACTTAAGTAGAGGGTCAATAGGCATTTATATACACATACACATGTACCAAATATCAAAGCCTTAGGCCTAATGCTTTAGAAGGAGAAAATCTTTTAAGATATCCTGCTTTTTTCCTTTCTTGGATTGCACAGAAAAGGGCTTATTTTCAGAATGCAGTAATTTTAATCAAGTATTTCAGTACAGGGTCAATAGGTATCATTACACACCAAATATCAAAGCTCTAGGTCTAACAGTTTGGGAGAGGTAGATTTTTAAAGATTTCCTTCTTTAATTCTTTGTAAAATCAGGGATCGCACAGAAAAGGGCTAATTTTCAGAATACGGTAATTCTTTGGTGTATTTTGGTAGAGGGTCAATAGATGATGATTTAAACAAAATATTAAACTTCTAGGCCTTATGGTTTGGGAGAAGAAGATTTTAAAAGGTTTTCCTTCTTTATTTCTGTAAAATCAAAGATCTCACAGAAAAGGACTTATTTCAGAAAACAGTAATTTTTGATATATTTTGGTAGAGGGTCAATAGATGATGATTTGTACTAAATATCAAAGCTCTAGGCCTAGATGATGTTTTAAAGAATATATCAAAGCTCTAGCCCTTATGGTTTGGGAGAAAAGATTTTTGAAGTTTTCCTTCTTTATTTCTATGTAAAATCAGGGATCGCACAGAAAAAGGCTAATTTTCAGAATATAGTAATTCTTTGAAGGATTTTGGCTGAGGGTCAAAAGATGATGATTTATACCAAATATCAAAGCTCTAGGCCTTACGGCTTGGGAGGTGAATATAATTTAAGTTTTTCCACTCTGTTGTTCTTCATGGATTTCAATTCTTTGAAGTTTTTTGAAAGAGCATGACCTAAGAATCCTTTCTGTGAAGTTTGGTTGAAATTCCATGGTTAGTTTAGGAGGTGAATGTTTTTTATGCCCCCAAAGGGAAGTATATAGTAATCAAACTGTCTGTCTGTCCGTCAGTCTGTCTGTCCTGCTTTCGTGTCAGCTCTGTAACTTCTACATGCAATAGTGGCTTTCAATATAACTTTGCAAAATTTTCACCTTCAGACGCCATGATGTGAAAAAGACCCAGGTTCCTATCTCAAAGGTCAAGGTCACTATCTGGGGTCAAAGGTAAAAAATCAGCACTTTTTGCCGAGTCATCTCTGTAACTTCTATAATCATGCATGCAGGTACAAATTTCTTTCATACAAATGTTCTTCAACTTCAGACCATGTCTCCCGAAAAGACCCAGGTTCCTATCACAAAGGTCAGGTCACAATCTGGGGTCAAAGGTCAAAAATCAGCACTTTTTGCCGTGTCCGCTCTGTAACTTCTATAAATATGCACACAGGTACAAATTTCTTTCATACAAATGCTGACCGACTTCAGATGACGTGTAGCGAAAAGACCCAAGTTCCTATCTCAAAGGTGAAGGTCACAATCTGGGGTCAAAGGGGCGTCCAGAATGGTCAAAATGTGTCTGTAATGGTTAAATTGTATTTACTCTCTTATTCTTCAATTGATTGCTTCCATATTTGGACAGATGCTTAACCCTTTCCTGTATAATCACTGGTTTTTACGTCCTTGTGTTTTTATACTTGGGAAAACATTGTGAAAAAAGAAGAAATTATTTGTAACAAGCAATTTCTTCTTTTTCCACAATATTTTCTACCCTACTGAATGATTATTTTTAAAATAAATTCAACTTTGAATTGTCGTCTGCAAAACCTTTGAATTTGGACCAGTCTAAAATTTATAAAAACAGGAAAGGGTTAATTGGGTGGACCACTTTACATGACCTTGACCTTGACCCAGTGACCTTGACCTTTGACTTACTTTTGACCTCAGAAATATCCGTCTATAATGCATTTCTCGATTTCATTCTGTATTTATAGAAAATTATATGTGTATTCAAATTTCATTTATTAAAAACCCAGACGTATAGATCACAAATGCATGTGGTTGTGTTTACAAAACAAATCAAAGTGCCACATGCTTCACCCTGTCCATTGGGGGCATTTGTCACATGACTGTGACCAGCTCTTGTTTTGTAATTGTAAACGGGCGGACAGACGGATGCCGGAAGATGACCGATCACAATAGCTCACCTGAGCACGAAGTCCCTTCTTTATTTCTATTTAAGCTCAGGATTACAAAAAAGGCTAATTTTCAAATTTTGACAATTCTTTGAAGTATTTTGGTAGATGGTCATTAGGCAATGATATTTATCAAGTATCAAAGCTCTAGGCCTTATGGTTCGGGGGAAAAGTTTTCTTAAGTTTTTTTCCCTTGGTTACCATGGAAACCAGAGTTCTTCATGGATTTCAATACTTTGAAGTATTTTGAAAGAGTATTATCGTTTTGTTGTAGTTCCAGGTTAGTTTAGTAGGAGAAGATTTTTTTTTTGTAATTGTGAATGGAAAGACAGACAGACAGATGGATGGGAGGACACCGGATGATGACCCATTAGAATAGCTCACACAGAGCACAAAGTTCGAAAAATTCAACAAATGAATGAGGCATTTGTATGTTTAAAGGAATACATCATCTGTGATGTAACTCGATATAATTGACAACAGAAGAATTTAAAATCATTGATTGCACTCTACAATTTCCAAAGGCTGTATAATTAGGAGTTGAAGGCTCCGATTTAAAGTTGATTAAATTTTACGTTTTTTCAACTTTCTATGTAGAAAACATGGTATAAGATGAAGAAAGTGCTTGTAGAATTTTGATTATTGTCTTTTCCTCTGAACGAAGAATGGAATTTGATAAGTTCATTTTCTTCATAAACCTAATTGGATTTTGGATACTTACTTTCTTTTCAGAAATTAATTTATTTTTAACAAATTTATTATTTCGTTTACTATGTCACACAAAAAAACAGGAGGACCACGATGGTCCTAACTTGCTCACCTAGGTGAGTGATCTGCTAATCAAAGTATTTTTTTTTTTTTGCATAAAAAGACTCAAATGGAGCCAAAGAAATATAACAAATATAAAATAGTGGTCATAGTACAAAATTGTCGAGTAAAGCTACATACATAGTATGAATACTTCTGTGGCAGGGCCATTTTAACCCATTGGGTACAATTTTGGCATCCATGGTACAGAACCATCTGGATATACTACATATCAAAATTGAATGCATTATTCTTCATACCTGGGCTTGGGAGACTTTAACCCTATGGGCATAATTTCTCATAACATAGTACAAACTCATCTAGTAATGCTACATAGCAAATATGATTGGCTAAGGCCGTACATTTTGAACTTCCCCTTATTCAGCCTTTTTCCAAAATGTTCATCTTTTCAGTGGGGCTAGTTTTGACCCAAGAAGTATAATTTTGGATAACTTGTTCGAGAACCGTGTGGATAGGTTATATATGAAATATGAATGCATTATACCTTGATACATTGGGAGGAACAGGTATTTGAACATGCTGTAATCAAGTGTTTTTCCAAACTTTGGACCTCAGGTGCGGGGCCATAGGGACCCCAGGGGTATAACGTTTTATAACATACTACAAAACCATCTAGTTAAGTTACATGCCAAAGATGAATGTCCTAAGACATATAGTAAATTGGGAGAATACTATTAAACTTGCTTTGATTTAAAGTTGTTCTCAACTTTGAACTTTGGACCTCAGGGACGGAGCCATTTTTGACCCCAGGGATAAAATGTTTAAAAACTTGGTAGAGAACCATGTGATCATGCTATATATGAAATATAAATGCCCTTGGTCTTCTAGTTTCTGAAAAAAACTTTTCCAAAAATCTACTAAAATTTCCCATTTTCAAATGAAGGTCCCATTTTCAAATGCAATGGCAAACCTAAGAGTTTTTCATGGATTGAAATTCGTTTAACAAATTTTGTACAACTTCACCAGAGGAACATCCCTACAAATTGGTGTGCTGGTTTAGGAGGAGAAGTTTTTTAACTCTTTCCCGTTTTTGGAAATTTTAGACTAGTCCAAATTGAAAGAGGTTGCAGACGACAATGAAAACTGGATGGCATTTGAAATGAAACCATCCTATGTGGTAGAAGATATTGTGGATAAAGGAGAAATTGCTTGTTACAAGCAATTTCTTCTTTTTCCACAATGTTTTCTTAAGTAAAAAATTAAAGGAACATTAAATCCCGTATTTGAACCGGAAAGGGTTAAAGAAATTGTGAACAGACTTTAGAGGGACAGACATTAACCGTTCGAAATTGCTCACCTCACACATTGTGCTCAGGTGAGCTAAAAAAAAAAGCACAGGTGAGCTAAAAAAAAAAGAGAATTATAATTTTTACAATTCTTATTGCACTGCACATTTTTTGTGTTCACAAACTCAAAATATTCTCTGCAAAAAAAATCATATAGTGTACTCAATTGATATCAAAATGTAATGATGTAAAATAGAATGGTTCTTAATTTCAATTTGTTCAGAATTAAAACAATTGGTCATATTACATATCTACAGCTATGACATTTGATGCAGTTTTCTTATGATTTGAAGGCTCACAGAAATAAGTGTGGGCTTTGACCAGTAACAACATGATAAGTTTATTTTGACGCCTGAAAAAAGTAAAGATTTGGGGTTTTTTTTTTAAACAAAACACTGCAAGAAAAGGAAACAATGCTTGTGTTGACTAATTTCTAAATTTCTCATTTTCGTTCGTCCATCTTTTACTGGGATAACTTTTAAATGCCATTAGCAATGTCTTTGGCTTTTATCTAGAATTATTATCTAGCATGGGGCTAATTACAAGTTACAATTTCTTTAATCGATGCAGGATTCAACAAAATAATAATTATCAAAACAGGCAAATCAGATTTATAACACAAGGCTATTGAGAAAAAAAAACTTTTGAATTTTAAAAGACCAAATTCTGTACTTAACCCTTTCCCATATCTAAATTTTTTTAGACTGGTCCGTCGTGAAAGAGATTGCAGTCCACAACAAATTTGGGTTCAATTCAAAATGAAACCATTCGATGATGTAGAAAATATTGTGGGAAAAGGAGAAATTGCTTTTTACAAGCAATTTTTTTCTTTTTCCACAATAATTTCTCAAAATAAAAATCACAGTTATGTAAAATCCCAGTTATTTACAGGAAAGGGTTAAGGAAAATCAAGGGTTGCATGAAAAATGGAACTAAAAATAAGTCAAGCTTGTTTGCTCTATCATAACAGGCTGTGCTCACTATCCTGGGTTCGTGTGTTTGAACCCCTGCAAATCTAACAATTTCTCAGCCATTTGGAAAAGTGGCAGTGTCAATTGCCTCTCAACTTGACAAATAAATTACAATGGTTCAGTTTAGGTTTTTCAGAGCTCAAAATGATCTTGACATTTGAATTCAATAAATTCCAGGGCAGATAATTCAAGAAAGACCCAAGCTTTCCGAATTTCTGAAGCGAGCTTTAAGCTCATCTAAATATCAGAGATACATTATGAAAAGATTAAGATCAATCCAATAGAATTTATAAGGAGTTGTGCACACACACACAAAAAAACCTTGTTATTTTTAATTATATTGTTAAGTAAAGGGCAGATAATTCAGTAGCAACTTAACATATCAAACAAATTTTAGTGCTAAGCACAACGAGAAATCGTACAGTCATTGTTGCAAGTTTCAGTTCATTCCCAATCAAAATGTAGGAGAAATAAGGCTCACAAGAAATAAAGAGGTTTTTCACTCAATTCAAGGGAAGATTATTCAAGATAACTCGAGATGGACTGGAGCGATTTGAATTCCTAAGGTCTAATGCACAACTAGACATCATAGGGAGTCATTGTGCCCAGTTTCAGCTCATTCCAAGTGATAGTTTAGAAGGAGTGGCGCACACAATAAACAGTGATTTTCGTTCAATTCAAGGGCAGATAATTCAAGATAACTCAAGAATGACTGGAGCAATTTGAATTTCAAAGGTCTTTTGCACAACTAGACATCATAGGGAGTCATTGTGCCAAGTTTCAGCTCATTCCAAGTGATAGTTTAGAAGGAGTGGCGCACACAATAAACAGTGGTTTTCTTTCAATTCAAGGGCAGATAATTCAAGATAACTCAAGAATGACTGGAGCAATTTGAATTTCAAAGGTCTTATGCACAACTAGGGGAGTAATTGTGCCAAATATCAGCTGATTCCCATTGATAGTTGAGGAGGAGTTGCACAAACAAAACATTGCTAACGGATGGACAGGCGAACAGACGACCCGGGCGATAACATACTATGACCCTTTGGGCGCATAAAAAGGTAATTATAGCCTCATTATCAACTCCTCACAAGTCATCTTAATCAATTATGACAGTTTGTAGTAAATACAATTTCATCTGGGAGTAAGTATTTAACTTGAATAATATTGGTCCAGAAACAAGAAAATCATTTACAAATACAATGTATCTTTTATTCAATCAGAAAATGCAGAGATGAAAAGGAGAAATTGACAAAGTTTAACCCAACCCCATACTACTCCCTTTTATGACAGCTTTTGAAACAATGTGGAAAATAGAGAAATTGTTAATATAAAGCTATTTTTTCATTATCCACACTGTTTTCTATCCAAAAAGACCTAACAAATTAAAATTTCAAAAACTTGACATTGTCATCTGCAGCTTCTTTCAGTTTCGATCAGTGTAAAATTCTGTTTTGATTGAACGGGAAAAGTGAAGCCCAATCAGCCTACGAATCATCCATTTATTCTTCATTATTTTTTTCAGATCTGAACACGAGTACCAGCTGTATCTAACTGTACCTCAATTCTTAAAATTTGAAGAAAATTTAAAAGAAAAATATTCAGTTGCTACTATATAATCATCCTATAACAGAGAGAAAATGAAAAAATCAGAACAGCAAATATCGTATTTTGTAAAAGATTTTTTTCAATTGTATTTCTGATTGAAGATGTGTTGCCTCTTAGATATTAATCAACCCTGAAATCGAAATATCAACTCTATTCCAAAGGACAAAATTTCATTCTGTTAAATGACATAAAAATGGCCAATAATCCAAACAATTGGTTGAAAAATTGCCAAAAATGGAGAAATAGCTCAAGACAAGGAATCCTTATTTTAGTCTCAACTTAAATTGAAGCCACAAGAAAATAATGATGATGAACTTGTTTTTAAGTTGCAATTGTAAATTTTTATTTACCAATATACAATAATTATGTATATCACAATGATTTTTTTTATCATTTTTTCTTTATGATTCAACTTTTTAGGCAGGGTTAGAACGCCAAAGTCATAGGCAATATACCAAAGTGGTGATAAGATTTACCTTACATTTATTAATATTCACATTTGGTTCTAATCAAGAATCAATCAAAGGCCAATATTGATGTTCATATTTTCTAATTAATTTGTGTTTCATTGAGGGGTTAATAATGATAATGATAAAACCCTTTTCTCCTTTTTGCTTTTGATGGAATGTAAGAAATTTTTAATTATTACTAAGTATAAAACAATAAATACATGAAGATCTTAAAATAACGATAAACCCGTGGACAATTGATAATTACACTATAATCATCTTTTACCCAAGTCTCCATTATTTTACTATATAGTATCAATTTACCAAAGTTATAATTTACCGAATTTATGTGAAACCATCCGGGGCATCTAAACCAAAGTTAAAGGAACTGTTTTTGGACCAAACTATTTACATACGCATGGAACATCTCAACAGGTCAGAAGTTTTAATTAGAACTGAATTCATCAGACACTTAATGATTTTAAACAGAGGAGGTGCAAAAATAGTTGATTTTAATAATGCCTAATTCTGTTAATGAAAAAATTGTGATTGTTTTGTTTTAGAAAACTTCCGACCTAGATTTGACTTCATTTGCATAATTCATTCACAAATGGGAGTCACATGAAAAGTTGCAAGGGTCAGTCCAAAAGTAGATCAAGGTCAAATGCTTCGATCCGTGGACAAAGTTACATGCCAACAAATCTAGGGTCATAGTTCATTTGGTATACCGTCATTTCGTACCAAAACCATTTCATACCACAATATCTATGGTTATTTCGTATCATGCGATGTTCATTTCATACCAAATGATTAGTCATTTTGTACCACAAATAAAAGACTCAATCAAGCTCAAAGAATTTGGTAACAGGATAGTTTGTCATTGTTTGTGTTACGCAAGATCAGTTAAGATCTAATTGTGGAAGGGTTAACGATTGTTGATTGCTTAATTATGATTGGATTGGTGTTTGCCTTTATTTTGAATGTCCAACTTCTTAACACTCATCAAGAAAAATTCTTAGGAAAACATTGCTGGTGACCAGCAATTCAGGGTTAGCTCTAGCTTAAAAAATGTTGTTGCCATCACTTTCGCCAAATGAAAAAAAGTTGAGGCCAAATGCAGTAAAGTTGGGACCAAATTGCACTATTATTTTCTTAACTTATATGTTGTTAAATAGGGTATACAGTCATTTCGTACCATAACCATTTCGTACCATAAATTCTATGGTTATTTCGTACCATACAATGGTTATTTCGTACCATGCGTTGGGTAATTCGTACCAAATAATTAGTCATTTTGTACCATCTCGTCCCACAAATAAACCACTCAATCAAGTTCAGAGAATTTGATAATTAGATTGTTTGTCATTGTTTGCAACGTGTTAGGTAAGATCATTTAAGATTTAATTGTGGAAGGTGAACGATTGTTGATTGCATTATTATGATTAGATTGGTATTTGCCTTTCATTTGACTGTCCCACTTTTTTACACCCATCAAGAAAAATACTTAGGAAAACATTGCTGGAGACAAGCAATAATTATCCTAATGTTTTCTTCTCTAAATTCTGTCCTCATGAAATTGTGGTCTGCAAATTTCTTTATATTTGGACTTGCCTTAAGTATCGTTGTGTGGAAATTGGTTTCTTTGTCAAATTATTCGGTTAACTATGTTACAATATTAACAGAAACAGAGATCTGATTCCCCACTAATTTTCTTCTAATTAACCCAATCTCCCTGTTAGAAAAAAGTAAATTTGCTGATGCGCTAATACTGTATCATCAACTCTCCATTTGCCTTAATGGACTGTCTTAATTGATTTTCACTTGTTTAATGATTGATAAATTAGATTAAGCAAATGGAAAATAAAAATATTTTATAAATGTTGGAAGCGTTATTTTACTATTCAAATAATATAAGATTTTTTTCTTAACATGGTACGAAACACTTGACGTATGGTACGAAATGACTACAACGTGGTACGAAATGGTCACAGCATGGTACGAAACAACCAATACCATGGTACGAAATGACCAATACAATGGTACGAAATACCACGGTACAAAATGGTTATAGTATGAAACATCTGTAATTCGTTAAATAGATAATATGCATATTAAAAATGTTTTTTACATGGCCATTCATTTGTAATTTTGTCTTGAATGAATTTAGCTAAGTCATACACCTACATTGATTTTTTCTCATCTTTAATCAGTGCTTTCAGTACTTTGATTAGAAAATCGAGACTATGATGAGAAAAGAGAAGGAAATAGTAATACAGCTTGTAAAATATGCATGATTTAATAATAAAACAATGTAGACTTCTGTAATTTAAAAAAAATCGGTTTAAGGTTGAATATTCTTGGGTACGAATGAACAAAAAATGAAATGGTTTGTCTGCGTTTGGGACAGTAGAACTTTTGAAATTTATGTCAAATTTTGACAAAATACCACTGTTTTTATCAACAGTTAATCAGAATATTCTTCTTATAACCCATAAATGCTGATTCAGTTACTCAGCAAGGAGTCGCGGTAGGGGTGCCTAGATTAGAAATTCACTGAAACTGTCAGTAGAAATATACGAAAATATGCCCGAATTCGGCAATTGTACTCATCAAGAAAAGGCAAATGGCGGCCAGTCTAATTACACTTGTGTGTGTGTGTATTTCCGTTTATTTATCATCGCTATCGTAGCTCATGCCCATATGAGCGACGCCCCCAGAAGACGGTTAGTTGTTACAGGGGATAGTGCAAGGATACAGGACGAAACTGCTGAGTGCTCCGACTGGTTCTTTAACATGCTCGTTGGATAGCATCGTCACATGGGGCCTCGGTTTAACGTCTCATCCGAAAGACAATTAGTTTGTTAGTTGATATGGTCAGCCCAGGGCTCGAACCCCTGATCTTGAGGTTTGAAGTCAAGTGCTCTACCAACTGAGCTAATGGGGCTAATTACACTTTTCTTATAGAAGGCCTACTTATGTGTGATAGTTGAGGTCTACTGATCTATCATGTGATAGCCGTCAACGGCTCATCCATAATACTAAGTCACGCCCACAACACAAAATCAATATGACTCACCAACCAATGAGGGCATTTTATTCATCTGTAGGCTGTCAATCAGAACTGTTATTGAATTTGGTAATGTGTTGGTCTTGTGTCAGATTCGATGACATAATTGACAGGATATACAAGCCCTTGAGCAATTATACACACTTGGCTCTCGGACTTGATTTCCGGAGATTAGTCAATGTAAATGTATGTATTAACAAAACTTTTCATTTTTTTTTGGTGCCACCAGCTTTCGCCAAATGAATAAAACTGGTGCCAGAATTTTATTTTTGTCGCATTTGTGACAATGGCGACCGACAGCGCGAACCCTGCAATTTCTTGATTATCACAATGTTTTCTTCTCCAAAAGACAAATATTTTCAAAGTCATGAAACAGTGGTTTGCAAATTTCTTTAGATTTGGACCTGTCTTAAATCTTGTGTGGAAATTGATTAATTGTTACTTTGGCAGATTATTCGTAAAATCACGAATACAGTCTGATTCCCTACTAATTCTCTTCTAATAAACACAATCCCATATTAGAAAAAAATAATGTGCTGATACGCTAATACTGTACAGGGTTCTCCCCAGAAATTTTTGAAGGCGTAGTGGCAAATGCGCGGCGTCTTGTCTGTTAACATCTTGGTATGACTATACATAATAAAGGTCATTAAAAGTGCTTTTTAGCTTGATTATTGACATCTTGTTGTTTTATTGAGAGTTATTCTTGAATTATATTCTTCAACTTTTTAATTATTATAAGTTGATTTATCTATTCTGAGGCTTATTTTGATACCAACCAAATGTGACATTACTCAGCTTACTTCAACTCTCTATCCTATTTGTTGGTAAGGGCACTAAGTTGTCTCATAAAAAGGATGTGAAAAGGAAAGATAATGAAAGAATATTCCCAAAAGTCTAATTAGTAAAAAAAAGTGTCAAGTGCTTGTCTATTAGACAGGATTAGCTTTTCGTGCTTGGCCATTTTATCAAGTCTGTCCAAAAATCATATCCTTGGGGACTCTTTAAAAAAGCATGGAGTGTTGGATTGACAAAAATGCCCTTCATCAGAAAAAAATAGAAATTATTATCAGTAATTTCAAAAATGTATTTATAAGGTTCCTGTGTGAAATACCTGGTTTCATTTTCAAATTTTGCATCTTAAAGAGCTCCATTAGATTCTCTGTGTAAAATTTGAAATGCTCATTATTTGCCCATTCAGAAGCCTTCGACTGTCTGACACTATAACTATTCTTCTAACAGTACTTTCAGCTATTTGATTTCAATAAGTTAATAAAAAATGTATAATATATCAGCAGTGTCCAACCTTATTTCTCAAATTATAACATGAAACTTGATCAAATTTATTAAACAAGTGTCTTTACTCTTCTCTTCTTTAAGTGATTTCAGCACTTTGATTTTCAAAAGAGGATTTTGTTTTCCAAATATTATAGCGTGAATGATCTTTTCCTGATTCTAAATAATTATTAAACCATTACTTTTTATAAAAAGAAATCCCTAATTGGTCTAAGGCATTCTTTTCTTGAAGTGCTTTCAGCACTTTGATTTTTATGAGGGTATTATTTCTTTTTGGGTAAAAAACATGAGAGGACGAGATATTATTAGATGATAACTAAAAGTATAATAATTTTTTCATCAAACTTTTAAAACAAATTTATTGAAAAAATGGGTTGAACAAACAAGGGTACGAATGTTTGAGATAATGCCCTCCATGTTGGATAAAAAATAAATGGACTTATTCCAGAAGATACATGTGTGTAATTATTAAACTGAGTTGAAAACAAGAGCTTAGCATAACTAGGATGGCTTCTATACAAATCTGTCTTTATTATTTTGGCAAATTCTCGTAAGGAAAAAAGATCGCGAAAAGGGTATGTTTTCAGCGATCAATGTATGAAATAAACTGACCCAATAAATCTTTCCTTCAAAAAATTAAATTTTAAACCACTGTGGCTTTAGTTTGATAGTTGTCACATCAAATAACCACATCTTTTACTTTTAACTAGACCAATCTCAGCCGAAGTGACAATTTTCCGGAACCGGGTCACCATTTTGAATTCATTGTTTACATAGTGGTACCTATTATGCTTGGTGACTGATAGCGAGGTACCAGTGGGAAACGCGAGAAAAAACCAATAATCACCATTTAGTAAGAGTGTAAGGGTCTTATCAATAGAGATGTTATGTAATATGTGGTATACAACATTACAGATAAAGAGCCTGTCGTGTCCGCGCTTCTGTAACCAATTTTAATGGTTTGCTTTACCCTTTCTTCTGCTTGAAATGAAGCCGTATCGGTGACCAAATTTAAGCGTATCGGCGATCTGAAGGCGTATCGGCAAACTCTCTTAATTAATGAAGGCGTATCGGGGCCGATACGCCATAATGGCCTGGGGAGAACCCTGCTGTATCATCAAATCTCCGTTTGCCTAAATTGACCACCTTAATTGATTTTCACAAGTTTGTTTAATGTTCAATTAATTAGATAAAGCAAATACATAATAAAGGTATCTTATTAACAGTTATTTGAGCTAAAGCAGGTTTGAGAAATTCTTTTTTCTGTATCACCAATCATTATTTGATTCTGAAATGAAAATATGTTCGTTAACATGTAAATCTTAGCTGACAAAGTTATGTAAAGCAATAAGCGTTCGAACGAGACTGATCGATCACCTACTAACTTTCATCGTAGTTTCAACAGTCCGACTTAATTCTGAAAAAAATATCTTATACATAAAATCACATCGGTAGGGTTACCTTTAAAAAGATAGCTTCATGTTAAGGCGTCTTCATGCAGAAAGAACCTACTTTCATCCACCTATGTTTACAAACATTGTGAGCGCTCAGTGACATGGATTGTATGACTTCCGGTAAAATAACCAAAGTATCGTTGGTTCAACTGTCTGTCATCAACGATTAAATTTTACCTGATGTGGAAAGATAACAAGTTAATCATAATTTGATAATGAGGGAATATAGTCGAGAAAAAAATAGGAACTTAGACGACCAGCATTTCCTCCATTTCTCACAATGTCTCCGAAAAATAAACTTAACTTACATGTATAGGTCTACAAAGATCCCGGCGACATAGCCTGGAAAAGGAGATCATACATAAGGATTGACGGATCGCTTCCCCTGTGACGCCCACTGAACTCGTACAACGTGGTTTCCGGGCAATTCGAATGAGTCTAATGATATCAATCGATGTTGGTTCCCGAAATACTTGATAAATGCATGCGACAAGGAACTATACCAATATAACTGAAAAACATCTACATATGTCCTTTGTCGAATAATCTGTAGTCACGACGTTAAAGTCGCACAACCAACAAATTTTCTCGACCATTTGGATTTTCAAAAGATTTGTTTTATAATCATCCATAAAGCCAACGTGATCTGTGAGAAGCTCATCGTTGTTTAGACTGCGTGGATTTGGATTTCTTGGAATTTTCACGCATTAAGATATTTCAAGTAAAATGCAAAATAAATGGTTAGAGGTACCAAGCATAAGGTAATTAACAGACAGGTAGGGGCGGAGTGAGGGGGCCCTTTCCATAGGTTCCTTTTGTTTGAAATGGCCATAATCTTGAAAAAAGAAAAAAAAAACACAGTTGAAAAAAAGTTTCATGACAGTATTTATTATTCTCTGTCTTTATGGCTAGAAGACATTGAACTTGATAATGAAGAAAGTACTTGTAGCAAAGTTTCAACTTTCTTTTTCTTTGGTCGGACGTCAAAAAGCGTCATTTTGTGGGAATTGACCAATCGCGGCTAGTCAATTAAAGAATTGATCGACCAATCAAATCATTTATTCGGCCCGGACCTGAGTTTTCAACTCAAACATTGGTCGCCATTTTTTATAACCTTTCGTGTCCGTTCGTCGCCTTGAAAAACCTGTTGTTACGAAGTTTAAATCGCCATATCAACGAAAAAGGTTAACGAAAAAGGTGACCAATGTTTTAGATCAAAACTCATGTCTGGTCTCGATAAACGATTTCATTCGTCGACTGGTTATTTGATTGACAGACGCGATTGGTTAATTTAAATGTACTTTTGATGACATTGTAACAATCTATATCACCAATCAAAGTACTGAAAGTACTGTAAGCTAGCAATGCATTGTTTTATTAAGTAATCTTCTTTTTCAAAGGTTATCATTATTAGTGGAATTTTGAAAACCTTTGCCTTGTAGGGTAGAAAACAGTGTGGGCAATGAAGAAATCGCTTGTTACTAGCAATTTATTTATTGTCAACAGTGTTTTCAATGCTACTTTCTTGGGGCCATAAAAATCAGAGGCAGAGTTTGAAATATTCCTGAAGTAAGATAAACTTTTTATTGACAAGGCATTCAATTGATTTAGTCGTTTTGCTTTGCTAGCTAAAAATGTATGAATAATCTGTCTCCACTCCATGTTTCTCACTCATGAAACAGGACCGTTACACTAGCAAGTCAGATTTAAAGGGGTAAGTTATAGGGTTCCTACATGCTATTAGGCATAAGTTCTAGAGTACATTTTTTTATTTTCTTTTAATGCATTCTTCGTTAAGCAATTAACTTCCTTAAATGTCAGATTGCTTTAACTGGATTACTTGATAGCCAGTAAAGCGTCTGAGGCTCTCATGGGCCTCTTTTTTCATTCTACATATTGATTTGAACCCTAAAAGGTGAAAAAATCTAATAATTCTTAATTTTTGTATTGTCGTCTGCAAGTTTTTTTGAATTTGGACCAGTCTTAAGATTTGTTGTTTGGAATAAGTTCTATGGTTTGTCTATGAACCCAGTATAGGATTGAAATAGAGCGAAATTACCAATTGTTAAATTCAGGTACAGTGTTACCTCCCTTTACAACCATTTCTAGTTTTCTTAAAATGTTACCTATATCTTTGGTTTTCGGAAGCGTTCGCCCTTTATAGAACAAAGCCAGCAGGTTTTAACCCATTCCCACACCATCCCTCCTTTTTAAGCTCTACAATCATTTCGGGAAATAAAGAAACTGCTAGTATCAAGCAAAGTCTTCATTTTCTACATTTTTCTATCGAAACAGACGAAGAAATGTAAAATTCCATCAATTTGTCTGCAGATTATTTCAATTTGGACCAGTCTGAAATTTTGTTGTGTTGGAAAAGGTTAATCCGTATTGAAATACCGGATTACACATAGTCTCGGGGTAAACAGAGTATCAACTTGCGACCTGTCAAATTGTATGTACCATAGATCCTAAAGAGTGTTGGGTAATTAACAATTTGCTAGCCATATCGACTTACTTCGTTAGCCCAAACCAATGACCCCAACAGGAGGTCCTGCTTCGATTTTAGTCAGTGGGCGTGGCCAAAGGATTAAGTAGGCAGGGCCAGCGATTGGTCAACTGCACATATATTGACGAAATTATCTTCAATCGGGGTCAGCCCGATTAGCTCAGTTGGTAGAGCAATTGAATTCAAACCTCAAGATCACGGGTTCGAGCCCTGGGCTGACCATATCAACTAACAAAACTAATTGTCTTTCGGATGAGACGTTAAACCGAGGCCCCGTGTGACGTTGCTATCCATCGAGCACGTTAAAGAACCAGGCGGAGCTCTCAGCAGTTTCGTCCTGTATCCTTGCACTATCCCCCATAACAACTAACCGTCTTCTGGGGGCGTCGCTCATGTGGGCACGATAAATAAACGGAAATAATCAATCAATCAATCGGGGTTCATAAATTGACTGACCGCTGGCCTCTCTCAATGACATCGCTGAACACGCCCACTCAGCTCCAACAGGAAGTTAGACTTTAATGTTAAAGGTTAGAACAAATAACATGTAAAAAAAGCGTAAAACGGTTGGTTGGCTACCTGTACGTCTCAACTTCAGCTTGAAACCTATCTCGTTGTTAAATATTACATGGTTTTGTTCTGAAATCTTTTTGGTCAAAGGTCATCATGATAAATAAACGAGATGAAAGTAACCAAAGAGTTAATCCATCCCCATACAATCCCCCTTTTACACCCTAAAAAGAAAATAGTTCTAGAAAACAATGTGGAAAATAAGGAAATTGCTTATTGCAAGCAATTTTTGCATTTCCCCCATTGTTTTCTACCTAGAGAGATGAATATTTTAGAATTTTCATCAAATTGAAATTGTCGTCTGCAACGTCTTTGAATACTCTGATCAGATATGCGCAAGTGAGCTAAAAATACCCAAGAGATGAACTTGCAGGCAGTGTTTGAAACATTCCTTAAATACGTAAGAACTACTTGTTATGGCGTAGGCATTCAATGGATATAGTGGTTAAGCCCCCAGTGGCAGTTTGCAATCGTTGAACTCTGAAAAGACCTAAAAACTTTGCTAACTTAAGCTATCAAACTTGACGCTTTGCGAGATAAAAACAGGATCCCACAGAATATGGCATGAGTTGATTCCAGAGTGGTAATTTAAATATGTTGGTAGAGAACCATATGGCGCCATTTGGTTTGATGGAAAAAACCCGTAAAGATTCTTTTCTTTTACTATTTGTAAAATCCGGGAATCTAAAACGATTTTAATATGCTATGGCCAGAGCAATTACTTGAGATATTTTGGTAGAGTATCATAAGGTGGTGATCATTAGGAAACTTTTCTGTGAAGTTTTGTTGAAATCTTATCATTAATTTAGTAAAAAGATTTCTCTTTTTTGTAACTGTGAATGAAAGGAAGACATTGGCCAGTCATAATAGCTCACCTTGGACACTTGGCCCTCGGGAGAGCCAAAAGCTATCCGTGTGGTTTGGAAGACGTGATCAATCATACAACAGGGTCAAGACGGCCATAGATCGCTCACCTATGTTCTCATTCTCATGCCAACTTATCAACTTAAAATAATTATACTGGTCAACATAAAAAGTCTGACGACTAAACAAACGAATTTAAGAGTATTTAATGAAAAACAGGGATCGACACTAAAAGCGTTCCGGGATCCAGAGGTTAGAAGAAAATTCGAACGGACCCGAGAAATTCGGCAAAGGAAACTCGTCATGATCCTTCAATATTTCTCCAGTGCAATAGATCTTAATGTATCTACTAATACTCATGTTCGTCCAGAATTAAAAAGTATTAGAGAGAAAATAGAGGGGCTAGATATTTCATCAAAGGTCCAAAACGAGTAAATTACATAAGGACCACATCCATCCTGTCTAGAATAATGTCACTTTATTCCATATACGACAATCTATATACGAAGATAATTTACACCGTCGCCGATGGCATTTGACAATCTGAAAGGGGGCATTACAAAAATGAATTGAAACCATCAGAGGGTAGTTGATTTGCTTTGAAAAGTTTAAGTTTGTTTGTAAAATGTTCACATAAAGATATCATTAAAAAACTTTGTTCACTTTTAACACGACGCTGTATAATACAGATTTGGTATGATGACCCAGATGTTCAAACTTTAAGGACCCCGAATATTGACTATGATACGGAGACAAACATTCGGAACAAATTTAAAGACATTGGAGAAACAGAAGGGACTCAACGGCCCTAATTCGCTCACCTGAAAACCATTTTGCATCATCTGTTTGTAGGGGTAGAAAGATAGGTGTAGAATTGGAAAGGCAGATATAACCTTAAGGGCCCCTATTAAAACTTGGGAGAAAGAATGCAAGAGGAATATATCAGACACAATTGTGTGTACAGACAGATGGTCAGACAGATGTAGTTTCCAAATCGGTGTTAAGGGAAATAATGAGAGAGTTCTTATACGTGATTTACTTTATCCCTCACCAGCACGTTGTCATTAAAAGAACTTATTGCATAAAGGTAAATAGTTCAGAATAAAAGTTAAAAGTAATTTTCGGGTATTACTAGAGCAAGGAGGATAAGTTTGAGTTCAGAGCATGCAATACTGTGGGATAAATGTTCAGGACAATAGTTTAGTACAAATCAAGGGGAGACAATTAGGGAACTGATAATAGTGAGATCATCAAAACTGCTCACGCGAATTTCATATATACACAAAATTTGGAGCAGTGTTTACCATACTATAGTAGTAATGTTACGAACAGCAATGATTCAGCACTTATTACAATTTCAACGAGAGATAATAAGGGAAACACTCATAATAGCATGTTTAAATTGTATTTCAGTGCACACAATAAAGGAACATGCCTGACCAAAAGTGACCAAGTGGTTAAGGAAGAGATGTCATTTAAAGAAAACAAACCTGAGATCTACTCTACCATGCCACATCAAAATTCCATGAACATTTTTTTTAAATGGTTAACCAAGGAAAATACCTGTGAAATTTGCCCAAAATTGGCAAAACGATTTAGGAGGGAATGTCATTTAAATAACTGTAGGCCAATCAAATTTTCATAAACAATTGTTGGTAAAGGTCACTCAAGGAAAATGGCCAAATGGTTAAGGAAGAGGCGTCATTTTAAGAATTCAATGATTGATTGGGGTTTAACGCCGCTTTTTTGTATTTCAGTCATATCGCGACAGCTGGAGCATCTAACAATGGATTCCTGGTATTTCTCACAACAGTGTTACCACTACATCCTTTCCTAACCTCCAGCTGCTACGATTATCGACCCATTGGTGAGAGATAAATGTCGAAAAGAATATGTACTGCCGCCGGGGATTGAACCAATGACATTACATGTTTGAAGATTATGAGTATGACGCGCTACCGACTGCGCTATGACGGCGGCTCTTTACAAATTCAAAGCTGAAAACTGCCCCATCTTGCAACGCCCATATATATGGGCCAATAATTATTTCATAAACAATTTTTGGATCACCAAATTGATTGATTGAATGGGGTTTAACGCCACTTTTACCAGTATTTCTGTCATATCGCGGCGGCTGGAGCACCTAACAGTGGATTCCTGGTATTTCTCACACCAGTACTACCACTACCCCTTGTCCTAGCCTCCAGCTGCTATCCCACTTAGGTTTATGATTATCCCACCATTGGTGAGAGACAAATGTCGGAAAGAATATGTCCTGCCGCTGGGGACAAATATTCGTACAAAGTTTGGAGACATTAAGACCAAATACACGGACTCTGGAAAGACCACAAGCTGCTGATGGACAAGTGACAAAGCTAGATCACAATAGCACCCCTTAAACCCAATATTTTTTGTCAAAGGGTGTTTACAAAATTTCGGGGCACACCCAAACTATTTGTTTTTGTTTTTTTCATTGCCTCTGCAATATTTCACGAACTTATGGCGTTTGATATCTCAGATGATCTGACTTCTTAGAGTGTAATAGATCAATAGCCCTTGCCGATTTTGTCAAGTGGAGCCCAAAATGACAGAGACTTTCAAGTTTGAATATAATCATCTTAATATCTAATATAGTTTATATACATTCTGCTGCTTTTAACATGTGAAACTGGTTTATGAAGAAATGAAAACATAGGAGCGTGCAAGTTATATTTCAAATAATTTCACTGAGTAATGGCTGAGATCAGCCTGTGCATCTGCTCAGTTTTATCTGTCTTCAGTTCAAGCTCTGAGATACCAACAGACCTAATGGTATCTGCAAAACTTCTCTCAATAATAACCAGTCTTCAATCTTGTCTTGTAATGGAAAAAAATGTGGACCAGTACTCAATTTTGCGCAGTAATGGAATAAAATGAATTTACAAATTCACTACAAAAGGAGCAGAAATATTTCATCAGAGCCAAGGGAATTAAGAGACTTTCCTTTCCTACTATCTAAACTCCTTCCCTCAAGGAAAACGCAAGGAAAACTAGTCGCTTGAGCACCTCATTTGCTCCACTGCAATAAATTAACATTGCAACGCTATGTGATCTACATCTGAAATCCGGCCAATCCTTAGTCTTTATTGTCTAGACTTTTTTTTAAATTATTTGAAAAAATCTGATAAAAGGACAACAAAACTTAATTCCTTGGAGATTGGTTGAAAACCATCCTCCAGTTTCCAAGAAAAAGATTTTCAAAAAATTTTCACTACATACCAAAAATACGGACATAGGCCCCGCCCACAAAGCCATGTTTTTAGCTAAGCCATATTCTATAGAGTCACCCGAGGATCATTCCAGTGAAATTACAGAAGATTTTTAAAGTATATATATCATATATGGATATAAACTCCCACCTATAATGGCAATGTTTTTCACCCAATCAAAATTATTATTTGAAGAAATTTGATAAAGGGTGCCAAAGTATCATTCAGGTGAAATTTTGCTGAAATCCATCATCTGGTTTCTTAGAAAATAGATTTTCAAAATTTTCTCTATATATAATATATGGAAATAAGCCCAGTCAGTAAAAGCCACGTTTTTTATCAGATAATCTGCTAAAGAATCATTCCTGTGTAATTTGGTTAAATTCTGTTTGGTACTTTGTGAGGAGAATACTCTTTAAGAAATAGTTCAGGAACGGACACACACACACATAGACACACTACAGACTCAATGCCAAGACAATAGCTCATTGGCTTTCAGCCAGTGGATATAATGCAGATATTGCTTTTTACAAGCAATTTCTCAATTATCAACAGTAGTTTCTAGAAAAACATTTCAAAATTTCAACAAAAATAAAATGTCATTTGCAACTTCTTTAAATATCTGAAAGTCTAAGATCATAGAATTAAAAGTTGCTTCTGACCAAAGGATTGCATTTGTTTATTATCATAACAAATGATATTTACATGACATCATTTTATGGCATGAATTTGTTTAAGGAAATAGTAGTATGACAAAACATTATTTAAGAAACTTACATGTACATAAATTTTGTACATAAATTTCAATAAATATATCTTTATCAAGTTAAACCTGCTAATTGATGGATAATCACTACCCATCAAATTATTCATTTCAGATATGAAGAAAATATTTTTTGTTTTCATGGAGGTATGAACCAAAAAACCTAATCACACTGTATGAATAAGCGAAGCGGATTAATACATTGTGTGATTAGGTTTTTCAGTTCATATCTCCATGAAAACAAAAAATATTCTCTTCATTTCTTATAATTTAATAGCATTGATCGAAAAAAACAAAAGCTTTACAAATTTTGATGCCTTTTTGTATGGGACTATTTTGTGGGGAAGCATACAAATTCACTGCGTGCTCAAAATTTTGTTCATGGGAGTTATCAATAAATTTTTTCGACCAATCAGAACGCTCTTTTTTGATAGATGATGCTAAAAACTGAATTATTGAATGGTAAACTCCCATATTTATGTCAAGTTTGTTTTTCTTTGTTTTGCAAGTAATATTAATTACATATTATTCAAACTGCACTATTCAAGATGGATGTACAGGTCGCCAACCAATGCCTTTCCATTTTAAGTCCGTGGCCATACTAGTGAATCTTCAGTCAAACTCCCATGTTGGAGGTCATTGGGTGGGGTCACAGATCAGTCAACTGACAGATTACTAACCATGTTTTTCAATTCTGAAAAAGCAAATTGTCTTGATATTAAATGGCATTAGTTTTCCAAACAGCCCAGGCATAACGTAAGGAATATATTGCTGGCTTGGGACCTTAACTTCATAACTGCAGCTTGTCTCTATCCAACAAAAAACCTTTACATGTATATTGGAGCTAAAGGAATGATTTGATTGCAGCTATCCATTAATAGGTAGCTAAACATAAATTTCTGTATTCTCCGGTACCTAATATTACTAAATAAGCAAATGTTCAGTTTCTTCTATACAAAACGGGTGTTCTGATTTGTGGAAAAAATCATTCATATCTCCATGAACAAAATTATGAGCAGGCAGCTATTTTGTATGATGCTGCACAAAATAGTCCCATACAAAAAGGCATCAAAATTTGTAAATCATTTGCATTTTTGCTCAATGCTATTGAAAATAAGAAATTAAGATAATATTTTTTTGTTTTCATGGAGGTATGAACAGAAAAACCTAATCACACTAATGTTTGAATCCCCTTTGTGTATTCATACAGTGTGATTAGTTTTTAGTTCATACCTCCATGAAAACAAAAAAAATTCTCTTCATCTCTTAAATAAACAGCCATTGGCAAGATATGTATATATTTTCCTTGGTTTTTATTTTCTTCAATAATCAGGTGCTGGAGCAGTAATGTTATTCATAAAGTCTTGATATCTAAGCTGAGAACCAGTCACGTCTCCCTCTCTGAACAGGGCATCAACTGAAAACAGAGTAAAGTCAACTCAGAGGTCTTAGGAAAATCTATCAGTTTGTCTAAATATCACTATATCTACAAAAGGATACCACTTGGACCACAAAATAAACATTGTTATAAGAGATATAATATTATAATACAGACCTTTACCATAACCGCATAGTTTAACTCTTTACCATTTTTTTTA
The DNA here is from genome assembly GCA_946902895.1 of Fragum fragum. Taxonomy (NCBI): domain Eukaryota; kingdom Metazoa; phylum Mollusca; class Bivalvia; order Cardiida; family Cardiidae; genus Fragum; species Fragum fragum. Next base: position 5,668,878 of record OX336383.1, on the reverse strand, counting down.
AATTTTAGACTGGTCCAAATTGAAAGAAATTGCAGATGACAATACATAATGGAGGCATTTTGAAATTAAACCATCTTATGTGGTAGAAAATATTGTGGAAAATAGAAAACTTGCTTGTTACAAGCAATTTTTCTTTTTTTTTCCACAATATTTTCTCAAGTATAAAATTGTGACAACTTAAAATACCAGGTTTCTACAGGAAAGGGTTAATCAATAATCTAAATTTTCAATCTCTCAAGCTTGCAAGTCAAAAAAGGGGTATAACTCTTACAAAAATGCCTTTAGAGTTACCCCCCTTGATAGTCTAGATAGCTCTTGTGATGGTCAATACACATGCCAAGTTTCATGAGGATATCTTCAATAACAACAGAGATATGACCAAGGTTATAGTTTGTCACACCAACACAGACACAGAAGGCACCAAGGCGATCACAATACCTCGGGTTTTCTCCCAAAACAGCCAAGCTAAAATTTACAAAGAAATGTTCTTTTGGTATCTGCAGAGGGAAGAATATAAACAAAGCCTGAAATTTAAGCCTAAAAGAAACTTTTAAAATGGACAATCCTGATGGATATTCAGCTGGAACTGTGTGTGCGTCATACTAAACATCAATGCACTAAAGCCTTCCTGGCTTTAGAGAAAAAGACTTCTATAGATTGAATAAAATTTCCTCATTTGTTTGCCATGACACCAAGAATTGAATTATTTTTAGAACCTTGAAAGAGCTTTACCAAAGGAAGTTTACATCAAGATAGACCTAATGGTTTGGGCAAATTGTTGTCTGTAATTTCTTTCAATTTAAAAGCAGCCTAAAATTTTTTGTAGTAAAGGGCCAAGGTGATTTCTGTGACTTCTTAAAACTTGTCCATATTCTGGTTAACCCATTCCCACTTGGCAAAATTTTAGACTGGTCCAAATTGAAAGGAGTTGCAGATGACAATGTAAATTTATGAAACTTTGGATTTTTTCAATTTTCTGGGTAGAAAACATTGTAGAAAATGAAGAAATTGCTTGTAACCAGCAATTTCTTCATTTTCCACAATGTTTTCCAAAGCTCACTGAGTGGGAATGGGTTACTTGAATGAATCAAAGGAACTATTTGTAGTTCAAACGTAAAATAAGTGACCAATTGCAATGTCAATCAAGAAATCAACCAACCAATCAAATCATTTATTCACCCCAGACCTGAGCTTTCAAATTGACATTGGACGCCATTTTTAAACTTTTTTTGTTGATTTTGCAACATAAAAGTTGTAACTACAGCTACAACATTTAGTTCACCAACCAACCATTTAAGTTTTTTGTTACATGCTACTTTTTTCAAAATAACGCCGTTAAAAATCAAAGCGGAACTTCCTGTCAAAGTTAATGGACGGGACCTAGGGAATCAGTGGGTATTGCCAGCCATTGGTCAATTTCAACAAAAACAGGAGGTTTGGGAAGATCAGATTGCACTTATGTGCAGGCTGATCTTTGTCTGTACCTCCTGCCAAAACAGAAATATTCCAGGTTCATCATGACAAGGGTTGACAAGGTGGCAAATTGTCAAAAAATACGCCCATCACACTGTTGATTGTTGACTGGGGAAGGGGATTAAAATTTAAGTCAAATTTCAAGAAAGAGTAACAATTCACAATAATAATTTATGGTTCTGGTGTTTTTTCTTATAATCATGAGGTTTTGAAAAGCATAGGCTTTTACACTATCAGAGATTTAAAAAAAAAAAGGATATGTTCCTCGATGATATCTATCCACCCATAAAGTTTCATGATGATAGCTGTAATGTTTTCAGAGATATGTTCCATAAAAAATCTAAGTATGAAAAACAGAAAAGGGGAATAACTCAAAAAATAGGCAAGGTAGAGTAATGGTTCTTGTGCATTGCACACCCCCTTGATGACATCTAATCACCCATTAAGTTTCATCATCATAGCTATTAAACGTTCAGAAGATATGCTCTTGACAAAATCAAAGTATGAAAAACAGCAAATGGGAATAACTCAAAATATAGGCAAGGTAGAGTAATGGTTCTTGTGCACTGCACTTCCCCGTGATGACATCTACTCACCCATTAGGTTTCATGGTGATAGCTATTATACTTTCAGAGATATGCTTCAGACAAATCAACATATGAAAAACAACAAAGGAAAATAACTAAAAAAATAAGCTAGGTAGAGTAATGGTTTTTGTGCACTGCACTTCCCCTTGATGATATCTATCTACCCATTAAGTTTCATGATCATAGCTATTACACTTTTAGTGATATTCTCTGGACAAAATCCAATAATGAAAAACAACAAAGGGCAATAACTATAGAAATTGGAAAGGTGGATTTACATTTCTAGTGCACTGTACTTCCACTTGATAATATCTATCCAACCATAATGTTTCATGATGATATCTATTATACTTTCAGAGATATGCTCCGGACAAGATCCAAGTATGAAAAAACAACAAAGGGCAATAACTCAAAAAGTAAGCCATGTAGAGTAATAGTTTTAATGCAATGCACTTCCCCTTGCTGAAATCTATCTACACATTAAATTTCATGATCATAGCTTGAATACTTTTAGAGATCTGCTCCTGACAAGATCCAAGTATGAAAAACAACAAAGGGCAATAACTAAAAAAATAAGCCAGGTAGAGTAATTGTTTTAATGCAATGCACTTCCCCTTGCTGAAATCTATCTACCCATGAAGTTTCATGATCATAGCTTATATACTTTTAGAGATATGCTCTTGACAAGGTCTAAGTATGAAAAACAACAAAGGGCAATAACTAAAAAAATAAGCCAGGTAGAGTTATGTTTCTTGTGCACTGCAATTCCCCTTAATGAGATCTATCTACCCATGAAGTTTCATGATCATAGCCTTTTTACTTTTAGAGATATACTCCGGACAAGATCAAGTGCACGCTGCCTGCCTGCCTGCCTGCCGCCTGGACGCCATAGGTGATCCCATGATAGGTCCCATCTTCAACAGGCGCATAAAAATGCTTAGGCATTTTTCAGTATGTGCAGATAATGCAAATTGATGAAAAGCTAGAATTTTCACATTTCTGAACTCCAGTGATCTGCTGAGGTTTTGGAAGCAAGAGGACAATGTCCCTATAGTTTGAAAAAGTTAGGAATTTTTATCACACTAAAAGGTCATACTAACAATTTAGCTATGGGGGCTTTGAAACCAAAGGGAAAGGGTACCCATGGTCTTGTAATACTGAGAACATTAATTATTTACATTGACAATGTCACAAAAACACAGCCTTGGTAGATCACTGAATTTCATTATTCACAATTCAAATCTTATGTTGAAGGTACTAATCAAAATTGGCTTATTTAGCAGATTCCAATGAGCACCCAAAACATTGGATTTGAATGAGAAATAATATATCAACAGTGTTCTTCTCAAACCCTATAACTACAGCTTGGAATAAGCTGTAATAGCAAGGTTTTCATAGAACACTGAGTATATATAGATTGGTTTCACTTTCTCAACAGGAGCACCGAGTCTTACTTTCTCTTTTGTCCAATTTTTCTCCAAGGTTCATCAATATGTTTTTGACTTCGTTTGTCTTCACATAACCCCGTCTCTCTCTGTCATGAGCTTTGAAAGCATTCAGAATTTCTTTTGCGGCATTCTCCTTTTGACTGTGATCATGCATAACCTCAAGGAAAGCAGCAAAGTCTATCTTGTTATCTGTAATTAATTAATTGATTGATTGATTTAAATGGGGTTAACGCAACTTATAACAGTATTTTAGTCATGTCGTAGTAGCTGGAGCACCTAACCATTTTTCCTGGTATTTCTCACACCAGTATGACCGCTACATCCTTTCAAACCCTCAAGCTGCTCATCTCACATAGGTTTCTCTGGAATTAAAATTAGTTTGTCCATCTTTCTCAATGTACCTCCACTATCAACCCATTCCATAACCACAAAATTTCGTCTGGTCCATTGATTTAGGCTACAGATGACAAAATAAAGCTTATTTAAATGCGACAAGAGCCATGTCAGACATGGCCATCCCCTGCCGTAATAGCTTGATATTAAACTGAAGCCAGTTAGATAAAGGCTTCTTGTGCACTGCATTTCTTCTCAATGAGTTCAATAATAGCTATTATACTTTCAGAGATATGCTCAGGACAAAATCTAAGTCTTTAAAACAACGGACAATAACTCTAAAATTATGCAGGCAAGAGTTGTCGTTCTTGTGCACTGCACTTCTCCTCAAAAAGATCTATCCACCAATGAAGTTTCAAGTTAATAGCTATTATATTTTCAGAGATATGCTCAGGACAAAATCTTAGCCTTTAAAACAACAAAGGGCAATAACTCCAATATTATGCAAGCAAGAGTTGTCATTCTTGTGCACTGCACTTCTCCTCAATGAGATCTATCCACCTATGAAGTTTCAAGTTGATAGCAATCATACTTTCAGAGATATACCCCGGACAAAATCTTAGCCTTTAAAACGACAAAGGGCAATAACTCCAAAATTATGCAAGCAAGAGTTGTCATTCTTGTGCACTGCACTTCTCCTCAATGAGATCTATCCACCTATGAAGTTTCAAGTTGATAGCAATCATACTTTCAGAGATATGCTCAGGACAAGTTTAGTGACGGAAGGACGGAATGACGGAGGGACGGAATGACGGACGGAGCCCATTACTATATCCCCTTCGCCAAAACTGCGGGGATAAAAATATGGGTCATGTGAGGAAGAAAACATAGCGAGAAAAGGAGAAATTGCTTGTTACAATTGGTTTCTTAGAAAAAGATTTTTAAAGCTTTCACCATATATGAAATTAGCCCCGCCCATTATAGCCATGTTTTTCATCTGTTTATAATTCTTTGAAGGAATCTGATAAAGGGTCACACAAGGATCATCCCTGTCAAATTTGGTTGAAATCCATCAATTAGTTTCTGAGAAGAAAATTTTTAAAGCTTTCACCACATATGGAAATTAGCCCCACCCATTTAAGCCATATTTTCCATACGATCAAAATTCTTTGAATGAATCTGATAAAGGGTCAACCAAGGATCATTCCTGTCAAATTTGGTTGAATTCTATCAATTGGTTTCTGAGAAAAAGATTTTTAAAGCTTTCACCATATATGTAAATTAGCCCCGCCCCTTAAAGCCAAGTTTTTTCATCCGATCAAAAGTCTTTGAAGGAATCTGATAAAGCCTCATCCAAAGATCATTTCAGTGAAGTTTGCTTGAATTCTGTTCAGTACTTTCTGAGGAGAAGATTTTTAAAGTAAAGTTTACACACGGACGCATGGATGCACGAAGGACACAATGCCATGGAAATAACTAGCTAAAGACCTTTTACTGACCTTTCACATATTTGTTGTAGTACTGTTTAATTTCCTCTGGGGTGGGGCTGTACCCTAAGGATCTCATTATTTTACCCAGTTCTTCATCACTCTGAGTGTATCCTCTTTTGGCATTGAAAAAGAAGCATTCTTTGAATACTGAAAAAGACAACAGAGCTTTGGATTTCAGACTATTAAGAAATGAAGAGAATTTCTTTTATCCATGGAGGTATGAAACGAAAAAATCTAATGGCTCTGTATGAATCTACAGGTTCATACATAAGTGTGATTAGCTTTTAGTTTCATACCTCCATGAAAACAAAAAATATTCTCCTCATTTCTTATTATTGAATGAAATCAAGTGAAATAAACCATATATTTCATAAATTTAATTCTAATACACTTTTTGGAACTTTTTTATGCGCTAGGATGAAAAATAGCTGCATGCTCAAAATTTAGTTCATGGAGGTAGGCTGATTTGATATAACCATATGTTACAAAAAGATATTGTAGAAAACATGGTGAAAAAGGAATAAATTCTAGTTACCACCATTTTTTTCTATTCCCATTATGATCTCTTCATTATGTTGTCATTATCTATTTGTTTTGTTCATCCGTTTTCAGATAAATCTTATAACCATATGAAATACTTTCCCCCTTTTTTAATTTTTTTCTTTCATTCCTTTTCCCCAATTTATTTAAAAGTTCATGTCCTTTCTTTTAATTGTTTTTGGCCTATCTCTCATTCTTATTTTCTTTTTTCCCCTTCTTTCGAGAATTTGTGAAAAACTAGCAAGGCTTCAACTTGGCTACGCCTCCAGTGATCTGCTGAGGTTTTAGAAGCAAGGAGACAATGTCTAAATGGTCCAAAAAATTGTGGACATTTTACAAAATCCATGGATCACTCTAACAATCCAGCAACAAGGGCTTTAAAACCAAGGGGACATTGTCCCCATAGTCCTAAAAAGCTAGAGGCATTGATGATATTTGGTGGACAATGGTGCATATGCCTTGCCATATCACTTGCCTCTGCAGTGGTGGACCAAAGATTCCTATAAAGTGAGTTCAAATTTATCAGTGGGGTTGGTTTTTCTACAACAGTAAAGCTACCACTCATGGAATGACAAAAAATGGTCGATTAGTTCACTATTTTTCCAAAAAATTGAAGGATTGATTTGATTTTTATAGATAAAATTAGAATTATTAAAAAAATTCTCACTTAATCACATGTTGTTGGGACTCATCAGAATGGTCTCATTCAGATAATTCTAATGTGTTCCTACTACATAGGATTTGGGTGTGGTTTTACTTTTTAGCAAAATACCTTTGCTTCTTGTGAGCTTTTGCTTTTAAACAAGAGGGCTGAAATGGTCCTAAATTGCTTACCTGAGAATGATTTGAACTAAGCACTTCCTGCCACGGAGTTGATTTTTAAAAAATACTAATAGACTTTATTTCATGATGTCTCTAAGCCTGATAAGACCGGTGCTCAGCCATGCCAACATTTTTCAACAATCAATATTTTACAAATTAGTTTTGAAAAGGGTCATCTAAAGAATATTCATGCCAAGTTATACCAAAATTGCCCAGTAGTTTAGGAGAAAAGGATTTTAAAGAATTATTTCATGATTTCTAAGTCTGATTAGCCCGACCCTGCCACGCCCAAAATTTTTCAAACAAGTTTTGAAAAAGGTTATCCAAGAAATATTTCTGCAACATTTCATGAACAAGTTTTGAAAAAGGTTGCCAAAGGAATATTTCTGCAAAATTTGGTCCAAAATGGCCCAGTGCTATCCGATGAGAAGATTTTAAAAAAAATTATTTCATGATTTCTCTCAGTCATGTAAGCCTGGTCATGCTAGTCCATATTTTATCAAAAATCAAAATTTCACGAACAATTTTTGAAAAGTGTCATCCAAGAAACATTCATGCCAAGTTTGGTCCAAATAAGACCAGTACTTTAGGAGGAGAAGATCTTTAAAGAATAACTTCATGTTTTATCAAAGTCTGATTAGCCCCGCAATGCCCACATTTTTAAGAATCAAAATTGCACTAACAGGTTTTGATAAAGTCTACGCAAAGAATATTTCTGCAAAATTTGGTCTAAAGTGGCCCAGTGCTATTTGAGGAAATGATTTTAAAAGAATTATTCCATGATTTCTCTAAGTCAGATAAGCCTGGCCCTGCCTTTCCCACATTTAAAAAAGAAATAAAGTTTGCCAAAAAAGTTTTGAAAAGGGTCATCTAAGGAAAATTCCTGCATAATCGGGTCAAAATTGGCCAAATGGTTTAGGAGGAGAAGAGTTTTAAAGAATTACTAAATGATTTCTCTAAGTCAGATAAGCCAGGCCCAGCTATGCCCATTTTTTTCAAAAATCAAAATTTCTTCGTGGGTCACCCAAGGAACATTCCTGCAAAGTTTGGTTGAAATTTTCCCAGTCGTTACAGAGCAGATGATCTTTAAAGAATGGTTGATGACTTCTGACACACATGATGCAAGATGGATGATGCACAATGGGAACAGGGTGATCACAAAAGCTCAACTTGAGCATGTTGTGCTCAGGGATTTCAAAAATGGCCGCTTAAATGACATGGTCACTTAATAGAAGTTGTTGCTTTGAGGAAGATCAACAGTATTATCAAACCTAATATGAAGTAATAAGGCTACAGAGAACCCACCCACACCCCGAAACTGCCCATTATCGCAGATTATGATTTTGAGCGTTGAGGCTAGAACTAGACTCGAGTACCCGGGCATCAAGTAAAATAATGCCAATTGAGTAAAGTAAAGTAACTGATTCTGTTAACTTATTATTTAGTACTTACATGGATAAAGTTATAGTTTGTTGGGTTTTTCAAGATTAAAAGAGGACCATGATGGTCCTTTATTGCTCCCCTGAGCATTATGGCTCAAGGGTTTATGATATAAACAAAATATTGAAGCCCTACACCTAATTATTTTGCAGATTTTTTAAAGCTTATTTCATTTAATCCTTGGAAGATGGAAGATCCTATCATTCAGAGCTAATTTCCAGAGTACAGTAATTCTTTGAAGTTTTTTGGTAGAGGGTGATGTTTTATTCCAATTATCATAGCTCTAGGGCTTATGGTTAAGAAGGAGATTTTCAAAGATATCCTTCTTTATTCCTTATTAATATCTTGGATTGCAAGTAAATGGCTTATTTTCAGAATACGGTAATTCTACAAAGTATTTGGTAATGTGTCAATAGGTTTTGATACACATCAAATATTAGAGCTCCAGGCCTTATGGTTTGGGAGAAGAAGATTTTCAAAGATTTCCTTCTTGATTCATATGCAAAATCAGGGATCACACAGAAACAAGCTAATTTTCAGAGTAAGGTTTTTCTTTGAAGTATTTTGGTAAAGGGTCAATAGATGATGATACAAAATAATATTAAAGCTCTAGGCCTAATGGTTTTGGAGAAGAAGATTTTAAAAGATATCCTTATTTAAGTCTATGTAAAATCAGGGATCACACAGAAAAGGGCTAATTTTCAAGATATGAAAATTCTTTATAGTAATTTGGTAGAGGGTCAATAGATTTATATTGATTTATACCAATATATATAAAAGTTCAGGCCTAATCATTCGGGAGAAGAAGATTTTTAAGTTTTTTCACTTGCTTGCCATGGCAACCAAAGTTCTTCACTTGCTTGCCATGGCAACCAAAGTTCTTCATGGATTTCAAATCTTTGAAGTATTTTAAAGACCATGACCGAAGGATTATTTCTGTGAAGTTTGGTTGAAATTCCATGGTTAGTTTAGGAAGAGAAGATTTTTTGTAATTATGAACAGACGGACGGATGATGACCAATCATAATAGCTCACCCAGAGCACTTTAAGCTCAGGAGAGCTAACAAAAAAACAGAAGCCTGTATATGAAGCAGATGATAGTTCTAGTTTTCAATGCTTACTCCTATCTAACTGGAACAAACTGAGGAAAAAACATGGTTGTTTGTAGCCATTTTTATTCATGAAATGAGTGCCAGGATGCACCAGGGTTTTCCATGACCCTCTCCTTCTTTGAATTCGGACCCCCATTTTTCAGAAATGACCCCCAAAATAGCTAGTCAGCCTTCTTTATCTTATTTGATAGGGGTCATAATGTGGCAAAATGACCCCCTGTTTTGAAAGTCGAGGGAAAACCCTGATGCACTAAAGATAGAATTATTGATTCCAAGGGAATTCGGTAGTAACAGGTACTTTAGTACCCACCTGTAAACCTGTACTAATTTGCAAAATTCATGTCCTGTCCAAGCTCTATTTAAGACATGGTTTAGTAGATTTATCCATTTCTAGCAACTGAAACCTTTAATCCAGACTTGAGTCATTGTGTATTTATCCCCACTAATTTGCTGTTTGAACATTCCTTACCAGCTAATAGGTTCCCATGACCCCCGCAGAATAAAAATCATAAAACATCATGACAAGAGAGGAGAAATTAATTATTTTTGAACAAATTTCTCCTTATCTCATAGTACTTTTGTCTATGTTAGCTATTGTAGCCCTATTTCTGATAATCTGTAAGGTTATCAAAAAGGGGGCTACGATATCGCAGAGCTCTATGCCTACACGTATATGTATCTAGGTTTTATTTCAGTTTTCAAACACACTCAAAATATCATCTGAAACTTCTTTAACTTAGAGCAAGACAAGGATTTATTTTTTTCATTTTTTTTTCTTTTTTGTTTGGGAAATTGTTTACATACACCTGTCAAACGCGATTTGACACATGGGTGGAGCACACCTGTCAAGTTAATTTTGTAAATAACAGGTAAAAAACACTTACGGTCAATATCGGCTTGACTGAAAAACTTGGCCTGAAATTGAGAGGAAAGAGAGTGATATTACACATTCTTGTATTGATTGATATAGGCGCGTAAAAATGAAACATAAATTTGATCTTAAATTTTATTCTTACCATTTTTTCTAGATGTATCGCGAGTTGCTTCCCTTTGATTTTCACAGGTGTGATAGGGTGTAAATAAGAGCAAACAAAATGGGGGGGAGGCGAATTAGGTAGTATTGATAGATTTAGAGATTTAAGATTAAAAACGAATCATATTTAAGTTGTTTCGTTTCGAATAGTTGAGGCGATCATTCCACCTGTCTATCCACCATTCTTTGATATATATACATAGAACATTTGTCCGTTCATCACTCGCCTAGTCACTAGTCCTAGACCGCGGTACCGCCGTCGACTTTAGGTACCAGTCTACCACACTTCCATCATATCTATCTTCCATCCACCATACCAGCCACCCAGCAACCTATCCATCCATTTATCCGTCCATCCACCCATCCATCCATCCATCAATCCATCCATCCATTCATCCATCCATCCATCCAACAATCCATCCATCCGGTAAACTGGTAGCCCGCTGTCTCTCGGTAGATCTATGGGAAGGAACTCGGTCAACTTCCACCCATTTACAGTTCAAACCGAAACCCTACCATCCATCCACCTATACAAAAAGCAATACACATACCAAACCAACCAACCAATCAACCAACCAACCATCTAATAACACATACCATACAGTGACGCTTTTTGACACAGCACAAGAAAAATAATTTGGATATACCATTGTGTTAAACGAAGAAATTGCTCGATAGATTTCGGGGCAATAGTTAAGATTATGTAAACATAAAAACGGATCATTTTAAAGTTGTTTCGTTTCGTACAGTTGCGATGATCATTCCACGTACCGTCTATCCACCATCCTTTGATATACATGTATATACATGGAATATTTGTCCGTTCATCACTCGCCTACTCATCCATCCTTATATCTATCTTCCATCCATCAAAACAGCCAACTATTCACCCATCCATCCATCCATCCATTTATCTGTCCGTACATCCATCCATCAATCCATCCATCCATCCATCCATCCGACAATCCATCCACCCGGTAAACTGGTTGCCCGCTGTCTCTCGGTAGATCTATGCGCAGTAACTCAGTAAATACAGCCATCCATCAGTTCAAACCGAAAACCGACCACCCAAACAACGAGCAACACACATACCAAACCAACCAATCAACCAATCAACAAATCAACCAACAAAACAACTTATAACACATTCCCATACAGTGACATTTTTCGGACGCCGAACAAGAAACATAATTTGGATATCATTGTGTAAGAAGCAATTTCTTAATTTTTCCACAATTTTTTTTTTTTTTTTTTTATCCAGAACGGTGAAAACCCTAAAATTTTACAAATTTTACAGTGTCAACTGCAACTCCTTTCAATTTGGTCAAGTCTAAAATTTTACCGTCTAATAATGGGTTATTTAATCAACCAATAAATCATTCAATCAAGCAATCAACCAAGCATGCAAACAATCAACCAATCTGCATGTTGATATATAATTGATGTAAATGATTCTTTGTCTATGAGGATTTTGGTGTGTGTGTAGGAAGATCATAATTAGATCAGCGATAAAGAGTACGAAGGAGCAGGCATACACGTGCCAAAAGATCATTAATTGCACAGGGGAAGCCAGTTAAAACTGTAAAAGAACTTTACCGCCGTCGACTTTAACCGAAAGCATTTGTTAAAGTCGACAGCGAAACCAGTCTAAAACTGTAGTAATTCTATACTGGTGGGTCTAGGACGACCGATCAGAATAAACCTGAAATGAAATCGGCTTTTTTTCCTTTTTTTAATTTAATTGATCAGGTTTTTAATTTTGTCGCCTGGCAATGGTTTAAATGGTAAATAGCTCCACATAATGCCGACGGGCGACCAAAACTTTGAATAAATCTGTAGTCTGTCTTTCAAACAACGTTTTAGGCGATCCAAATGTCGTAAGAAAATTCATTTTGAATAAAACTGTTTTTCCGACATGCTGGTCGTCCAACGACTAATTAGGTTGATAAACGGATTGATTGTCCCGCATAATAACCTCCAACAGGAAGTTTTGCCTATAGATACCAAACTGTGTTATTTGGTAAAAACGAAATTGACCTGTAGGATGCAGCGCAAAAGTAAAATGGTTGGTTGGTGGCATAAACGTCATGAGTACAGCTAGAAAAATACGTCATTTTAGTCACTTAACCGACCAACATCAAATTCTAAGTTCGCTTTCAACTGACCAATCGCGGCTGTCAATTAAGGAATCAATCGACCAATCAAGTCATTTTTTCTGCCCGGACCCGAACTTTCAACTCAAACATTGGCCGCCATTTTTGTTACCTCGATTTCTTGGTTTGGCGTCTTAAATGTCGTAACTACAGCTTAATCATTAGTTACTACATTTGGGTCGCCAAGCAACTATTCTGCTTTCTTGTTACATTCTCCTGGCCATAAATTGTTCAAAATAACACCGTTAAGAATCGAAGCGGGACTTTCTTTTAGAGTCGGTGAGCCTGGGCAACGAAGAAAGTGGGCGGGCCATCGTTTGGTCAATTAAGATGTTTTATTTGATTGGTCCATTGCTTTTTTGATTGGCAGCCGCGACTCACTAAATCCGCTGAATGTCTATGCCATACAAAGTAGTTCTTATGTATTTCAGGAATACTGCAAACTCTGCCTACAGGTTCATCTCTTATGTATTTTTAGCTCACTTGAGCACATAGTTTTCAAATGACCCCTGGGCAGAGTCTTCAAAGAAGTTGTAGACGACAACTCATTTTGTTGAAATTCTAAAATATAAATCTCTCTATATTGGAAACACTGTGGAAAATGAAGAAATTGCTAGCTTACAGTGCTTTTTAGTACTTTGATTAACATTCTTAATGCTTACTCGCAGGTTAGTTTGGTAAGAAGAAGTAGCTGACATCCCAAAATAAGAATAAAAGAGAGCGAGAGGGAGAGAGAGGGGAGAGATAGATAGATAGTAGATAGATAGTTAGATAGATTGATAGATTGATAGATAGATAGATAGATAGATAGATAGATAGTTAGAAAGATAGAAAATGGATAGATAGATAGATAGATAAAGAGATAAATGGATAGATAGATGGGTAGATAGATAGATAGTTAAATAGATAGATAGATAGATAGATAGATAGTTAGATAGATAGATAGATAGATAGATAGATAGTTAAATAGATAGATAGATAGATAGATAGATAGATAGATAGATAGATAGATAGATAGATAGATAGATAGATAGATAGATAGATAGATAGATAGATAGATAGATAGATAGATAGATAGATAGATAGATAGATAGATAGATAGAAAGAAAGAAAGAAAGAAAGAAAGATAGATAGAGAGAGAGAGAAGAGGGTGAGTGAGAGAGTGAGAGAAGTTTTACAGCGTGTGTACACTTTTTGTATATTTACGTATACAGTCTCCGACTAGAGCCGTAAGGCAGTATGTAATCTTTCAACCATAGGGTCAAGGGTTCGGCCGCTACCACAGCAAGCAATCTTTCTGATATTAGGTATCGTCGGTCATCTCGCGTCGATTTATTTATAGTAGTATAATGTTGAACGACTAGCTTGACTAGCATGGCACTCGGAAAAGATTTTTTTTTTAGAACAGTACAAATTGCATCAAACCTTGCATTGCTGAATAAATTCATTTCCAGAATTGTATTTAAATCAAAGGGCTAAAAGTACTTGAAGCACTTGTTGTGAACCAATATTCATTTAAAAAAAAAAAACAATTTTTAAACAACTTTTACTTGACAACGACAGTCAGGTGATGTAGGCAAAGAGCAAACAGTACATATGCGCAGGCTGATCGTGGTTTATTCTTCTTGCCAAAACAGGAATAATCCGGGATCAGTATGACAAGGATTAAGCAACCACTCTGGGGACGGCAAAACAAGTATTCGCTTAAAATAATGGTCGCTCAATACATTTCTGTGTGACATATGTGAAAGGTTGACTCAATTGTATTAATATTTCAACGCAGTTTTTTCACTTAATCCTATGTTATTTTAACTCGCTGAAATCGTCCCATTGAGACGATTCTTATGAGTTCAAACAGCACAGGAATTAGATAGATATTTACAGTCAATTGTTTAAAAGTTTTTGCTTTTGGAAAGGAAATTTTGATAATGAAAGCGGTCCCTTAATCCTTTCCCGTACAAATCCGGGAATTTACGATGCTGTGATTTTATACTTGAGAAAATGTTAGAAAAAGAAAAAAAAATCTTGTAACAAGCAATTTCTTCTTTTTCACAATATTTTCTAATGTTTTTTTCCCAAATTAAATCCATTTTAAATTCTCATTTGCGAATCCTTTGAATTTGGACAAGTCTAAAATTTTGTAAAACAGGAAAGGGTTAAAAGAGGTGATCGCTTGAGCAATATTGACTGTACTGTTGGGAGAAAGACATGAAGTAGTCATTAGGTGCTCCAGGCGTCGCGATATGATTGATGTGGGGTTTTTTTTGTATTGGGTTAAACGCCAATTTAAACGGGATTTAACTTATATCGTGGCGGCTGGTGCAGCTAACTATAGTTTAATGCTAGTAATCGCATCGGTACAACCAGAACATTCGGCCCAAGCCACAAGCTGCTTGCACTATTTAGGCACACTATTCATCGTTTGCCAATTGGTGGAAAATGAATGATAAATGCTGCAATGACTTTTGAATACCGGAAAGAATATTGGCCAAGCCTGGATTCTAAGCGATATGAATCAAGTGGTATTTAACTCTATACCTGCTCTAACTAGAAAATGTTGTCTCCATTTATTTCGGGACACGAATTTGATTTCCGTGTTTGTTTTAGGATATAACTTACTTACTTGTGCATCGGCCTAAAAAATGAATAAACGTCAACAAAACGTCAACCGCGCATTTAACGTAAACCTTGACATCTTCATGAATTAACGCATCAACGTAAAGACTGCGTTCATTGTTTTTACTTGACAGCTTGGGATATATTCGAAACCCCTCAGGCGTTTTTCTGATAGGTATATCACGAAAGCTTTCGCAAATACAATCGGGTTTACGATTTTTTTTTACGGAAAAGTCCGAAATGGAAATACAGTTTGTTTAGCTCTAAAAACGCGTAACGACACCTTCTTTCAGTTGCAGATACAGCGTTTTAGAGGAAATAAGTAAACTGCAACAATCTTTCAACAGGTGACATTTTCTTGGTTTATATTTATGAACCGTGGCGTCGGTGTGCGACGTTTTTAAGCACCTCGGTACTGTTCGGGAATTTCCGTATTCAATGCAAACGCCGTCAACGTGAAAACGAACTTATCTCAGAGCGTAGAAACGATTTCGGCATTGACGGTTGGGGTTTTAGAAAGTGTTTCGTACCGTCATTTGAATAACGTTTTGAACGCTTTAGAAAGAAATCAATGGAACACTTTCATTAGAATAATTTACTGGAATTAGCCGTCAATAAGAGAAAAAAAGACATTTAAAGAAGACTGTTCAACATTTATAAGGAATAATGAACAAATTCATTCTATTAGCGCTCTGTGGTAAGTAAATTTATTTTTATGTTTTGCATGTCAAACTAAATGGTAAACAGTGGGTGAATAAACAGCGGGTATGGCGCCGATAATGATATTTATAGAGAATAATTGTTAGTTGCAGTGTAGGATCGATTTATCTTTTATTGATTGAACAAAAAAAGTTATATTTGAAAATATGCTTTTGTTGTTCACCAAATAAAAGATATAGTAATATTTATAACAATATGAAAAAAAAGTTAATGGAGCGCAATTAGAGCGTTGACGGATCTGAATTACAGGAAAATGTTTGGAAAACTTTGGGAGAAAAAATAAAGTTTAAAATTTCATTGAAGTAGCAGAAAAGTGTTTAGTGTTTGTAGCATATTCTTCTCCAATTCGGGATCGGGATGGCAATCAAAAATCGATGGACCAATCAAATAATTCATTCAGACGGGAAGTGAACATTGAGCTCTTACATTTGTCCGTATTTATTCGAAGCATTTTATTTACTTGGCGACATAAACGTCGTAACTACAGCTTTTTCACCAATAATTTACTGTTTTGTTACATGTTACCGACCGTAATCTATGCAAATAGCACCGTTCTATAATCAAGAGGAGTTTTCTATCGGAGTGAATTCGAATGTCTGGAGATCCGGCAATTGGCCAATCGCTGGCCCCGCCCACATACTCCGTTTGCTCCACTCATTGACTCCGACAGATTTCAAACGGCGTTATTTTGTAAAATTTATAGCCAGTCACATTTAAACAGGGGGAAGATAGCTAGTATACGACATAAACGTCTTAACTGCGGATTGAATAGCTGTAGATACGGCGTTAAATTCACTAAATCTACAAACTTGCCAGTCATAAAAGTTGCGGCTAAACGTTTATTTCCGGAATAAAGGAATGGTTTTGATTGACCAATAGGGTTTAGATTTGTAGCAGCGACCTTTTAACCCATTTCCAGACGGCAAAATTTTAGACTGGTCCATATTGAAAGAAGTTGCAGACGACAATTCAAAAATTATCAAATTTTGGATATTTTCAATTTTCTGGGAAGAAAATATTGTGGTAAATGAAGAAATTGCTTGTGACATGCGATTTTTCATTGTCCACAATGTTTTCCAAACCCTTTGGCTAACGTTTAACCCATTCAATAAGTTGCAGACGACGTATGAGGTGAAATTAAATTGAAAAATGACCGACGTATTAGAAAACGTTGTGAGAAAATGAGGATTTGCTTGTTGCAATAATTTTCTCCTTTTAACACGATATTATCCAAAGCTTTAATTCTTCGGTGCGTAAAATGCGGGATTGGGTGGTAATGGATTAACAAAATCTCTAACTCTAATCCACACTCAGTAAACTATTGTACTTTTAACCCTTTCCTGTTCTATCCCTGGTTTTACATCCCCGTGGGTTTATAACTGAGATAACATTGTAAAAAAAGAAATAAAGTGCTTATAATAAGCATGTTTTTTACTTTTTCAACAATATTTTCTACCCAACTGAATTGTTATTATTCAAATTAAATCCAAATTAATTTTCGGTTGCAAAACTTTTGAATTAGGACAGGTCTTAAATTTTGCAAAACAAGAAATGGTTAAGTAACCGATCGGTTTGTTTGAATGGGGTTTTACACCGCTTTCAACAATAGTTCAGTTATATCGCGGCGGCTGGAGCACCTAATAATGGAATCCTGGTATATCTCACACCAGTACTACCATTACAACCCCTCCTAGCCTCCAGCTGCTATTCCACATAGGTCTACGATTATGGAGCCATTGGTGAGAGACAGATAGTCGGATAAGGATGAGTGCCGCCGTCGGGGATCGAACCCGGGACCTCTAAATTGACAATCCGACGCGCCACCAACTGCGCTATAACGTCGGCAAGTAACTGACCAGAAATTATTTTTACATTCGGTTAAGGGTTCGAACACTCGATATGGTGAATTACCAAAACTCTTTACCGTCGTTGGGCCTGCAAAACGACATTTTGCACGCCTAAAGAAGTTATGTAGTACTTTTTCATCTCCTCGTGTTACTAATTCATCTAAATGAACAACTGGAAGTTAATCTGTCTTGCAAATTTATCATTTTATATCTTCACTAGTTATTCTCTTAATTCAATATAATCCTTCATTTTATTGTCATCACAAATGAGCGACATTGTTAAAACCATTCCATATAACAAACGAATTATCTCATATTAAGGTCCACTCTACTAAAGGATAATGAATGTAACGCGAAAGCGAAAAAATACAATCCATCACTTTTGATTTTGAATTGTCCTTTTATGAAATTGTAAAAATATTAATACACAAGTTTTCAATGCAAGATCAAATGAAATCGATCGTGTCGATATATGCAACAAGCGAAACACGACAACAACAACAACAACAACAACAACAAAAAAAAAACCCATGCGTGTTCTATTAGTTAATGCAAATTATCGGCCTGAAGAAGTTTGAGAAAACATATCAAGAAAATGCTTTATTTCGCACGATCATGACGCAGTCTGATCTTAGTCTACATCCCCTGTTTGTCCCCTTTGATCCAGAGTTGTCTAAGAGACTTCTTTTTTTTTTTTTTTTTTTTTTTTTTTTTTTTTAATGTCAACCCAGATCAATTGTTTCCCTTTGACTTTAATGCAGTTCCGAAAGGATTTTTTATTCAGCATGACAAGGGTTAATGCATTAGTGACGGCTCGTGTCCTGTAATAACGAACATTTTAAAGATGAAAATGAATGGACGCGAGGTGAAATCAACCTAAACAACGAGTTCATCATTTTGTAAATACACTGACCGTTTAGTTGAAATATCAAGTGACAACCCATCGGGGAATCTTGATACATAGCAAACAAAAACAATCAACAACATTTAGAAACACCCATTTTCAGCTTTTAAGGCTTACAGAAAGTTATAGTGTTTTTGCATAGCACTCTTGATTCATGCGGGGTATCTTATATCACATATAGCTATCGGGCACTCCAAGAACTCCGAGATATGAGCAAAATCCCTCTATGGCTAAATTTCAGTAAAGAAAGTGTTTTAACCCATTCCCACAAAATGACGCTTTTTTACACCCCTCAAGAAAAAGGCTTTGGAAAACATTGTGGAAAAAGAAGAAATTTCTTGTTACAAGCAATTTCTTAGCTTTACACAATGTTTTCTACCAAGAAAATTGAACACATCTGAAAACTTTAAATTGTCGTCCGCAACTGCTTTCAATTTGGATCAGTCTAAAATTTTGACGTCTGGTAATGGGTTAATATTCTTAAATTCTTTTCTGAATTTGGACTCGAGATATTCGTAGCTGCCCAATATTTTGTTTATCTGTTTGAATAGTTCACGAAAAAAATAAATAAATAAATAAATAAAAAATAAAAAATCCACGTTAAAGAAAACCTACTAAAGCTATATTAAGAGATTATACTTGCAGCCGATTAGTAAAAGCCTCCACTTCTGTGAAGTTTGGACACGAAGTTGGATTACTTTAATAAGTTATAACACATCACTTGCATGCATTATTTCAATCAATCATACTGTGTTATTTTCTTTTCTAGGTTTGTTTGCGTTCCAGTTAGGTAAGTTGATTTGTGTTATTGTTTATCTTATTGTAGTCAAATGTCAACGAATTACAATGTCAACCAGAATTCATCTGAGACAAATTTCCGTCGACTTCTCCGTTAATTTAGCGCCCTAAGGAAACGTACGTCGGTAGAGTGATTGACAAATCGAAGCATTCATTTAGACCGGAAACGACCCTTTAACTCCGACATTGGTCGACATTTTTGTGACGAATTTTAGTTGGGTAGGTGACTTAGGCGTTTTCAGTTCTAGAGTTTGAATAAGCTGTAGTTAGAACTGTCTACATTTCTTTTCCTTAAATATCGCCGTTTAATATCAAAGCTGAAGTCTGTAGCGGAGTCAGTGGGTGTAGCCAGCGGAATCAGTATGCAGAGTCAGTGATTCGTCAATTGACAAATCCCTGGCCCCGCCCACTTACTCATTTGGCTACGCCCACTGACACCAACAGAAAGTCCCGCTTTGATTTTAATTGGGCTGAATGAATGGTCTGATTGGTCGATATATTCCGCTATTGGCCAATCGCATATGTAGATTTGTAGGATTATTATTGGTGGATTATTCAGCACTTTTACATGATCTACGACTTGGTAGCGAAATAAACCCCTTGAATATTTCATTAGTAAAATCGATAACGTTTTTTCGTTATGTGAAAATGACGTCATGTAATACATCTAATGACGTCATTTTGCGAATGGTATTATGTTTCGCGAAATATCTTTCATCGATAAAATTTAAGATTTTATCGATTCATATATGTCAAATATGTCATGCTATAGAAAGAATATCTAGTTCGTGCTCATGAAATACTGAATATATTAAACTCGTCATTTAGACAAAAAAAAAATAAATAAAATAAATAAATAAAAATGTCTGCATAGCTTGGTTTTCACCTGTTTTAGGCTATAGATGACACGTTTAATAAATCTTAATTCAGTTTTTCATGACCATTAAATATCCTCTACAAATTTATCCATTGATTCCGCGTAAATTTAACCTATTCCTCACCTTCCCGTCTTTTACTCCCTTCGCCACAACCCGCCCCATAAAAACTAAGTTTGAACCGGTCTTAAAAAAAAGTCTAGTAATGTATTGAACTCAGTTTGAATTTCATTCATAGAAGTCAGGTGGCCCCAATACCGCATTATATAGACTTACGTATACCTAAATGTCTCATGTAAATATGTCGAAGCAGTATACTCCATCGGCGATAACTTGTCACCTGACGAAGCCCGATTTTCGTCTAAGTTACAATTATGCAGGTTAACTGTTTAGGCTTTGTCTTTTATTCCCGCATAAGATATAGGACAGTCGTTAAATTTCTTAGTAAACAATTGACATTTTATCCCCGGTGAAGTATACATATCCATGCAAACCAAAACAACTCATTGTTCTTTAGAAGAATCTTTGGAAAAATATAACGCCTTTCCAATCTTTTCTCATCCTGATTCCGTATGGTGGAATATAGAGTATTTTTGCCACGATGTTCCCAATCGCTACCAATTTAGTCGATGAATCCTCGCTGTCACATCAAATATCGATTGTACAACGAAATAACTCACTTCAACCCGAAATGTAACTTTATCAATTCGTTTATTCAAGCAGTAGGTTCAACACTTACGTTGGCAACCAACATTTTGCCTTTTGCTTAACCCTTTCCAGATTTTTTTTTTAATTTTACAAATTGAATGAGGCTGCAGACGACAATGAATATTGGATGCAATTTGAATGACACCGTCCTATGTGGTAGAATATTACAAGCAATTTCTCCTTTATCCAAAATGTTTTCTCGAGTGTAATAATATCACAGCGAGGTAAAATTTCGGGCTTTGTACAGGAAAGGGTTAATGTCATCGTCCATTCACTTTGAAAAAGAAAGTTGTTTGATATCTCAGACCAAGTGCCCCTCCCCCCTCTTATGACAATTTGAGCCAGGGTTCAGTGACGTGTTATGATGTCGAGGTGCAAAAGGAAATATGCAACCTACGCACAAAGTAATAATGCCGTCAAATACCATCACTGAATTAACGCAATAAAATAACACTTGCTGTTGTTTATACCATCATCAAATGTCGGATTTATGAACCAGCTTTCATGCATGTATAAATTATCGCTATATGTATTTGGCCCCCAAGTACATCTCAAGTAAACGATTGTAATAAAGCAGTTAAAAAGTCGATGTTTAAATCAGACCCTGTTTTAATCCATTACCCGACGACAAAATTTTAGACAGGACCAAATTGAAAGATGTTATAAACAACGATTATAAGGTAATTAAATTAAAAAAAAAGTTTGTGTTTTGGGGTAGAAAATATTATGGGAAATGCAGAAATTGCTTGTAATCATTTGCCACTATGTTTTCTAAAGCATTTATTTTAGGGGCGTCAAAAGTCACCAAGAATATGGGATCCATTCAGTACCCATGTGGGAACCTATAAAGGTCCGATATGGTATTTATATGGGACCAATGTAAGCAGTGTATATCGGTCCCATCTGGAAACCATATGGGACAAATCTGGGCACACGTATTCCCATTGTGGACTCATATGAATTCCTTATTACCCCCATGGCAATAAAATAGTTACAAATAATAGTATTAAGCATCCACATGGTTTTAAGAAATATATTGGCATCTATTATGGGAAACGTGCGGGACATGCCTACATAAACAAGAGAATGGCCGAGAAAAATTATTCATACCTCCATGAACAAAGTTTTGCGCACGTAGTTATTCTGTATGCTTGCACACAAAATAGTTCCATAAAAATGTATCAAATTTTGTAAAAATGATTTTTTTCGCTCAATGTCATTGAATTATAAAAAAACGAAGAGAATTTTCTTCTTTTTCATGGAGGTATGAAACAAAATACCTAATCACACTTATGTATGAATTCGCTTCGCGCATTCATACGGTGTGGTTAGTTTTGTCTTTACTAACATTCTAGTCCAATTATAAATTATTCTTACTTCTAGCCTTATTAATAAAATATGGAATTCTATCACTATCCGATGTTCAGTTACAGAAAAAGTAAATAAAAAATCTGGAATATAAATTCCTTAATAACAATGATCTCTCTGAACTTGCGGTGATATCATCGGTTTAATTAATTTAAACCAGTAATTAGGAATCAATCTATGTTCATACTCCTTGTTTTTTCTGTTTTTTTTTTTCAACACTAACGTTATGACATATCTATTCTAGTCTTTGCTTGGATTCCAGCATCTACTCTTTAAAAAATGTACATCTTCAGTGTTATTTATTTTCTTATGAATTAGACAAAACAAATATGACCGGCATTTTCAATAATTTAGATGGCGACTTTAATATATTTGATATTTTTGAACACGTATTTGATATTGATTGTTATAAGTTAATCTATTCTCTTTCGATAAATCAACTAATTTTTCAATTTTTTCAATGACAAATATGCCGCCAATCACAGTCACAAACATGCGTGATCATAGACTTAAGTTAATTTTCATAGTTATTAATCTAGATTACACTCGCGTATTATCGCCCGTAAGATATCAAAACAATATATTAAATGAGTTTGTTTCACTTCAGGACCGAGAGTCATGTTATGGGTACAAGTTTTCATTAAAAATTTTGAATTATTGATACATTAGCCCGATATAGCCGAAATTGTGTAATATTTATCAGATGACGCCAATTATGACGCCAAAACTATAAATTGCGTTAAGTGTATTCAATTATTTATAGATAGTGATACTGGTGAAATAAAGCATTTCAGCAAACGTAAATTTTACTTAACTGCCAATTGAACTGAACATTTATTTATAGCAAATACCTGTCAAATAGACTAGACCTCTCTTATACCGTCGACGGACGTTCCAAAATAGCGAACGAGGTTTCAATCACGTATATATCCTATATTTATACAGCGAAGAAAGTTGAAGCTTTGTAAACGTTGAAGGCGTAGTTGTGTATGGACGAAGATTGTGATCGATTCAATATTCCATGAACGTGGTTAGAGCCACATCTTCCACCTAAAACAGAACAAAATTAATAAGAAAACTATATACCAATGAATAAGTATAAATATGACGATTGAAATTATAAGATCAAAATAATTCCACACGGTTAGCCTATAGTTCACGAAAGAAACTTCGGTATTCTAAATTGTGACCCACCACAAATGTTAAGGTTTGTTTACATGAAATTATGACATCAGTGATTTCGCTTTCGCTAGTCATGAAAAAAACAAGCGTAAAGTTGTGCTTGGTCTCGCGGATTATTGAAGCCGTCCGTAAAGTTCGGTCATCAGCGCATGTGCACATAGCAGTCAATACCGAAGATTATCGACAATTTCCGGTGAATAATCGGGCGCATTCGGTTCTATTCCAAAATGTAAACAAACGATTTGAAATAGCAAAATTCGCTTTCCGAACAATTTCACTCATATCCTCCTTTATACTGATAACAAGAAGGCTTATTCAGCCCGAATATGAGCCTTGAACTGTGACATTGGCCAAGGTTTTTGTGTAGCTTTTGTGTTGGTTGGTCGACTTGAAATGTCGTAACTACAGCTTATTCAAACTGTAGTTACGACGTTTAGGTCGCAAACCAACCACATCATTATTTTGTTACATGCTACTGGCTATAAATTTTTCAAAATAACGCCGTTGCAAATCGAAGCGGGACCGCATGTTTGAGTCAGTGGGCGTGGCTAAATGAGTAAGTGGGAGGGGGCCAGTGAATGGTCAATTGCAAACGCTTTCATGGGTGAAGCACAGACTCTGAGCATCCTCGATAGCCACTCATTACATTTAGAATATTCGCTGATCGTCTAAATAAGCTTTAAGCCAGTTTCTATCTTAAGAGCGCATATAGTGAAGACTCGGATCAGACTGTGCGGATGCACAGGTTCATCTGAGACTTAATTTTGCGCGCATGAGTATTTTTTTTAAATATCAGACAAAGGCTTAAAAATTAATATGGCATAGGCAAAAGTTTTCTTTGTTCCAATAACTTCGATAAAAAAAAATCCGATCATTGTATTAATTGCAACGAAACAAATGGGTTACGTCTATCTCTGACGTACATTCATTTACAATTTTGTTTTAATTAATGATAAATCATAATTAGTTTCTTTCATTGCTATGATCTTTAAATCTTTAAATGGGTTCACTTCGATGAAAATAAATGCCAGCTAATCCAAAAATAGTCGGGACCAATATTGAAAATAGGTTGTGTTCAGATTTATATATTTCAAACATTGTAAATGAATAATTTTATCAATAAATAAAACATAATAGTCCTTACGTCTCACATAAGTTAAGTAATTGAAAATCTACTCTTATTTGGATGAAATTACACGACATTTTCATACTAAACGTATTCAGATAACACTTTTTAGAATCAGTTCTCTTAAAGGAGTTCCACCTTTGTCCAAAAAGGTGGTTGGGACTATAAGATATAACACCATTGAATTTCAAATTCTCTTCGTACACCAAAACTGAATAAAATGCACTCTACAATCTACATTCAGTGACGAAATTAAATTGAATTTGGCATTCTGTATATAATTCCCTAACAAGAGCTCTTTAAATAAATTTCTATATTAGTTACTCTTTTACGTGCAACCTGTGCGTGACATTTCCATCCATTACTCATGTGCGCCAAGTAAAGACTCAGATCAGCCTGTACACCCGCACAGTCTGGCCATAGTCCTCACTACGTGCTCTAGAAGAAGCTGATACAAAGCTTCTGTATTTTATAAGCGAAAATTCAAAATGCTCTGAATAGTTTACCAAAACTGTTAAGTCTCTGCACTTGAAAATGTTTGGAAATGTCATGAACATATGAATGGTTGGAAATGTCATGCACATGTAAATGGTTAGAAATGTCACGCACATGTAAATGTTTGGAAATTTCTTGCACATGTGATTGTTTGGAAATGTCCTGAACATATAAATGGTTGGAAATGTCATGCACATGTAAATGGTTAGAAATGTCACGCACATGTAAATGTTTGGAAATGTCACGCAATTTTAAATGGTCGGAAATTTCATGAACATATAAATGTTTGGAAATGTCATACTCATGTAAATGGTTGGAAATGTCATGCACATATGGATGGTTGGAAATGTCACGCACATGCAAATGTTTAGAGATGTCATGCACATGTAAATCGTTGGAAATTTCATGCACATATAAATGGTATGAATTGTCGTGTACAGGTTCAAAATGTGAGTGCAGCTTGAATAAAGCTGTATTTACGAAATTTGGCCGCTCAACTGTTTGAATGGTCTTTTTTTTTTTTTTTTTTTTTTTTGAAAAAAAAATTTTTTTCAACATTTTGACATCAACTTTTTTAACCACAATTATGTTGTACACACTGTTCCGACAACATTCTATTTTTACCGGACACTTTTAATGACAAGAATGAAATATGTTTCACTGTCAAGCAATTTCATGAAGGTGTCTGGCGCAGTTAAATTTGTTCAGATTTGACAGTTCTAGTCTAATTTATTAAACATTTTTACAGGTTGTATGCAAAATTCATTGTTTATAGAAAGGTCTTACATAGATAGCTTGTCGTATTTCAATTTTTTTCGATTGCGGTTGTATGGTTAGAAATACTATTGATTAACCTATTACCAGATGAAAACATTTTAGACTTGTCCAAATTAAAAGAAGCTGCAGACGACAAGTAGTAGTTGTTGAGATTTTTTTCATTTCATTTTTCGTCCTTTGGGATAAAAAAACAAAACATTACATGTCCTTGAAGAAAATAAATTCTCCACAATGTTATATAAAGCACGATAGCGATACTACATTTTGTATTTGCTTATCGCTGCGGTAAAAAAAAATGTTATTCCACACGACCGACGGTCTCGTGAAATGTCAAAACTTTCCTCTTAAACTAAAAGCAAATTACAAGAAGTCGTAGCACTATCGACACGATATTCCCTATTCCTACATGTTAAAATTTCTCTAGACGGGAAAACGAGACAATTCCCCCGTTATAAAATATAAGATGCTGATTAAAGGCATTGTTTTCACTTATTAGTATTTTTAATTGTTTTGATTATTGAATGATTTAGAATTACATGTATGTGCACTGAAATGGAATGAGCGAGTTCTGAAAGAAATGGGCGCTCTGAATGAAACTAACGATATGTAATTACCCCCCTTTGAAAAAAATTGTATATTTTCCTAGAAATAGATTTGGCAGTTTACTCGGACGAATCAGATACTTCTAAATCCAGGTCAGCCCATAAATTCTCGGAATGTTTTGAGCGATGTGATTGAAGATGTTGAATGTTTTGAGCGATGTGATTGAAGTTGTGGAGTGTTTTGAGCGATGTGATTGAAAGTTTGGAATGTTTTGAGCCGTGTGATTGAAGTTGTGGAATGTTTTGAGCCGTGTCATTGAAGTTGTGGAATGTTTTGAGCGATGTTGTTGAAGTTGTGGAATGTTTTGAGCCGTGTGATTGAAGTTGTGGAATGTTTTGAGCGGTGTTGTTGAAGTTGTGGAATGTTTTGAGCGATGTGATTGAAGTTGTGGAATGTTTTGATCCGTGTGATTGAAGTTGTGGAATGTTTTGAGCCGTGTGATTGAAGATGTGGAATGTTTTGAGCGATGTGATTGAAGTTGTGGAATGTTTTGAGCGATGTGATTGAAGTTGTGGAATGTTTTAAGCCGTGTGATTGAAGTTGTGGAATTTTTTGAGCCGTGTTTTTTAAGTTGTGGAATGTTTTGAGCGGTGTGATTGAAGTTGTGGAATGTTTTGAGCGATGTGATTGAAGTTGTGGAAGGTTTTGAGCGGTGTGGTTGAAGTTGTGGAATGTTTTGAGCGATGTGATTGAAGTTTTGGAAAGTTTTGAGCAGTGTGATTGAAGTTGTGAAATGTTTTGAGCCTTGTGATTGAAGTTGTGGAATGTTTTGAGCCGTGTGATTGAAGTT
Source organism: Fragum fragum (assembly GCA_946902895.1). Classification (NCBI taxonomy): domain Eukaryota; kingdom Metazoa; phylum Mollusca; class Bivalvia; order Cardiida; family Cardiidae; genus Fragum; species Fragum fragum. The sequence continues at coordinate 5,641,638 of OX336383.1, read as the reverse complement.
GTGGAATGTTTTGAGTGGTGTGATTGAAGTTGTGGAATGTTTTGAGCGGTGTGATTGAAGTTGTGGAATGTTTTGAGCCTTGTGATTGAAGGTGTTGAATGTTTTGAGCCATGTGATTGAAGTTGTGGAATGTTTTGAGCGATGTGATTGAAGTTGTGGAATGCCTTGAGCGATGTAATTGAAGTTGTGGATTATTTTGAGCAGTGTGATTGAAGTTTTCGAATGTTTTGAGCCGTGTGATTGAAGTTGTGGAATGTTTTGAGCCGTGTGATAGAAGTTGTGGAATGTTTTGAGCCGTGTGATTGAAGTTGTGGAATGATTTGAACAATGTAGTTGAAGTTGTGGAATTTTTTGAGCGTTGTGATTGAAGTTTTGGAATGTTTTAAAGGATTTGAGTAATTGATTTGAGTAATTTGAATGGAATTGTAAAAGAGCAATTTTGAATGAAATTGACTGGGGTGAGCGCCATTGTTAACCCTTGTCATGCTGAAAATATTTTCTTTTTGAATTGCATCAGAATCAAAGGGCTGAAAGCACTGATAGTACATGTTGTTCCATCATCAGTACTTCTTTTGAAAAAAATAATTCCATTAACAATTCTTGTTTGAAATGGATAGACAGGAGGTGTAGACTAAGATCAGACTGCACTTATGTACAGGCTGATCTTTTTCTTTACAACCTGCAAAAACCGGAATATTCCGGGTTCAGCATGACAAGGGTTAAGGTGTTGTTATTTATACTTTAGAGTTCTAATATATCTACCAAATCTATTCGACGGAAACAACAACAATAACAACAACAAAATTCACAAAGTAGGCAACTGCTTATAAAAAGTGATTAAATAATGTAAACTCGTCATTTGGCGCCACATTTATTGTCCAATAATCGATGTCGGGGGTCGTTTACGGGGTGACCATGTCGCCTGTACTGTAACACGTGACGACTATACATGGTTACAAGATTTATTGGAGAAGAGAGGACATTTATGTCATTTCTTGAGCATAAATCATCATTAACTTATACAGACGGAAAGGACGAAAAAACAACTGTTATCACTTGATAACGTTTATGTCTGAGCTAAATGCGTAAGCAGTCATGGTACTTAGCTTTAATTGCTATAAGCAGTGTTTTCAAATATTTGTAATAGTTATTGCAAAAAAAAAAAAAAAATCAACTTCCAAACATTTATATCCCCTAGAGGAAACAAATAAGTAAACTACCATTATACGGACACTGAACCTCCGAATAGATTGATTGATTGATCAAATCAGGCTCAACGCCTCTTTCAACAGTATTTCAGTCATATCGCGGCGGATGGAGCACCTGGTATTTCTCACACCAGTACTACCACAACATCTTTCCTAGCCTCCAGCTGCTACCCCACTTAGGTTTACGATTATCAACCCATTGGTGAGAGACAAATGTAGGAAAGGATATGTGCTGCCGCCAGGGCGCCGAATACATACATTGCAAAATACCAAAGGATAGAGGCAGTCAGAGAGAAAAAGGGAGAAAAAAATCATCTAGTAACCACTTCGTCTAATTCAAACGAGTCCTATAATCTTGTCAATCAAAATATCGAATGACCAATGATATCATTTATTTTGACCGGAAGTGACTGTTTAGCTCCGACAAGCGTTTCTGTTGGTCTTAAGACCCAATCTTCAAGCTATAGTTACGAAAGTTTTTGGGAATTAACGATTTAATTTTGTGTGTGTTTGTTTTGTTAAAAAGCTGATTAGGATCAATTCTTTTCGCTCTTTCCAGATGGTACCTACTTCGTTCAGCCCCTATTTTCCAATGCAGCAAACTTTGAATCTTTGGACCTTTACCGGACGGCAAAGTTTTGACTTGTCCAAAACGAGAGCAGTTGCAGACGGCAATTTTAAGTGAAATTATACTATAATTAAAATATTTTTTCAACTTTTTAGGTAGAAAACATTTCGGAAAATGAAGAAATTGCTTGCATCAAGCAATTTCTTCATATTCCATAATATTTTCCCAATTGCTTTTCTTAAGAGACTTCAAAATGCGTAATTGTGTGGTAATGGGTTAAATTGTACCGGTGTAATATTTTGTCATCAGATCATGGTTTAAATACGATGTATATGTAGCACCAGTTTGATTGCAGAAAAATGAAATAAATACAATGTCTCATCGATATGAAATATCTCAATCATAAGAGAAACTCAAAAGGTTATTAAACACATTCCAAAAATCTAATACACATGCACTCACACAAAGTCAAACCGTTTCGGAAATACAATGTATTTTACAGTGTGTCTGAGCAAAATGTTCGTATATTTTTTATTCAATTAAATGATGAAGAGAATATTTTGTTTGTTTTCATGGAGGTATTAACCGAAAAACCAAATCTCTATGTATGAATACGCAAAAATTCTCTTCGTCATTAAATTTAATAGCATCGAGATAAAAAAGCAAACACTTTACCAATTTTGATACATTTTGTATGGAACTTTTTTGTGCGGAAGCATACAAAACGTCTGCGTGCTTAAAATTCCGTTCATGGAGGTATGATTTTGTTTTCGATAAATAAGAACGCACGTTTTTATAGACGAAACTAAAAATTAAACAATATGTGTTTTAATTGACTTCATCTAATAACTCTATTCTTTGACAAAAGTATATTCTATTTAAAACAAAATATTTCAGTGGTAAAAAGTGCTAGGTTTCAAACGCGAGACGAGCCGTAACGCCACGCCCGGTTGCAATTATGATTTAATAAAAGAACAAGAAAAGGAAGCATTGTACGGAACCTCTAAAGTGACAGTGTGTAGTTACGACGTTTAAGCTTCTTTAGACAATCAGCGAATGTTCTAATTGCCCTGAACGCCTGTCCAGAATGCTCAATGTGTGCGAGTCATGCACATGCAAAATGGTTGGGAATCTCGCGCATAGGCTCAATTAGTATAAATGGATATAGTTAATCCATTCTATTTAGCGAATATTTCCATTAAGCGACCACATTCTAGAAATATAGAATAGTTGCTTTAAGTCAGTTTGACATCTAAATCCTTTGTTCTTGGTGCTCGTTAGAATATACCCAATCGAAATTGTAAATCAGTCAAACAGTCGACCAATGAAATAATTCATTTAGATCAGAATTGAGTGTTGAACTCCGACATTTTCCTCCATCTTTGTAGCCTTTTTGGTTTGCGGCTTAAACGTCGTAACTTCAGCCTTTTCAAGCTGTAGTTACAACATTTAAGTCGCCAACCAACTATTCTATTTTTTTGTTAGATGCTACTTGCCATAAATATTTGCAAAATAACGCCGTTTAAAATTGAAGCGGGGGTTATTGTCTGAGTCGATAGGCGTGGCAAATGGAGTAAGTGGCTGGGGCCAGCGATTGGTCATTGTTTGAGTGTATATCGTGGTCACTCAATCAGTTTTCACACATCCCGCTTTTTATGCCAAATATGAAAAAGTTTTTGGAAAAAAATGCGGATGAAGAAATCGCTTGTAACAAGCAATTCTTCATTATCCACAATGTTTCTTAATGTAAAAGACAAAAAATATAACTTAAAATTATTGTCTGTATTTATGTCGTTGTTATTGTTATTGAAATTGGACTAATTCACAATTTTGCTGACTAGTAAAGGGTTAAAAGACATTAAGACGTCATAACAAGCTTAATACTAAAATGATCTGTTGAGGATTGTTTGAAAAGGGGGGGGGATAAGATTCTTTCTATAACAGCAATAAACGTATGTACAATGTGTTGATATTGTTGAAATAAATCGGAAGCTGATTGAAATTATAATGCAAAAATAAACTAGTGCTCTCATGGGTGTACGAAATAGAGATTAACCATTGCTTTTTGGACTATCTGCTAATGACTGAAGCTATAAAGCAAGTTTTAGCTTTGAAGATTATTTAGTAATCAAGAATACTTTGAACGATTATTTCGTAATTACGAAATAATTTGAAGATTATTTCGTATGTACTATATAGTATTTCGTAATTACGAAATAATTTGGATCATTTGCATATTAGAAAAAAGTCTGGAATGTCACTTTAGGGGTTCCGTAGCATTGCCATATAGTCCAAGGATTAAAATTAATTTGTTTTTATGATTATCAATCATGTTCCTATCATTTCAGTTTCTTCACAATCAAGCCGTACAACATGGTCAGCTGCACAAGTACCCGGCTTGGGTAAGTTCAAGGGACATTTGACACGAGAATTTGGTCTAAATCTGACATTCCATCAATAGACGGATCGCTGTTTTTAATCGACTGACCGATTAAGTAGTTTGTTAATCCTTGTCATTCTGTATAAATTACCTTACCGAATTGCTGTAAAATCAAAGGGCTGAAAGCACCGATATAACTTGTTGTTCAAAAAATCAATATTTCTTTTAGAAGTCAATTTCATAAACAAGTCTGGCAGGAAAAGTACAAGCAGGCGGTGTAGACTAAGATCAGACTGCACTTATGAGCAGGCTGATCTTGGTCTTCACCTCATGCCAAAACCGGAATATTCCGGGTTCAGTATGAGTAGGGTTGAGACGAAGGTAAATGTTGAACAGCTACATTTATGTAGAGCTGTTTGGCGACTTAGACGTCGTGACTGCAGTTTATACAAGAAAAATACTGATCTCAAAGAAAAATGATGAATCGCGACTGTCAATAAAAGAATCATTTATAAGGCAAATTATTCATTTAATATATATGTGAACTTTGAACTCCGACTTTGGCCGACATTAACGTGAAGCTTTACAATTGCTTGAACGACTTAAACATCGTAAATACAGTATATTCAAGCTGTTACGACCTTTAGCTTGCAAGAATACCATTTCATTTTTTTTTCATGCTACTGGCAATAAATGTTTTAAAATATCCAAATTGGAACTACCTGTCGGAGTTCAGTTGGCGTGACCAGCGATCTGTCAATTGGTAACGCTTTCTACAATCATCTTGTGTATACAGATTTTTTTTCATATCACAGATCTTTTACCAGATAGAAACGTTCATCTGTAATATGTGTTAGATGTTTGTTTACTGTATCTTTAAGATGGTTTTCGTTGGCTTTGCATAGCGAAATGTTAGCGCTGCAAGAACAAGGATCGCACGCATGCTTCTGTGACAGCGCATGGTTACTCTTGCATGGACTTTTTCTCTCACAGAAACATCATCTGTGGGAACAGGGCTTGGTGCATTATTGAATGGACACATGAGAAATTGGTTGATTACACTCAACACATCAGGTTGCGAGTTACATATTCATAAAGATAAATAAAAAACATTTATTAACTTAAGCCTTGACACGATTTTCTTTCAAAAGAAAATGTATTTGTGTATAGTTCGTTTCGACACACTAAATCACCAAATCAAGTTCTGCACAAAACACGACCAAGTTCCCGAAGCACGTCTATTATGATATGTAGAATGGAATAGAAACTGGCCGTTAGTAACATTTTATTCGACAAATTCATGACAAACCCTAGCACTTATTAAGAAAAATTGCATCGAGAAAAGTACGCAAACCTTAACAGCGCGACTTTCTTTCGTAAATTGAGCACCCAAAAGTGTATTGGCTTATTTGACTAATATCTTTACTAGTCATGCGCTAGAAATCCAGAAAAAAAATATCACGGATTTTAAAACCAACTTGACGGAGCGCGGCTGTCCATCAACCAATTGACCAATCAAATAATTCATCTAGACATCTAGAACATTGAGCTCTGATATTGGTCGAACTTTATGTGAAGCCTTTTTTTCTTTTGGTTTCGGACTGAAACGTCGTAACCACAGCTTATTTAAGTAGCCAACTATTTTACTTTTTTGTTACATTTTATTGGGCAAAAATATATGTAAAAAAACGACGTATATAATCTTATCGGAGCATACTGTCAGAGCCAAGCGATCCGTTAGTTAACCCTATCCTGTTCTATCGCCGGTTTTTACTGCTCTGTGATTTTATAATTGAGAAAACATTGTAGAAAAGGATGAAATCGCTTGTAACAAGCAATTCCTTTTCTTTTTCTGCAATATCTTCTACCATACTGATTGATTATTTTTCAAATCAATTTTCATTTCAAATTTCACCTATAAAACCCTTGACTTCGGACGGGTCTAACGGTCTGTAAAACAGGAAATGGTTAAATACGTCATATTTGGTCGTCGAAAATAACACGACTTGTCATACTTGTTTTAGAAGCGATAATATTTCAAAACTTTTCATGTATTGCACAAGGAAGCGAAGTCTATGCGTCTAGTTAGAACAATATCACGCTTGTATTAAAAAAATTCGAATATCGATTAGCCAAACAAAGAATAAAACATTGATTGATTGATTTATTGGATGGGGGTTTAACGCCTCTTTTAATAGTATTTCAGTCATATCGCGGCGGCTGGAGCACCTAACAATGGATTCATGGTACCTGACAGATAGTGCATGCCCCAATTAATCTACGTCGCAACGTAGACACGAATCCCACATTTATTTAATGCGTCTTGATATATATGGGATACCGAAAACACCATTAACACAATCAACTTGTGACATCCTGTCATCTTCTGCAATATATTTATTAGTGCCCTCATGCTATTGGGCTACTACGTTGTTCTATATTCTTGTTTAATATATTCCTATGAATATTTCTAACAAAATATATACACTTCAAACAGACAAAATCGGACACGACAGAAAAAAATCCGTATCTCACAATGTCAAATACGATTCCAAATAGGGAAGTCTAAGATGACGTTATTTTCATTCTGTATATGACGTCATAATGCGAATAAACACAATCAGATTGGTAAAGGAGAAGGAAATACTTGTTGTAAAACATTTTTTTTTTTCATAATTTCACGGAATTTTTTAAATAAAAAATAGGTATTATGCGCAAGTATTTTCGCGATTGCTTTTATATCCAGTACGTATATAGGTATATAATGAATGGAATATTACCATACGGTTGCGCTACAACATCTCGTATTTTCTTTTCGCTGCGGAGGTAAATTTGACATTCCTCTCGACTCTCGGTCTCGCGAAATATCAAACTGTTCCTCCGCATCTCAAAGCAAATACAAGATGTATCTCTATCGTAACATGATATTCCTTTTACATACATAAATCAATTTATTCTAGTCTTTTGTTATCACTATATAATTTAATTGTTAGTTTCGTCTATCAAAAACGAGCGATCTGATTGGTCGAAAAATTTAATTCATACCTCCATGAACAAAATTTTGAGTACGCAGCCAATTTGAATGCTTCCGCACAAAATAGTTCACAACAAAAAGGTATCAAAATTTGCTCAGTTGTTGCATTTTTCGCTCGATGCTATTAAATTATAAGAAATGAAGAGAATATTTTTTGTTTTCATGGAGGTATGAACCGAAAAACCTAATCACACAATGTATGAATCCGCTTCGCGTATTCATACAGTGTGATTAGGTTTTTCGGTTCATACCTCCATGAAAACAAAAAATATTCTCTTCATCTCTTAAATATGTATTCAAAAATAATAACTAAGTTCTCAGATGGCCTAGTATTTTAATCGATACTAAATATATGATATTTAAAACAACACCAACAACTAACATGCTCTTCTCTAAGTAACTTAAATGATACACACAGTAATACCAGAAGGGAATTGGACGTATCGCTATTACATTCAACCCTGCAGTAGTTTAATTGTGATTAAAGTTAGCAACACCGAAATATGTTTTGTTCATACTCAAACGAGCTTCCACCAACAACTGCATATTTGCATGTCGTAATCGTAATCTGTACCTTGGTTATAAATTGCATGCTGCTGTTGCGCTAGGCAATTAGTTTATACAGAATCTGCGCTGCTTTTTTTTCATTTGCTCAATGCACACTATGATGGTAATTTTTCAGAGGGTGTTCCGGTAAGCTTATTAGCTGTTCCAGGAAACTCCCCCGGTAAGTGAAAGCGTTGCACATAGCTTTACATACGCATGTATTTTCGCGGTTGCTTTAATCTCCAGTACGTAAAATGACTTTATGTTAAAACACTAAGTAAGTAGAACTATAATCGAATTAACTAAAATTATAACTGAACATTTGTTCCGGAGAAGGCTACATTAAAATGTAAATATTATAATTGTATAAAACATGAGATGTACCGTTGATCTAGACTCTCTAAACCCAAAGCATGTGGATTATCACGCTCGCCTCAACCACATCAAATGTACTTTTTCTTTTTTCTTCTAAATCATTTTGAGCTGGAGAAATTGCAATTAGTACCGATGCAAGCCACAGAAAAAAATCAGTTTCAATACAATTTCAAGCTGAGTATGGGAAATATTTTTTCTCTTCCCTTACATAGCAAATACTTTCGCCATGATAGATTATGTTACATTTTTCTGTATCTTCTATGCACAGAATTGTCAAAGGAACAAAAAGCGAAACAATTATTGACGCATTTGATAATCCACACTGAAAAAGGTAATCATCCCACGAATGGGATAACATCAGCATGACTTTGAATTAGGGAGAAAGTTATTGTTCGGTTTTATATAAATTGTATACCGCATTTCAACTAAGTTATTCTACAATTGACACAGTTATGTACATTAAGTTAATGCAGAGTTGTAAAAAAACGCGATGGCATCAATAACGTTTACAAAGTTTGCTTTAGACATAATCCATATTTAGAAACATTGACCTTTGAACTTTTAGTGTAGATTTACTACGTCATTGATTGGCATTTATAAGTTACTGAAAATGGATCTTGTATTTGAACTGACTCTTAATTATGAGAAAGGATAAGGAAAAGAACTGATACAAACGCGAATTTACTGCGTACATAACTGTGACATTTGCGGATGATAAATTGTTCACATAGTCAGTACATATTCATTTTTTTCTCAGGACTGAGGGTAATGTATAATGCCCTCAAAGCAGACAAACGGATTCTAGACCTTCTTAAAGCAGGAATCCTTTCTCCACTAAGTAATTCAATTGTTTTGATACCTGGATCAAAAACGACGGTACAGACAACCAAAACGACTGTAGTGGAAACACTGACATCGGAATCTGAGATACAAGACAAGTCCCCAACTGTCATTGACACTATTTCGAAAACAATTAAATCAGAACAGAATCCTTCTGTTGTTATGAAATCACCCCAAGATTTTGTTCTGCCGTCAAACTTCCTAAATGATAGTTTTCTCATAAATGATTTGCTTAAAGGTATAGATGCTACACCAAATAAAATAAATGATATTCACCCTAAAAACGATTTTGTAGCAAATAACATAATTGATATTCCTCCCAAAAGAGAATATGTAGCACAAGATAGCATTGCTCCACGAATAAAACTGGGTATAATTACACAGCAATTGAAAAATATGAAAGAAATACAGAGCCCTGATAATTTCAGAATGGAAACAAATCCGCCGTATAACGAACCGATTGTTTCGTCAAATTTTGATAAACCATTCAAAAAAGCATCACGCTTTACGGAACCGATCGTGGCCACCACTCTCGCCCCATTTAATACAGTAAAAATGATAAAAAGTGACTCAGGCAGAGCCAGCAGAAAAGACACAGGCAACGATGTCGGTAATGATAATCATATAAAAGATGCTGCAATTCCAAAAGTTACCTCTCAGAGTAATACTGTCATAAAACAGCTACCTACTTTGCCTCAAAAGGTCAATGTTGCACTTGATTATGATAGCAAGGCCCTCACTGATACCCTTCTTGTAATGCTTAAAACAATGCACATGATACAAAAATATATCAAAGACTCATTAACTACAACAACTACGACTACGACAACAACGACAACGCCAAGGCCAACAACAAGTACAACAAAACCTACACGTAAGCCCCTACCCCCGCAGATTATATATCTAACGCCAGCCCCGACAACACCACCGACTACTACAACTACTGAACCACCGACAACAACGACAGAACCTTACTATATCGACGAGACAACGACAGAAATTGAGTCAACAACAACGACAACAGAAGCTTATGGAGTCCCTGAGACAAATACAGGAAAACCCGAGACAAATACCTTGAAGCCAGAAATAGTCGATTTCATTAATACTTTCAAGGAAGGTGAGCCTGATAGGCTTGTGTCAATCGCTTATCTCGTGTCAGCGTTCGCGCCTGGGCATCCTCACTAATAAATACCGCTTTTACTTTTTATTAACAACACATCAAATGTTCAAATAAGACCTAGCTTATCGCCTCTCATTCACTGTCCAAATTGTTTTATATGTGCTCGTTTTTTCGTGTAATATGAAAAATCTAAGTAAGATAGTCATGCTTTTATTAAAAGGTTGTAAGCACAAAACTGATAGAATCGAAACAAATATGCTCCGAATCGTGTTCTTTCTTGCTTCAAATTCAATATTTCCACGGTTTTAGATAATAGTGCAGTAATATCTTAGCCAAATTATTAAATTATTCAACTTAGAAATGTCTTTTTGTAGTCAGAATTAAATTTCGGTGTCCTTTTTACCAATTAAAGAGGTTTAAACTGAATTTGGATATAGATGAAAGATCGTCTCTACCAATTAAAAACTCGATTGACATATTTGATCATCAATCTAGCTCACACGTTTGACCCAATCTTCATGAAACTTGGCCAGAATAATTGTAAGGTCATAAGGATGAACCCTATTGATTATGGGCAAGTTTTATCGGAAAACACAGGGAAGGGGGCCTGTTTGACAATTTCTTTGTTTACACCATAGAGGTCACAATTTTGGCTTAATCTTCATGAAACTTGGCCAGAATAATTGTTAGGCCATATTGATTATAGGAAGTTTCGTTAGCAAAACACGAGAATGGGGCCTTAATAAAAATTTATTTGAATACACTCAAGAGGCTACTATTTGCTCAATCTTTATCAAACTTTGCAAGAATAATTGTAAGGTCACAAGGATGAACCCTAGATTATGGGAAGGTTTCCTTCGGTAAACACAGGAAAAGGTGCCTTATTGACAATTTTTTATTTACACTCTTAACCCACAATTCGGCTAAAGCTTCATGAACTTGTCCTGAATATCTATAAGGTCATAAGGATGAACACTATTGTTTAAGGGAGGGTTCTATTTGAAAACACAGGAAAATGGGCCTTACTGACAATTTCTTTGTTTACACCATAGAGGTCACAATTTTGAATTAATCTTCTTGAAACTTGGCCAGAAAATTTGTTAGGCCATAACGACGAACTCTATCGATTATGTGAAGGTTCTTTTGGAGAACATGTGAAAAGGGGGCTTAATAACAATTTCTTTGTTTACATCCAAGAGGATACGGTTTAAGCTCAATCCTCGTGAAACTTGGCCAGAATATTTGTTAGGTCATTAGGATGAACCCTATTGGTTATGGGATGGTTCCATTGGAAAGCACCTGAAAGGGCCCAGAATAAAAAAAAATATTTGTTTACACCCTAGAGGCAATAATTTTGGCTTACTCTTCCTGAAACTTGGCAGGAATACTTTTTAGGCCAAAGTGGTTAACTTTAGAGATTATGGGAAGGTTTTTTTAGGAAAACACGGGAAAAGGGGCCTTAATGAAAATTTCTTTGCTAACATTCTAGAGACAACAATTTTGGCTCAATCTTCTTGAAACTTGGCAGGAATAATTGTTGGGTCATAAGGATGAACCGTATTGACTATGGAAAGGTTCCATTGGAAAACAGGAAAAGGGGCCTTAATGATAATCTAGAGGTCACAGATTTGGATTAATCTTCATGATTGCTTTTTTTAGCAGCAAATGATTCAGGTGATCGATTTAGGACCATCACGGTCCTCTTGTTTGCTTTTTCATCACCATTTATTTTACACACTAACTTTGTTTGATATCGCAATTAGACTACATTGCCTTAATTACTGTGATTTGTAAGCGATACAACTGTGGCGGTACTGATCAAATTCTCTCCTAGTACCAGCGATGAGAAGTACAAAAATCTTTTATCAATAAAGCAAACAAAAATACTGTCATTTCAAACAATTTCTTTAAACGATAATAAAAATTACGTCTGCAGACGCTTTTTCTTCTACCCTATGATTTTGGTCAATTTAAAAATAGACAGCACATATGGATGAGAAATGTTCTTTATCATATGACAAAATGAAAAAAATGAATAAATTAATGAACTCTAATCTTAAAACGATTAAGAAGTATGAATTTCGGAATGAAATGTATTGCTTTGCTCTGAGCATGCTGTAAAACAGTCGCATGCCTTATGACCTAAGAGTAAGGGCATGCTTGGTGTATGGCTATCAATTTACGCTTCAATGTATGATATGTTAATGTAAATTGTGATTGCTTATAATCTATTGTCCTATCATCATTATGTCTATATTCATTTGCTTAGCATTATCCACGGAAGGGAAAGGAGAACCATCACAATCTCAATCGGCACCTGTTCCAGCTTTAATTAAGCCTGCTGAGCCTACTCCAAGCTCTGAAAGGCAGTCTAGCAAGACTGTCTTAGCTTCTAGGAAGCCATCTCTCTCTCCTACACAAACCTCCCCACCACGTCCTACCAAAACAATGAAGCAAACGATTGCTAAGGTGAAACCGACATTACCTGTACCTCAACAAAACGTGAGGATGTCAAGAATAAATTTCAATAAAGAGGAACCACCTAAACTGCAGAGAGAGATTGCTTCAGGTAGCATAGAACAATTATTTCATTTTTTTTTTCGCTTATTTGCTTGTATCTTGTTCATAGCCATGTTGTTTGTTTTTTGTATTACCGTGTAAGATGAAATTCTAATACAATGCATCTTATAAGTTTATTCTGTGGGACATTTTATAATATTCACTAATCCTTGATATAAAATCGCTTAATATTGGAATTATTTTAAATCTTTGTATTTCAATTTATACAACTAGAGAAAAAAAATCGTGATATTGCATTCTCGTTGAAATATACTCCAAATTTCTAACTCAAATCATCTCCAAAGGGAAATTTTTACTTCTTCAATCTTGGGAATCTGAAAGATTATTTTGTAGATTTTTACAAAATCTTCGTCGAGTCTTATCCAGCATATTCAGGATCTTAATAAACAAATTTTCTAAGTAAAATTCAAAACGCCGGTACAGTTCATGCATCACGAAGATATTTCTTTTCTTAAGACACATGTTAAAATCGAAATATTTAAAGACGAAGTTGGAGAAGAATTTTTGGTACAGACATAGACACAGACGACACCGAAGGTAAATATGCATTTTTTGTACCTGTTATTCATCACTAACAGAAAAACTCTTTCTTTTCATGTACATGTAATTCGCATGAACTAAAACAGTATTAGTTGTTTATGCTTTATTTCAAAATGTAATTATAATTAATAAAAAATAATTTATTGATTACATTAATACTTTACTTGTGTATCATTAGAGTAGAATTTAGCTTGGCATGCCTGCCCGCGGTTTACCTGCGCCATGCAAGCGCGCCAAAATGTGCAAAGCTAATGAAAACCATTATGTGCTAACTGAAATTTTAAGAACAAGTAATTGTGAAATGACCGCCACAAATTATAATCAATTAAGGCCTGATATCGGTTAAAATCTAACTACCGTTCAATCTTGCAGGAATGACAACAGCCCCACCAGACTTCACGGACTACCAAATCAACATGGCTATTGCCCAAGTAAATGCCGCTCAAACCGAGAATCAAGCAGCTTATGCTGCAGCAGCAGTTTACAATCCTGCTATGGACATGGCTGATGCTGTTCAACAGGCTCTGGAAACAAAAGTTCGACAACTGAGAACTCCTCCAGGCTGGGCACATCCTATACCTCCACCTTTACCATTCAACTTTGACGTCATGAACCTCGTCATGGGAGCATACTACGGAACGCTTAATAGAAATGCCCCACAGTCTAAAGCCTCGAATACACCACCAATGTCTGGTCCACCATACAATTTCGGCCCGCCAGCTGGTCCTGCTTCATCTATACGTAGAGGGCCTCGTCCAGGACCAGCTCGAGGAATGGCCCCAGGTAACTTCGGAAATAACCAGAATTTCGGAAATTCAATGGGACGATTTAGGAACAATCGGAACCCAGGTGGTTGGGGTCAGAATTCAAATACCTGGAATGGTGGTCGGGTGCAAGGTGAGACAGGGTTTCCATCGGGAAATAACGCAGCGTCCCCGCTTGCTGGCGATATACCAAGCTGGATGAGTGCTTTGTTTAACCCAACTTCAACCCAAGCCCCAAGTTGGTGGAAAAAATAATGAATAGTCCTAGAACTGAGTTACTTTTAATGGATACGTATGAATCAATGAGTCCGAAAAATTTGGCAAATTTTATTGAAACAAGATGAACAAAGAAACCTTCACACGAATATGTCAACTGTAAGAACGTCCACACCTTTTAAATTATGGTATGAGACACTACAATATGCATTCTATATAAGAATAAAGCAAATCATCAGTATGTAAGAACTATAAAAGTCGGACACAGTGGAAAAGAAATCAAGTTAGAATAGTTTTATCAAAGAAACATTTATACCGCAATACTACCTCTTTATTAACACTTGTGATTACTATCATTCCATATTAGCCCTTTTTAATTATTCTTTGCAATGTTTTCGTAGAAACTGTAAGAAGAAATTAAAGCAGAAAAGACAACTCTATTTCCCAAACAGTCTTCTTCTTTATTCGGGCTGCATAGTTATTATCATTAATTCTTTACGGAACTATTCTGCAAGGCAATATTCTGAAATTCCCTTCGAATGGCTAATAATCTATAGGCGATTGCACTAAAATACTTACCTTATTACGATGCCCGTTTTGCCCTCCATGGGTTTTTCTTCTAGCGGATAAGTTTGTTTTTCAAAGCTACTCGTCCGGGGACAAGTAAATAAATGGGTAAATCTTGTCTTGTCATGGTTCAGAATAAATTTGATGTCCGTGGTCGAGAGGTAGAGCGTCGGCTTCCCGATCAAGAGGTCCTGCGTTCGATTCCCGGGAGCGGCTATCGATCTTGGCTCTGACATAGGCCTACACTTTCGGTGCGAGTACTGGTGCATTTTCCAGGAAGCAGAATCGAGAGGAATTACTCTAAGTTGGAACAACTTGTTTCCCAATCGATGTTAATTAAATAGGTTTAAACCAATAAATTTAAAGCATTATATATTGGAACATTATGATCTTTATATTGAAAGGTAGACAATATTGTGGTCAGTGAAGAGAATGCTGGATTCAAGCATTTTCTTCATTAACAAAATCGGTTTCTTAAGAATGTATCACTTTACTATTTTGCGAACAAGCCTGGAAAAAAATAATATCCTACCTGTCCAGGGACAATTGCAGAAAGTATGTATTTCCGCACCACATCCTTTTAATATTGCTTGAAATAAACGGCTGCATTCGCGAGCGCATTGCGTGCTTCAGTATAATCGGAAAAACATAAACATATATCTGCTTAGAAAGGCCATTATATTCGGTTAAATGATTTCACGTCCTTGATATTTATTTATTAAAATATATGATTCTAGAGCTTGGATCAAATTTTCTTTGTTACATAAACGAAGCATTTTCAAATAAACTTGCCTATATCACCCTGGCACTGCAGGTATTACACTGACAAGTCTTTTGGCGTCGGTTGTACGTCAAAGCTTGGGTATCATTTCTTCCCGAAAACTGTGGCATGTATCTATTTTTATCACGAAAGTTGGCGAATAGTAATCAATTAATCTAAAGGTGAACGCATTATATAAACCGGACTGAATTTGTTGCTGTATTTGTGTTAGAAATATCCCAAAAAGTCTGCAAAACATTGAGTTATCACTTAAAGTATAGATTTTGGTTAAGCCTTATAGTCTCTACCTTCAATAAAACAAATCTATTACAATTACATTTAGACTTGAGTCGAAATTCATTTGACCTGAATGTAATGGCGTAGTACAGGAGAACATTTGTCTTTTAAATTGAGCTTGATTTTCATTTTTAGCTCGCTTGAGCACGAAGTGCTTAAGGTAAGCTTACATGATCGATGGATGTCCGTCGTCCACCTGTATGCCTGTCCGTCTGCAGGCTTGTATTTCCCTCCGTTCACAATTACAATAAAATGTCTTTCATAAATTATTCCTAAATCGTAATTTAACCAAACTTTGAAGAAATAATCCATAAATCATACTCTTTCAAAAATAAAATATATAAGTAAATAAAAAGACTGATGAAGAAATCTTATAGTAGAAGAAAACCTTCTTTTTTTTAAAAAAAAAACTTTGTAACATCGCCTTAGAATTCAATAATCACATCGAGATCAACACAAAGCCTATGGTTTCGAATTCGGGTGTACTTAATCCGGATATCCGATTTCACATAGAGGTAAAGAAGGATATCTTTTGACATCTTCCATTTTTTACTCTGGGATTTATATAAAAAAAACATGCTTATGGATTCCCGGATTTCATACAATGTTTATGACATAAACATTCTTCTCTTAACTAAATTGAACACTTGTAACATTTGTAACAAGGAAAAATATAAGCCATATGTTGTGAGTCTCCGAATTTTACACAGAGATAGAGACGGAAATCTTCAAACATCTTCTCCTTCGCAACCACAAGGCCTAGAGCTTTTAAATATTTCATGTAACATTACCATATAATTTCTATACAAAATGTTCCAGCATTTTCTTGTGATTTAAACACAAACCTTATGGTGTAGATTCCGTGATTGTACATAGATATAAAGAAGTAGATTGTTAACAATCTATTTCCTTCATCTCCAACTGACCTAGAACTCTCACATTTTGCATACGGAATCACCAAGTGTTTTACCAGTATGCTTTTGAATAATACTTCAGGATGAACATATGCCCCTTGCGTGGTTTGTCGGTTTTTTTAAGACCAATAGAGATATAGACATAGAGATATACCTTAATATCTTCTTCCCCATAACCGTTGTGCCTTCAATATTTTTCACCTAACTTGCCTTAATATATTACATCAGAACACAAATTGTTTTTCTGGGATCAACATTTATTCTGGGTTCGTGTAATCAACCAAATTTAAATACTTAAACATGTCAATGTTACCATGTTGCACCCAACACAGATTATTAACTGGAGGCGTTTTTGGACCAGTATCAGACAACAGGCATGAATGTACTGATTTAGAGAAACCCTTTTTAGGACTTCAATATAAAGTGAATGGTCTTTGAAATATCAAGTAAATAAGTCTAGTCATTGAAAGCTTTAAGATATTTCCAGACAAAAAGTTCGAGTCATGGAAAATCATATTAATACCCAATAACGCAACTTTGTAATACTTTTAATACTATTTTGGGGGTATTTTATACCTGTTCTAGCAAACTTGATTGATACTTTACCTATATGAATATTTGATCCTTCGATAAAAGCAATGTTTCAATCAATCAAATTTCGTCCAATGAATCTGAAAATAGTTACCCATAAATAATCATTTCTTCGAAATTTGGTTGAAATCTTCCTTGTATATTTTTTTGTGGAGAACATTTCAATATAGACGAAATGTGGAAATTAGCCCTGCCTATAAATGGTAGATTTTTATCCGACCGAACTTTTCAAAGCATCTCATTAAGGATCGCCAATTGATCTTTTGGTAATTTGGTGATAACCCGATCAAAAGTTTCATAGAAAAAAATCAGTTTTCACCATATACTATTTTAAGAAATTAGCCCCGAGTAAATGCTTTGTTTTTCATCCAATTAAATTCTTTGGAGAAATCTTTGGAGAAATCTGAGAGGAAGATCACAGAGAAGAAAATAGTCCCAGTGGCTTTCCGCCAGTGGAGCTTAAAATATTTGTCTTAGTTTAAAGCCATATCTTCCCCCCAAACACACTATAAATTTAAGAAGAAAATCATACTCCAGGCTCTAAAGCATAAATAAATATGACGATTGAAATTATAAGGTCAACGCAATTCTACGCAGTAAGCCTACAGGTCATGAAAGAAGCTACACTATTTTAAAATGTTACTCACTCCAATTTAAGGTTTGGTTACATCAGACTATGACGTCAGTGATGACGTTTAAACTTCCGCTAGTCATTCAAACAACTAGCTAGGTTACGAAGATTAACGAACTCGACTGTGAAGTCTAGTCATCAGCACATGTCCATATAACTGTCAATGATGAAAAAAGCGAATTTTTACGATGAAGAATCGGTTGCATTCGTCTCGATTTCAAAATGAAAAAAAAAAACACAAATTGCAATCGACAAGAATAATACAAAATACTCTTTCTAGAGAACATCACTCAAACCCTGCTTTTTTATATTGAAATGAAGAAGGCGCTTATTTGCTTTAGTGACCAAATAAGTGATAGACTATGTTTTCTTCCTCGGAGAGCAGATATGGCTTTGATATAAACTCTGTGTTGTTGGTTCGTGGATATTGGATTTAGGCAAAGAATTAAAATTAGAATCTCTCAAGACATTAAACCTAGTTCTTTAAGTTATCTAAAACAATGCCGTGAGGTATTCAAAGGTTCTACAAACTATCACTGTAAATCCTAGATTTGTCATTATCAGATGAGCGATAGAAGACCATCATGGTCCTCTTGAATTGATATCTGCTTACAACTTTACAATAATCATTTAAATCTTTAGCACACGAAACCTCACGAACGAATATACTTTTGAAAATGTGTGAAAACTCATTTTATTTGCATCACAAATACGAGCACGTGATGCGCTTGTTGCAAGCCTAGTTTACAGGACAAATGACATCCGCTTGATAAATCACCATATTTCTTTGTATATACCAGCTCTGACATTCATTCACCAAACGCTTCTATTATCGTAATATTGTTGTAATTTGTTTTACGACTGGACGAAATAAAAGGGAGGGAAAAAAGAAAAGAAAATTGTTACCTGCGACTAAAGAAGTTTTATAAAACTTCTCTTAACGACAAATAATTTGGATGCTATTGATAGAGCCGGGAAAAGGAAACATGGTGATTATTTTATGTCTAGTTTTGTAAACAAACCTTCGGAGAATCTGACGTTTTTATCTAAATAATTAATATTTACAATTATTCTAGACCAATTATTCTAGAGACTACGGAATGTTCACAAGTAAATACAAAAGATTCGATACTTTAGACAGAAGTGCATTTTCCGGTTGAACCGAATGGGGCAAATGTAAAATCTTAGAGTCTTGATACTTGACGAAAAGTGATTTATATCGATCGGAGTACTTATCTTTTTTTTCCCTACAAATGCCCATTCCTTTGGCTTTAATTTTGAACACACTACGCACCCATCTAAAATAAAGAGAATGAAATAGAAAGAAGTGAATTTTTTACAATTGTACAAAATGTCGTGACTCATTTTCATTTAAGTGTCAAATGATCGGTAGGGAATATAGTGTATCTTTAGTAATGAAAATATTTTATTGATGTCAGCGAAGGCCGGTTTGTGAATTAAACCTAGTGAGTGCATAACGAGGAAGAATAAAACAAATTATCGATGTAGTTGTATTTCTGTGGAGTGTAATAAAACACCTGGTAAATATAAATATGATATCTTTGTATAAATAAATGTACCAGTGATAATACAGAACCAGAATATTAAAAAAGAATCGATTGATCACAGATTCTCCCGAGTTTGTCATGGTTTTTGAGGAACGTTGTGTCTGCAAGAGGGATGGCAAATGGATGAAGGCTTTTGTTCTCCACGTTGAATTGTACATTACAGATTTTTATCAAATAGGGAATGCAATCGTTTCGAAGGCCACACGGCCACGATATGTGATTAAAACAATTATTTACAATATAATTGAAGTAAGCAGATTTTTTTATATAGAACAGAACCAATTAGCTGTATAAATAAAAACCTGACAGGTCATGATAAGTATTCTTTTCAGAAAAACATGTTTGTACAATTCACTAAAAACATAAGCCTATTAGCATTCCCCAGATAGTGGTGCATGAGCAAGGAAAACGTGTTAACAAAACAAATTGTAAGTAACTATTTAAATCAAATCATCGAATATCAATAAATATTCTTTACTTCGACAGGACTATAACACTTATTTCAAACGATTGACGAATTCTATAAAAATAATCAAAATACTTTAGTAAAATGTTTTAGTATTATACATTTTTTAGAAACCAAACGACTAAATATTATTAGCATCCAATATTTATACAAAGTACTTTGTGATACTATGCAGATTAAATTCAAAAGAAGCAAATGCCAAATCTTTTATCTTTAGTGCACTAAATCAGATAATAATTAATATAGGTAGACATTAATAAGTTTAAGTTAAACAATACGTAGATGGTGAAAATTACGAATAACATACTATTGTTTTTTGCTTTTTAGGTCCGGGAGGAATGTATTCCCCTTTTGAGCCGACGCAATGGGAATTAGATATGGCCGTTCATAATATAAATACTGCAACAACTGAAGTTGGTGCAGTTAAAGCTGCAGCTGGTGTATATCGCATTGGATTAGATTTAGCTGACGTTGTCGTTAACGCTGTGGAAGAAAAGATTGCCCGATTAAGAAACCCCAACTGGATGAGACCACGTCCGCCACCGATACCACGTGGTTTAAATGTTTTAAGAATGGTCACAAGAGCTTTTCATGAAATACAACAAGCACAACAAGCAAAGGCGGCAGCTGATGCAGCCCGAGCTGCTGCGGATTCGGCAAGAGCTGCGGCTAAAGCAGCCAAAGCCAATAAACCACCCCCTCCTACACCAGGTAATTCTTAAAGGTGATAAAAGCCTTCTGTATATAAAAGTCGATAAATGCTTCATAGAAACACTGCCAAAGTCTTAAGAATGAGTTTAATTATATAATATCTACAGTTAAGAAGTAATATGGAAAACTCGTAGAAAACTCGTGGTTGTGGTCATCTATCGTGTTATGTAAAAACAAAACCATTTTTAATGTCGTTCCTTATCATTTCAGTTTTTTAAACAGAAGCATAACAATTTTCAAAGAAAGTTTGTTTTTTTCAATTAAAGGTGCTCCTCAGCCCCCGCCTCCCCCGCAACAGGCCCCGAAACCTGGTCCGCCACCACCACCAGCGCCAAAACCAATGCCAGCAGGTCCGGGAAACCGACCACCAACACCCCAAACACCGCCAAGTCAATACGGACAACAAGACTTCATGTCGAACTATATTCAGAAAAGAAGACAGCTAAATGTTCCCCCTCAGGCACCAAATGTATTCAAAAATATACGACCGACAAATCCTCCTTACGTAAAGCAAACACCTGTAAAACCAGTTAATCCATATCCAAACCAGCCTTATTTCCGCCCGCTTCCTTCACAAGATGCCTTTAAACCTCCCCCGAACGTTCCAACGCCACCAAAGATTAACTGGAATACAAAGCCTCCTAAAAGTATTGAAAAGGCTATGCCTCCACAGGCACCTGAGCCATCAAATGGCCGTTTCTCTTCGTCATATGACCCTCCATCTGCATTACCAGACATGATATCTCCCAAAAGACCAGAACCAAAAAAACCGATGAGAATCCCTAAGGCTAATCTGCCGCCGCCACCACCACGGCAATCGGAACCACGAGGGCCTGTTAATTTATTTCCGAAAAGAAACACGAAACGACCCAGTGACATTCCGAAGGCAGTTCTGTCATCAGAAAAATCCTTCAAGAAAGAATCAGCCATTTTTCAAACAAATCCAACAACGCCCACTCCCAGTCCAAAAGAAAAAGAGATATTTAACAGATACCCAGGTTTGTTTGAAAATAAAGCTAAAGAACGCGCTGCGCGTCGAAGAAAGCACAAACTTGTATCCCGTAGAAAAGGCGCTGCGAAGTCGAATAATAAAGTGCTTATTGGAAAATCAAGCCAAATAAAGTTGTCAGTACCGTATCAAACCGTGCAGATTCCAGCTGCTCCGAAACAAAAAGCCATTGAAATTAAGCCCAAATCGCCGAAACCAAGTAAGATTTGGTCGCCACTTGGGAACCTAGGGTCAAACATCAACGAAATACTAAAATTTTCGATCGGAGGACCATCGGACAGTGTTCCTATTCCAACAAAAAATCCCCCGAAGCCTACTACTAGAAAACCGACAACGACCAAACGCCCAATAAAGTCTAAGCCAAAACCGAGACGGAGAGTAAAGAAACCCAATAAACAAAATAATAAGAAGAAAGTTGCTGCAAAATCTAAGCCAAAATCAATACCAATTGGTAAGATTATTGTGAACTGCATGGTTATTAATGCTTTTTGGTTGTTGGTCACCTAATCGTACCGGTTGTTGTTGGGGTTTTTTTTTGTTGTTGTTGTTTTTAATTTCTATTTTATCATCTATCAGTACACAAATGTTTTGAATCAACTTTGAATCGGGTGGCTTTAGTGCGTCGGCTGTTAGAACAGATCCATAACCTTAACGTTTATCTACAATGACTGATTGAGAGCAATACGGGAGTGGTAGTTTAGATATTTGGATTATGACAATTTATCGTGTTTAAGACTAGTTTAGGACTAAAACAATAACCAGCTAGTCATGTGCCTATTTGCGAAATTGTAAATCAGCATTGCGTTGTCTATTGCCAAATGCAAGCTTGCAGGTGATGGTTCTATCATCATTCTCGTGGGAACTAAACATTAATGAATTGGCGTTTTGTGAGTGACATATCGCTGACCATGCCCGCTGACACCGACAGGAAGTTCGACTTGGATACTCAGGGGTTATTTTATAACATTTATGGAAACAACTGTAAAACAAAATGATGATTTGCGGCCTAAATATCGTAACTATAGTTTGAATAAGCTATGCCTACATTGTTTAAGTTGCTGATCCAACAAGGATGCTTAAATATTGGAGTTCTTAGTACACCTCTTATATAAATGAAATATTTGATTGGTCAATCCATATTTTATTAGCGACCACGATACGTTAATTCATTCTTGCATCTTAAAAATCATCAAATACACGTAACTACTAATATTGCAATGTGAAATATAATGCTAGCTGCAAATCGTACAATTTCTTAACACAGAGATAAAGACTTGCAGTAAAAATAATATAATGCCTAATGTATGAGCTCATATCTATTATATACTTAACAATTTTCTTAATAAGATGCATTCAATGCAGGCAGAAAATGAACATTTGAGAGAAAAATGATCAAGACTGAACGGATACGAATATGGTTAGATGACGTCATTTTCCCGGTGAAATGACGACACGTCGGGATGAACGTTATCGGGATTATAAGTGGTTGAACTAATACAAACTATGTGATCTTCATCTATCCTTTATAGGTAAAATTCGTTGGTATCTAATAGACGAAATTCTGTGATATAGTATGGATGCAAAACCTCGTGTTAGAATCTCGCCGCGTACGAAAATGTGATATTTCACAAGAACGAAACGGCTGAAATCCAGTACATTGTTTGTATTACAACTGCAATACAGCATACCTCATTCATATGACACAATTATTCAATCAAGACGGTATCAATATAACGATCAACTACACTTTGCAAGATCTATAAATATCTATGTAAATTCATGTTTTTTGATCAGACTGTTTAAGACGTTTGCATTAAACAAACCAATTGCGTATTCAGGTTACCAAGAGTTGGGATAAGAGAAGTTCAGTAATATCATAACAAGATGCATACTATAGAGTTAGATTTTGCTATGGGGTTAAAAATGTCAATCATGCAATAAGGGACGTACAAATTTATACCGGAATAAAACTATATACTTGAGCCTTTTCAATTTAAATGCATATAGTCTATTCATACCGTAAAAAAAAAATAATTAACATTTTTACATAAAGAAAATAGCTTTAAAAAAGGCGACAGACCCACATCAGCTTAAACCGTATGTCAATTTTAACCAGGTTCGACACTTTAATAAAGAGGATCGCATTTGTATGGACAATTTATATCTTACAAATCTTATCTTTGACTTACTGCTTCTACTAATTTTAAAGTTAATATAATCACGGTAAGTATAAATCAATTTTGCATTTTTACATATTTAAATGTGTAGCGTTGAATATGTTTTTCTGACTTTTTAGATCGATGATAAAACACTATTTATGTAATAGCGTGCGTGTACAAATACTCTGCCGACAGACGCGTGTATTTTTGTGTTAAAAACTAATTTATGATACTATTTCATTTTCCGTGGGGAGAAAGTGAAGATATAGGTGAGTATCAGTGAAAAAGAAATATCAAATGTGATGCATGAATATACCAAAATCTACGTTATTATAAGCACATAAGTTTGGAAAGAAAATCCTGGCTTATACGTTAATCGTGCCAGGTTCAAATAACCGCTTAATATAAAACGAATCGTGCAGTTATTGATTTGTAAATTAAACACATAGAAAGATAAAACCTACTTGATATTGGTCACGGTGACTTTTGGCAAAATGCTATTATTACCTGAAGATATCACATTTAATGCCATTATTTTTTTTCTTTTCCCTTTTTGTAAAATTTGTATCAAAATTTAAATGTCTTTTCATTGCAGCGTGGTAAGTATGTTATTGTGATATTATAAAGAAGTATTCACCAAAACAAAGCAACTTTTCAGTTTTCGAAGCAATATCTAAATTTATAAATAATCAGGAATAAATGAAATATTGTTATAACTACATGTGCATTGCACTCCAATCGGCAGATTTTATTGCGAGTTTTGTTTGCTTAAAGTTATTATTATTTGTAAGAACTATTATTTCAATACTGAATCATTCTAGTAAAGAATGTAATATAATGTATATTATCTAACTTCTGATTAGTAAGTTATGGTTGTTGTTTTTATATATCATCTCAGTGTGTACTA
This sequence comes from Fragum fragum, assembly GCA_946902895.1. Classification (NCBI taxonomy): domain Eukaryota; kingdom Metazoa; phylum Mollusca; class Bivalvia; order Cardiida; family Cardiidae; genus Fragum; species Fragum fragum. Next base: position 5,616,887 of record OX336383.1, on the reverse strand, counting down.
ATATTCTATTATCCTTCTTACGCCTTATAACTCACAGTCAAAATATTATCAATTATATGTTCAATGACTAATGTTAGAATAAGACATTCTTAAGACAGCATTCATATTTGAAGGTCTTCTCAAAAACTTATTTTTTTAATGCAGGCTGTTGGTTTACGGAAATCTTAGCAACTTTAAAAAAATATAGACGTGTCTATTACTATAATAAAATGTACATCCTTTTCTTTAATGTCATGAAGGTAGTTTTTTGTCATTTTAACGTTAAATGTTAATCTTTGAAGAAATAAATTCCATGAAACGGTGTATACTTTTTATAGAATTTTATTTCTTTGATCGAAATGTTCAGGAAATAAAGCAACTGAAAAAGTGTATCATGTTGAAAGAGACTGATGCCGTAATCCATAACGAAATAATAAAGGCACACACTTATTAGCATTTTTTGGGTTTTAGAGAGAGAAATCGAAATTGTCTTTCATGTTTTCATCTCAAGTGTTCTTTGGTCTTTATAATGAAGCATATCTTATGTTTTCGTAGTAAGTATGAAACTATTAGTAATTTTTATTTCGGATAAAGATATCCATGTCTCCCTTGATAATAAGATAACTATAAGTATAATCGATGAATTATTTGTCGAATCAATCACTCCAAGCGTGTGCTTGATAATTTCTATTTTCAGCTGTGTCTACACGAGTACAGAAACCAAAGAAGGAACCAAAGAGTGGCGGCAATGACACACTAAAACAACTTGAACTACTTCTAAGTATGTATATTTTTAAAAAGTTTTAGTCAAAGAAACTTAACATTTATTCTAAAAGGCTCAGAATGAATCTCAGTATATCAAGTACATGTATATGATAAATCGAGGGTTTATCATATTGTATGGTTTTATACGTCTCCTTTGACAAAAGTTGAAATTCATAATGATGCCTGAGATAGTTACATCATTTAGAAATTCCAAGATGTTTGTGTTTTTCCTATGAAGGCTGGTTTGTCCAAAGCATTTTGATCTTACAATACGATAGGACAGATAATCGACATTGGTGTAAGATTTATTAAATATTAAAAAACTAGGAAATTAAAGGAATATTTTTTACATCATACAAACTTATTCTGTCATACCTTTACTTACTATTGTTCATATCTGTATCTTTTTTATCAGGAGATCGATACATCATTCATTTTTTTTTTTGTATATGTGGCTAGAATGCATAAAAAAATTAACCCGTATCTTGTTTTATCTAGAGGGAATAACACCTTCTCAGCTACAAACACTCGTTGGTAAGTAGTCAGTTATTATCTTCGGTCAATAAATGTATTTCACATCAGATCTGATGAATGTTATACAGCATTTAAAAATGTAAGTTGCGTCAGAGAATATTCAAACTGACGGATCGGAGCCGAAAATAACAAAAATTAAATTATTCAATTAGACCGGAAATGAACTTGGAAATTCAACATTTATGTTAACCTTTTTTGTTAGTTTTTCAACTTAAACGTCGTGACTATGTTTTATTCAAGCTATAGTTACGACGTTTAGGACCACAACAAACGACTTGCCTTTAATCATTCCCTGGTCACATAATGCACCAAATTATGTCTTTTATTACTTCAGCCAACTCAGCGCGACTGAGGGTACTAGGCGTGGTCAACGATCCTTCAATTGACCAATCACGTCTGTCAATCAAGAAATAAACCGACAGATCAAATAATTTATTCAGCCCGGACCTGAGCTTATCAAATCCGAGACTGGTCGTCATTTTTGTCAATCTTTATTGTTGTTTGGCGACTTAAACGTCGTAACTACAGCTTATTCAATGTTTAGGTCTCCAACCTACAATTTCTCTTTTTTTGTTACATGCTACTAGCCTTACATTTTCCAAATAACGCCGTTAAAATCGAAGCAGAACTTCCTGTCAGAGTAAATGGGCGGGGCCTAAGGAGTCAGTGGGCGGGGTCAGCGATTGCTTAATTCAATTATCATCATTTTTCACGATTTATGTTTCTGTGTATGTTAGCAGAAAAAGGGAAACCATGTGTGAATGGAAATTTCGGTATTAAAGATAATAACATATTATGAACAGCAATATTTACTAAATATGTGGTATTGTGCTCGGGTAAATATTGTAATTCTTAGTTTCGTCTATCAAAATCGGGCGAACTGATTGGTCGAAAAAAGTTATTCATAACTACATGAACAAATATTTTGAACTCGTACCGATTTTGTATGCTCCGAACAAAATAGTCTGATTCAAAAATGTATCAAACTTGTCAAATATTTGCTATATCGCTCGACGCACAAAATAGTCTCATGCAAAAAAATATCAAACTTGTCAAATATTTGCTATATCGCTCGATTCTTTAAAATCATACGAAATGAAGAGAATATTTTTTGTTTCCATGAAGGTATGAACTGAAAAACCTAATCACCCTGTTTGATTCCACTTCGCGTATTCATACAGTGTGACTAGTTTTTTCGGTTCATACCTCCATGAAAACAAAAAAATATTCTCTTCATCTCTTAAATGAATTCTAGATCGTGTAAAAAGAAGTGTTTCAGAAATGGATGAGCAAACTTCTTTAATCATTCTTTGGAAAGAAATAGCGATTGAAAATGTTTTTCATGTACTAATGTGAAATTTCATGAGATACCAATCTAAAAGAAAATGCGAATAACCTATCCAGACTTATGTCGTGGTATTATGTTTCTTGATATCATTGTTTGATTTAATTGGACGTGTTATATTAATATGACATTACCTTATAAGGTAAAGTGCACGTGGGTATGTATAAATAGTAGTGGACATAGAGCAACTGAACTTTTACCTACTCTCTGAACAAACCAAGATGGCTGCCGTTTTAAACGTAGTCCTTTGGAATTTCATTTAATAATTCGAGATAACTCTATCACTATCATAAAGTCAGTGTGTACTAAAATTCTGAACTCGCCTTGAGATGGCGGCTGCCTAAATTGAATGAATACATGTGCATTTTTTTTTTCTTTTGCTTTTACTATGGCAATTTACCACTTAATAATCCGAAATTTAAACAATCAAATAAAATTATTTCTTGATCTATTCAATCATATGTTTTCTGTCCTTTACGAAAGGTGGTTTTCTGAAGGTATTTCTTATTAGAATGCACATAGTTGAATTCATATTTCTGGAAAGTGTGTTTATTGATTAAGTATTAAAGATGCAATATAATTCTAAGGTAAAATTGAATTAGTTTTTTCCTTTTTTCAGATTTCCGTTATAAAAAACAGCCGCCATCTTATTGTCGAGAGTGTGATTCCGAAAAATTCATGCTCGGAGTTTCAGAACTAATTTAACAAATTGTGGCAATAATTGAATAAGATATATGTTCTATTGACACAGAATCATGTTGCTTTTACAGCATGCTCTCTTACCTTCGAAAACACAGCACGATTTTCATTGAAATAGACATGCATCTCCAGATTCCAAACCTCTCTTACTCATTGTATGTTTGCGTAGAGTTGCTTTCCCATGGAACATCTTGTTAATGGGCGACCAAAATGTAGTAACTACTGTTTTACTGAAATTATAATAACGGCATTCTGGGCGCTGATCTGCAAGTTATTTGTTTGTTTGAATGGGGATTAACACCGCTTTTAACAGTTATTAAGTCATATCGTGGCGGCTTAAGGATTTAACAATGGATTCCTGGTATATCTTGCACCTGTAACACTATTACATACTTTCGTAGCCGCCAGCTGCTCTCCCACTTAGGTTCACGTTTACCCACCCATTGGTGAGAGACAAACGTCGGAAAGGATTTGTGCCGCCGCCGAGGATCGAACCCATGACACCCCATGAGTGAAGATTTGAAGTCTGATGCGCTACCAACTGCGCTATGACTTAAGCGACAAGTTATGTGTTTATGTATATATATATGACCGTCAAGCAAAATGACTTAGAGCGAGAGTTTTTTCTCGGTGATATCCTTTTCAATTTCTTGTGCATATTGCCCTGTGGAAGATACATTTCATCGCTGGAACATGATATCGTGCTGTTGTACTTTCTCGCTGTAACTTGGTAGAAGCCGTAACCTAGTTCTTAGAATGTATTAAGAACCCTGAAAATCCTGTAAGGTGCATTAGAAATATATGTAAATCATGTAAAGAAACTGAGAGACAGCTGATGTTTGCAGACAGCAAAGACTGATCAGAGTCTTTACTGTTTGTACGTGTTTATTACGCATAGTCCTCACCCTTAGCACGCCCATTCTTCAAGATGGTGATTGTTATTAATTCTAGATAGTTTAAAATAGCTTTTTTTCACATCTAACTTAAATAACCCTTTTAAACACATGAAAGCAAACGTAAAATTTTCGTTATGCCGGTAATACTTTTTCCTTATCTTATGCCATTTTCTAATAAAGTAGTATTTTTGTCATTGCAATCGAAACAGTATCATAAATGAAGAAACTAACACATTTTACTTATACTAAATGGGTCATCATTGCGTTATATGGTCGTCTTATTTTTTCGTGTCCTAATCATAAGTTGAATTCAAACTGGTCTAAAATTCTGGATATAGTAGCGTTGTTGTCAATTGACCAATCGCCCATTGACTCCAGCAGGAAGCTCCGCTTCGATATCTAAAGGTGTCATTTCGCAAAGATTATGGCCAGTAGCAAGTAACAAAAAGGTAGAACGGTTGGTTGGCGGCCTAAACGTAGTAAATACAGCTTGTAAAAGCTGTAGCTACGATGTTTAAGTCGCCAAATCTACAAAAAATGGCGGCCAATGTCGTAGTTCAAATCTCATTTCTAGTCTATTGATTTCATTGGTCTTCTGGTTATTGAACACAAGACATGGAACAGATTCGCAAATGTTTAATTATTAATGCTTCATTTTCCAGGATGTTATCCCAAGCGTTTGGAATGGGTTAAGGGATTTGACAGCCCCGCCCACTTACCTCCGTCAAGACTGTCTGCGACAAACGGTCTTTTTATTTTTTGCAAATTTTATGGTCAGGGACGTGAAATAAACAGCAATTGAGCCCATGCGTGACCTTTCCAACAATTACACATGCGCGCCAAGTAAAGACTCAGATCAGACTATGCATCCGCAGAGTCTGATTAGAGTCTTCACTCTGCACTCTGTAGATAGATACTGACCCAAAGCTTCTTTAAACAATCAGCAAATATTCTAATTGCGCCGAATGGCTGTCCAGGGTGCTCAATGTGTGCGAGTCACGCACATGCGAAATTGTTGGAAATGTCACGCATAGGCTCAATTTATAGTGGATGGCTTTAATAACGTTCTTAAAGTGACAGGCTGTAGTTTCGACCTTAAGGTCTGAAATAACGATGTTTCTTTTGCATTATCTACCTAGTAAAATATAAACATTCCACACAGACAAAAATCGGAAATGTCAGAAGGAAATCAGTGTAGATGACGGCATTATGCAAATAAAAGTAGTTAGAATAGTAATGTAGAAGGGGAATTGATGAAGAAAAACATATTTTGTATCATTTCGTCGAATTTATTTAATACAAAATAGGTATAAATAGATGGAATATTATATCATCATTTCGAAACATTTCGTATTTGCTTCTCGCTGCAGAGAAAATTTCAATATTCTATTCGACCTCCGGTCGCTCAAAGTAAATACATGTTGTATCTCTATCGTAACACAATACTCTCCTTTCTTCACGTTTTACGAGTATTTTTTAACAGCTTAAAACTAATATTGGTTACCAACGGGGATCCGTCAATTGTTTACATTGATTAAAATTGCTTGTGAAATTACTTGTGAAATTCCTTTCAGATTTAATTCAAGCAAAATCAAATGAAGGCAAACCAAAACCTACACCAAAGCCAGTTGCTGAAGTTAAACCCAGACAACTTTATATTCCCCCACCACCTGGTAAGTTGTGTGTTTCTAAAACTTTTATAATGAATGATTAAAAACTAAAAGAACTGATAGTTCAGAAAATTGCTTCAGAGAAATTGAGGGGAAAAGGAGAAATTGTATGCAATAAGCAATTTCTTGTTTTCTTACAAGTTTTCTACACTATTTTTTTTATTTTCTCCCATTTCTTAGTGTCATCAGCCTCTCCTTTCAATTATGAAGACTCTTAAAATGTGTCGTCTCGAATAGGTTAACCTCTACTGAATTAAATGAAAATAAGACCGGACCGTTAAAGAACAGACTGTATGTGTATGCTGGCAAATATATCTATCTTGAACAATGAACCGGTAAAGCAAAGTTACAACAAGCGTTAGAAATAATAATAAATGAAAGTACTGAAAAGCACTGTAAGCTAGCAAAGCATAGTTTCTTCTTTGTCAAATGTAATCATCATAAATAAACGAGGTTAAAGAAACCTTGGAGTTAACCCATTACCACCTGACAAAATCTTAGACTTGTTCAAAGTGAAAGAAGACAATTTCAATATTAGTTGAATTAAGAAAGTATTTCCCTTGTTGGGTAAAACAATTGTGGAGAATGAAGAAAATCTTTTTTCTTTAGATACTTAAAAAGCGGAATTGGGCGGGAATGGGTTTCATAGCATGCTTTTGAAAGAGTTCTCTACAATTTGAATAGAATTTGCAATATTCCTGAAATACATAAGAACTACTTTTTATGGCGTAGACATAAATTGATTTAGTGGTTAAGCCTCCATTGGCAGTTTGCACTCGTTGAACTTTGAGACGACCACAAAATTGTGTCTGTTAAACTAAGCTATCAAAGCTGACGCTTTGCTAGCTAAAAATCATGAATCGATAATACATGTATAGTTTCTTCTATCGAGATTTCTTTTGATTTGCTGAAATTTCTTTTCGAGCTTCAGTGAACAGACCTTTTTTAAGCACGCAACTTTTTTGTATGCTAGCGCACAAAGTAGATCAATGATATTTTACTCAAAGTTTGAAATATTTGCTTTGTTTGGTTGGATTGCATTAGATTATAATAAATGAAGAGGCTGTTCTTTGTTTTCATTGAGGAATAAACCTCAAAACTCAATCACGCTCATGCATGAATCTGCTTTATTTTATTTTTTCTTTTACACTACCCCTATTTTATTACACAGTGATTGCATCGTTATGGTGTCATCTAACTAAATAATTCTATAAATAATGTGTTTAATACCTTTGATACCTTACAAAACTATTTTGTTACTCGTGCTTTTTAAAAAGTACACTCGTAACCTTGCGTAGAACATAAAAATAACTAAGCTTGCCTATTTGCTCGAACAAGGTCAATTACCTCAAAGAAAGTCTCTAAACAGATCAAGTATATCTTACTACTTTTGTTTTAAAACCCGCCGCTTATGTATCAAAGGTACGCATGTCTACTTATTTGAATTGCAGGGTCAGAAAACCGGGGTCCGTCTAGAGAGATGAGAGGAAATCAGGGAATACCACTGGGTGGTCAACAAAGAAATGGCCCCATGCCGGGCCAAAATATGGACTACGGACCCCAAAATAATATGCGAGGAGGTCCACCACCGAACTGGAACAGAGGCGGCCCCGGCGGTCCAATGGGTCAAGGTCCTATGGGTCAAGGTCCGATGGGACGAGGTCCGATGGGAGGGTCACCAATGGGAGGTGAGCGAAAACTGACTCAATTTAATGACTTGTTAGTCGGACTGCACAGGCTTTCAAAAATGACGGATCGCCAATTGATTGGCTAATCAAAACAGATTTAGACCGAAAGAGAACACTGAAAACCGACATTCATGTGAAGTATTTTTGCCAGTTTGGCGGCCTAGACGTCGTAACAACATCTTATTCAAGCCGTTGTAACGACGTTCAAACCTTAAACCTACTTTTTAAACTACCCCTTTCTTTATTTTTACATTAAATTGACTATACATTTTGCAAGATAACACCGTTTACTTACTCAGTCAAACTTCCTGTTGGAGGTCAGTGGGCGTGGCTAGCGATCCGTCCATTATTTCTCAATTGATGAAATTACTAAATAAAATGATTTTTCTGCTTAACAAAATGTTGATTTCTTTAAATCTTGCACCTGTTGACTTGTTTTGGATTTTATCGGCTTTTCATAGTTCGTCTTACGTTAGTTTTAAGTCCCAAGAACATCGCGTTTACTAGAAGATAATTCGAAAGTACCTAGGCTCTAAAATCTGTATAATCAACATCTATTTAACAATATTTAAGCAAAATGTATGAAGCAGTTTTATTCACAATCCGAATAGCAAATAGATATAAATAGTACCGTCTGATCAGTTAACCCATTACCAATTGAGAAAATCTTATGATAGCCCGAAAATACAGGACGACAAATTAACATATATAAAATTTTAGATTTTTTCAAAATTTCTTGTGGAAAAACATTGTGTAAAATGAAGAAATTGCTTACAACAAGATCTTCATTTTGATAAACCCAAATCTGTTTGCGATAGTGGTATGTCACTAAAATATGTCATCATTTGGAAACATCGGAAACAGTTATATTTTTACTTTTACAAATATTTCTAGAACTTTAGGATAGACGTGATAGATGTCATACGTATAACTTTGTATCATATAATTTTATTTAGATTATCTAAGTGAGATTTTTGAAAAGATATTTTTTTTTTTTAAAAAAAAGTACCTTGCTCAATATTATTAAACGTGAACAAACATGAAGTCTGATTCCTCGTTGAAATAGTTGAATTATAGACTTTTTCTGTTACCAAACAATAAAATTAAAGACACATTCAACTGTTTATTGGGGAAAATAGCTTAGAGCCCCAGTGAAACTTTGTCTACGAAAGAATAATTCGAAAGAAACTAGACTTCTTGGCTTCATGTTTTTTACACCTTATCGACAAAATGTACCTGAATGTATCTGAATGCTTTCAATTCGAATTTAAAAACCTGAAAAACACACGAATCACAAGCAGACATCATGTATTTTGGACGAAAGCCTAGCTTAAAAGCTTGATAATACTCAATCTAAAACTGAAAACGAAATGTCACTCAAATGAATCATTCTACAAAGACTGTGTTAATTGCTTTGTGTTGAGATGTCTAAGTATCATTGTGAATTTGACAAGCGTGTTACAATTTCAGGCCCCATGGGACCCCAGGGAGGTCCACAGGGAGGTCCATTTGGAGGTCTGGACATGAATAATCCACAAGTAGCTCGCCTGATAAGGGGTAAGATTTTATTTAATCCTTTACAGGACAGCCAACATTCAAACTGGTTCAAAGTATGTTCCTAAGAGAACTTTTTAAATTCGTTGTCTTTTTTTTTTTTTTTTAAGGGGGGATGGGACCATTTTGAAAGTGAAAGAAATGATCATTAAATGCAGTTCCTTTTTTTTGCACAATACTTTCCAGAGAAAGTCTTTGCATAACAAAGAATGATTACGTGGGAATTGTGTTAAATTTTTTTATATAAATGCACAGGGTATCTTTATTTTAGAAAGAAGAGGCCAAATTTTTAAATCACGCCGCCTTTTCCAATATTTTAACAGTGTTTTGATACGAATTGTCTGTACTTATATTTCATATTTTTTCAACTGTAAACTTTTACATTTAAATCAATGTACACACTTTGTTTTATGAATACTAGAGTTTATTTGTTTTTAATTTTTTAAAATAACTTATAAAGCACTTTATTTACACTTATGGTAAAAGGAAATCTAATCCTAAGAAATGTACCTGCTTCAGGTGCGAGTACGGTTAAATGCCAAAGTGATTCCGATCATGGTTTTTAATGTTCTTTTTAACTTTATTTAAAGTATGTGTGTGATACATTTGTATGATTCCTATAATCAATGAGGTAATCTATTTACAGTCCTTAAGACAGGGGGACATCCCAAAAATCGTAAGGACCGTAATGAACAGAGATATATTTAGTCATGCACAGAAAATCTGAGAAGAAAAAGGAAATTTTGCACACTAACACAATAGATATTCTCTATATGTTTCGTCTTGATTCTTATTAATACTTGAAAGTATAATCGTTAGTTTTATTGTACGTGTGTTTTTATTTTGCGCTGATAATGAGAAAAAATGCTCTTTTAATCATTGGTTAAACAACATCTAAAATTTGCGAAATGGGGAGAAAAGTATGAGTTCTCAATTCTGCATATCTTAAATGAAATAAAACTGAAGATTATCATAACTCATATATCATCTTTGGATGACCTCGACGGTCCAGCTTATTCAAGTTTCAAATGACTAGATTTTGGTACCCCAACGATGATATATATAAAATCCTTTTCCGATTCAAAATTGTATTATCTAGGTCAAAATTCTGTATTACAGTTATGTCTCAACCAGGCATGAAAAGCAGTAAGAATTTCAACATTTTTATATTAACTAGATTGATAATTTAAGATCAAAGTCAATGTGCACAGTTTTTGTTTCATCTAGCTGACAGTTTATGCAAATAAGTTTCTATGACTTTTATAAATGGGTCGCCTTTGATTTTCACTATGATGGACCAACATAAACCGACTACTCTTGAACGAGCAGCCGAAAAGAGAGCAAGAAAAAGTACGCATATTTTACTGAAAAAAAGAAAGGAGCAAATAATTTAAAATGGTCTCCTATCATTTGCATATGCTCGCAGTGATAACATTTGTTCTTAGTGTCCAAGCTTTTAATGTTGTATGATGAACCTAGAAATAACAGAAGGCTTAAATGCGGCTCTTGAACAGATTTTCATGAAAATTTGACATAGGGAAATTGTCTATTTTTCCACTAGTCATTAATGTTATTTGTACGATAAAAATTATTTCTTCGTATTCAATCGACTTAATTCACTAAATATTTGATTAAATGTGACAAATTCCCTATGTCCTACTTTAAAACATCGGAATTCATCGGATGAGGTCTTTTGTCTATGGGTAATGTTATTAACGCCTGAATCGCTAGCGGAAGCCAATGACAATAAATGATACGTCATGGAAGTGACAACAAAGACAATTGACAGATAACGTATTTTACCGATGAATTCCGGTCCCATTCGGATTGTTCTTCGTTGACATATTTGGCGTCTCGTAACGCGAACTATTTTTGCTTCTTTTTCTTTAGTGTTATTAGCTCTTATGGTCATTACACAATTAGCTTAAACGCCTTCTTTGAAGATTTAGAGATAAAATTCAATAACTGAGAGCCAAATATTTCCTTTCATAATCCGCTCAAGAGCCACATTAACGTCTTGTCACATTCCATCAGAAATGTATTTACATTTATATGTTTTACGATGAAAATGTAATGTATGGAACAGACTACAGAAACCATAGAAATTTGTTATATGTAATACGTGCAGTTTTTTTCGATGTTAAAAGCTGTTTGTGTTCTTACATCTTTTTATTAACCATATATACCAGAGTTTATCTTATTGGCTTTAGGATTAACACAGAAGAGCTTGATAATCCTACTCTAAAAAAGTCGTTAAACCCTTCCCCGTGCTATCTATGGTCTAAGCGTTTGAAAAACGGTAAAAAGTTAAAGGGGGCCCAAGAGGAACACATAATTTATTCGTCGAACGGATAACTAAATACACATCTTACCTTTTTATAAAAACTGGCCAATAGTAGAACTTTAAAGGAAATTTTTAAACGATTTCCAAGGTCGTCATAGGATAGTCATATAAAAAAAATCTGTAGCAAAAGCTTGGGGTAGAATAAACCTAATGCATTCTCTTAAATTTTCTTAGACAGACAAACTTTACAAATAATTTATTTTTCATTCATCCGTCCAATAATTGAATACGCTGATGTTATTTGGGATTGCTGTACAATGCATCTGAAGGATTAACTCGATAAGATTCAAATTGAAGCTGCAAGAATTGTAAATGTTTGTTCAAAATTGGTATCTCTTACCAACCTTCCATCTGAGTCTGGGTGGGAATCTTTAAATGAAAGAAGGCGTAATCATAAACTTATTCTATATTTCAAAATGGTTAAAGGATTATGACCGAATAACCTTAGTTCATTAGTTTCTCAAAGTATAGGGAGCACTACCTCATACAGTCTACGTGGATCTCAAAATCACAGAATTCCTCACTGTAGAACAGAGCTCTACAGAAGATCTACTCTACATACAGTTATTGACGAGTGGAACAAATTGCAAATCAACATAAGAGATCAGAATTCACTGTAATGTTTCAAAAATTATTTACATAGGAATAAACCTATTCCTAATAAGTTGTACTTTGTAGGAGAAAGGAAACTTCGGGTTATACATACCAGGATCAGAAACAAATGTAGCTCTCTGAAAGACCATTTATTCAGTAAAAATATTGTAGCGTCACCTTTTTGTGTTTGTGGTTGAATAGAGTCAAGCGATCACTTTTTTCTTGAATGTACGAATCATAACAATATTAGAAATAGACTAGTTAATTCATTACCAAATACCGGTAATATTAATGTTGACACCTTATTGCGTGGGGACAATAATCTGCCATATAAGGATAATGAAAAAATAATGCTTGCAGTCCAACATTACATCAAAAAGATTAAGCGCTTTTGTGTATTTATCTTTTTATGTAAAGCAGTAAAAGTTTAAACAGCGATTTTTTAATATAACATACATCTTTCTATTGAATACTTAAGACAATCTAAGAACATCATAGTTACAACTCATCCCTTTTCTATCTTCTACATGTTATATTTGTATAGATAATCGAACATTGGAAATAATTACTGTATAAATGTTCGTCTATCTGAAACCATAAAATATATTGGTTCAAATCTTGAATTACCATTAGGGAGAAGAACATCATAAGCTTGTGCTTCCGTTCTAATCCTTTTTGCTTGATATTAATAGATATGTTAAAATTATTATGTTCAATTATATGCAGAAATGCAAATAAGATATGTTTAAACTAAACTAAGATCGTCATGTGAAGACACTGGACCAAAATGGGTACCTGTAATATCTGCTGTCCGTCTTAGGAATACTGAACCTGTGCCGAACATTTTTAACAACTTCACATGTGCATGAAGCACATATATTGAGCAACATTGACAGCTACATAGTACATTATGAATATTCGACGGTTACTTAAATGAACATTGAGTAAGTAACTATCTAAAGAGCACATAAAGAAGGTTCTTACTAGACTGAATGATGAACGGCAAGAGCACCTAACCATGGGTTGCTTGTATTTCTCACACCAATACTACCAGATCCTTTCTGACCCCCCCCCCCCCCCCTCCAGCTGCGTTTTACTTTAAACCTTACATCATAGATTTTACTTGTCCAGTTTTGGATATGTAGTTCATTGAGGTTTACATCCCTGCTCAGTACATGAACAACATATGCTAAACGAAAAGACCAAATTTTGAAGAGTCAGACCTACGGGTCTTATTTAAGTTGCAGTTACTTTCGAAGTTATATCTTATTGAATATTTCGTTTGTAATTTTGAAAGGTAACATTGAAAGTAAGTAGAAATCGCGGCCATAGAGATGGTTAGTGTCAGTGTTATAAGCGTTGGTTTATTCACTTCCGGAAAAACTATTCATGACGTCTCATATATACTGTTAGCTTAAAACAATTGATTGAAACCAAAGCAGTTTGACTTATTCGGCTGAAATGTGTTGGGAAACAAAACTTGGAAAAAGAATAATTGATATCATCATTAAGTAGGCGTATTATACTGATCACATCAGATAAGCAAACTTAATACAATTTGAACTCTGTGCTAGGGATTTTAGAATAAGACCATCTTAAGTTAAAGAGACTGAACGCTAAAGGAACATTATTTTGAGTCTTTTGAAATTGATGATTGTACTCGAAATAAATTGTGAATTGGCTATTGAAATATTTGACCTTGCTCGGGTATATTTTCGGCGTTAATTGCTGTGACGTAGCTAGCTATTATATTTGTCACATCCCGTTTCAGCCGAAAATATGTTTATTGTTTTAACCTGAACTTATTTGATTATGCATCCACTTTCAAAAGTATCATTCATGGTATAAATGATGTTGTATTATTGCAATATCTTCGGCTTTGGAAAGAGATTACAAGAAGAACGAAGAAATAACATGGCACTCATTTCGAATGGAAATGCAACTAAGCGAATCTATTATTCTTGCACATAATAAATATATCTGTTACGCACAAATGTAAAGTTTGCTTTGTAATTTGCACAGTTCCTTCAGAGTTATAAACCACTTATGTCAAAATACTATGTACCTTTCACCTTTATTCAACATAATTTGGATTGTGTTTTGTAATCAGCAAATGGCGGATCGATCATCCCGCCCTCTGTCTAAGACAGGTAGTTCATCTTCGATTTTTAATAACGTTATTTTCAAACTTTATGGTCAGTTATATGTGACAAAATGTAAAATGGTTGGTTGGCGACCTAGCTGTGGTAACTATAGCTGGAATTAGCTGTAATAACGACTTTTAAGTCGCAAAACACGCCATATAAATGCCGTTCAATGTCGGTCAATATTAGAGTTCCTTTCTAATTTACCGATTTCATAAGTTTATTGTCTTTTAAAATGACAGCCGAGATCCATCAATTTTCCCATTTGAAATACTTTCGAAACAACGTTCAGAACAGAAATAAATCTGTACCGTAAACTCTCTGACTAAGAAAACTAACAAGATTAATTACATAGCAAAGTTTTCATGATCAAATGACACCTCATTGAGATTGAAAGTCATTGGTACTATACAAACGGTTAATTACATTTTTAGTCTTTTAATCACCCAAAATACAAAATACAAAACTCTTGATAGCTATCGATAGAATGTTACGGTGAATCTTGCAATGGATTCACTTCACAAAGCCTTTTGTGTATTGGAATATCACAGTTTCCCTACGCAGCTCAAGATCTTGAAAGACAACTGTATCACGACATTCACTCCAATTCCGCAAATATAATTGCAGGTTGCACGTTTTCTAGTTTTTTATCTTTTTTTATTCGAAAACACCAACGTCTCCTTTATGAGTATCCAATTTAAATGCTAATAAACATTTTAACTTGACTTTACAATTATCAATTCATTAATTTGTTCGCGTGGAAATATGGTTTTCTGTATTTAGCCGAAAACAAACTAGATGTATTGAAAAAAAATCATCAACAGCATGGTGACTGCCTTATAAAACTATTTTGCTATCTGTTTAATATATTTTCTTTATGAGTTTAGTTTTATTTAAGGTCTAAATAACAGGTGTACTATTCCGTGACATATCTGCATATTTTAAACAAGGTTGCATAATTTTTAGATTAAACCTGCACAATGTTAAACGGAGCATATAAATATGCGGATTGTTAATATGAATAAATAATAAGAATTCATTGCATTGACGCATTAATAAAAGACATTATTTTGATTTGAACTAGAACTCTTTTATATCATTTCAAGAATTTAGGTTGCACTGAAGAAAATCGACTTATAAGAAGTGTGTAGTCTATATTTACTCTTACAGATTCACTTATCGTTGCCATTATTTCTCATTTCATTTTTCATTATCACAGATGAATGATACAAATCTTTTATTGAACTCAGATTTTTTTAATCTATTTATCACTTTTTTAGATACCTAATAATATTTTAGCATTTCTTTAGCTAGAGGATTAAAAATAAACAACTTTCTACTATATTGAAAAGCCCACTCTGTTACTTTTTGTGTGGTTTTATTTCACCACGATCGTTTTTATGTGAAGTATTATTATTAGTTGCATAGTTTACTTTGATATATTCTGTTTGCTATCATCTCAATATGCAAAACTTGATATTTCACTTAACCTTAGGTCTATTGAAATATTACAATTTTCCCAAGCAGCTTAAAAGCAATACAAGGTCTTAGCACATAATAATTTCAAATTCCCTATGTGCAAAGTCCGATCAATTGACGTATCGTTAATTGTTTGTTAACCAGACCATTCTTTTAGACCGGAAGTTAACTTTGAACATCGTCATTTATCAAGTATTTTTTTCGATGTTAAGGTCTAAACATCATAACCGCAGGTAATCCATACTGTAGTTCCAACATTTAGGTCGCTAACGACCCATTTTACATTAATTCATATTATTTACATAAAATTTTCTCTATTATCCCGTTTGATATGTTAATCGAAATTCCTGTTGGAGGAAAGCGGGCGGGGTTAGCGACCGGCCAATTCCAGTAAATCATGATTAAATGGTGTCTCGCATTCAACAAAAACAAAAATATTTTATTATTACCTACCATTTACTCTTAACGTAGGACGTATTGTCTTTACAAAGTTTTTAATTTTCAACCTTTCAGTAGTTTTGATCTGATAAATATGAGTGAAAAAGTGTATCGTGTATTAAATATAGTTTAATAATTACAATTATTTTTTCATCATTAATTGATTATGAGTTTTGTAAGACTATTCTCGTGTATTCTGTATTCATAAATGTTTAATTTGTACATTTTTATTGTTATTTTACAGTGTTATCTGGTCGGTCGCAAGGTGGTGCCGCTGCCGCTGGTGGAGAAGCACCAGAAGCCGGGGAAGGCCCAACAAGTAAGTGAACAAGCACGATCATCACAAGTAAATCTCATGCTTGACACGAGAAAAAAAAAACTCAGTTGAGCAGGGGCCTTCTTGTAAAATACCACCATATACATGATTATCGTGTTTGGTATTCATATAAAGGAAATGAAACAATATTGTAAGTCAAAATAACATGTAAGCTTTGAAATTTACAATTATATATATCTATTCCTCCTTGAAATTGAACAACTGTCATCTAAACTGTATCAGATTCTTTATAATGTAAAACCAAATGCAAATATTGTAAAAGCATATTATAGATGTACAAAATAATTTTCTATGAGAAGCATTTTAAAATTATTGTTAAATGCTTGTTTTTATAACGCATAAAACATAAAAAATGTAACCGATATCCGCGTAGGTTTAGAAACACCGTAATTTCGACGCTTTGTCAGAATTATGTTTATTCAATAGGAACATTTTCTGAATGAATTTAAAATATCTTCTCTTTTTTGATAACGAAATAACCAAAAGCTAAGTAACTCTTACTGTTTACATGTTGTGGAGCTTTGACCTTGATAACAGATATGTAGTTTGTCAAATATATTGATCCATTTGTTTTACAATCAGATTACCATCTATGCATGATGAACAAGTAAGTGCCGTTGCAATATTTCAACTTGACGCCGGGCTTTTGGTTTTATCAAATATTTATCATCATTAAAACTACATACCATCGATAAATCCTTAACGTCATACCAAATTGACGCCAAATTCGTCGACAAATTAAATTATATATGGTAACGGCCAATACCAATTTCGCACTTTGGCTAAGGGGGTAAACGCATTCATTCCTGGAACCAACTCTTTGAAAATTCAGTCACTATTATACATTTTTGTCTTTCTTAGAATGGTAATAAAAAATAAATTATAAAAGAATGATCCCCCGACAAAATGCAAAAAATGCACTTTTATTGGCTGTTTAGGGGATTGAATGAACGAATGGGGTTTAACGCCACTTTTAAAAGTATTTCAGTCATATCGTGGCGGTTGGCGCACCTGAAAATGGATTCCTGATAATTCTCACACCAGTACCACCACTACATCCTTTCCTAGCCCAAAGCTGCTATCCCACGTAGGTTTACGATTATCCACCCATTGGTGAGAGGCAAATGTCGTAAAGGATATGTGCCGCCGCCGGGGATCGAACCCATGGCATCCCATGGTTGAAGATTAGGAATCTGACTGAGCTATGACGGCGACGAAGAATTTTTTTCTTCACTGGGGTGTCACGGGTTTGATCCCGGGAGGCGGCACATATCCTTTCAGACATTTTTCCTTCAGGAATGGGTGAATGAGTTAGCAGCTGGAGGCAAGGAAAGGATGTTATGGCAGTACTGGTGCTAGATATACCAGGAATCCATTGGTAGATGCTCAAGCCTCCACGATATGACTGAAAAATTGTAAAACTCGGAGTTAAATCCGAATCAATCAAACAAACAAAGCATTATTTCTCCGGAAAATTATTCTCATTTCCCAAAGCTTCATTTATGATTCTTAAAGTTCATTTGAGTGAAAAGGACAAAGAAAAAAAACTTTATATGCTAAAATTTAGATGCTGAATTCTGAAAATAAACATTCTTAAGTAAAAATGAATAATGACTGAGCAAGGATTTGAAGGGCTATAAACGATTTAATTAGCCGTGATAGTTGGGTTTTTCTTTTTTTTTTTTTTTTTTTTTTGCAAAGCTGGGGGACTATTTTTTGGATGGTGATTTTAGACACTTTATATGACTTTCACAATTAAACGTGTTTAGGTAGTAAAATTACTTAACCGCTGCCCTAAAATTCTATAAGGAATACGGACCCAATTTGAGAGTTTCTACGATCCCCGACTGCGGCACTCATTCTTTCCGACTATTTGTCTCCAACCAATGGGTCGATAATCGTACACCTATGTGAGATAGCAGCTGGAGGCTAGGAAAGGATGTGATGGTGGTACTGGTGTGAGAAATACCAGGAATCCATTGTTAGGTGCTCCAGCCGCGCGATATAACTGAAGGAATGTTGAAAGCGGCGCTAATCCATTCAAACAAACGAATTGAGAGTTTCTAAACTTCCTCGTGCTAAATAAGGTACAATCGATTAGGGCGTACTGAATATATAAGCTTTAACCAATATGTTCATTTCACACAGAACATGCTTCGTCCAGAAACTTCTTCATATAAGTTGTTCTAAATCATTCGCCGTTGTTTTAACTCATTCGAGTAGTGCATTTAAAAAAACTATGCCCATGAAATAGTTTCTCGGCGTTAAAAAAGATAAATATATGCAAATAAACATAAAATGAAATAAAGCCACAGAAAAAATATCATATTTCATATTTTTTAAACATAATATCGGAATGAGGCCGTAACGAGCTGTTTCATAATTAAAGATATTGATTCGATAATGAATTTCTAATTTCAGATCTCCTAGGAAATCCACTCATGATGGGTGAGTAAAATTTGTAGACAACTTGAATACAATGGCCTATAACAATACTACCGATTTTTTGTTTAGTTCACCTTAACATCATATTCAACGTGACGTTATTATGACAAAGTTTTTTTGTGTGTGCTTTTAGCTCAGTTCAAGGGATATTGCATAAAAAGGACACAATATACGTGATATTTGTAAACATATTATTCTTGAAATGATAGAAAGCGCGAACATCCTTCAAATTACTTTTAATGTTAATCGTTGTATAATAGTTCTTGGAGTTTAAAAGTACACATATTTACAGTAACAACAATGCCTTTTATGACAGAATATAATTCATAGTATCGTCAAGGGCGCAAGGGGGATAACAGCCTTTTCTATACAATATGCAGCAGGAAATAAGGTCATAATTGAATTGAAAAATATAGAATTTACCTCCATGAAATGGCAGTTTTCTTAAGGCATCATGAAAAACCGATCAAAACTTGGACCAACCTCGTTTTGTTTTCTTTATTTTTTGTTTTCTTTATAAATTCGGTATTTTATGACCACTAATTCAGTATCCTAGTAAACAAATATAAATCTTTTTTTCAGGTATGTTAATGAATAACCAAGGCGGTCAAGGCGGTGGTTTAGCCTCACTTCTTGGTGGCGGAGGTATGATCTATCTTACAATTATGAAAATAACGATAATTGATTTTAAAATTCTACAGAATAAAATAATTTGGAGATTGTTATGAAATGAATGTGTATTTCACAGTACTTATAAATATAAACCGAATCTTATAAAAATTATTTGTGTGTTTTTATAAATGGGGTTTAATGCCATTTTAACAATTTTCAATCATATCGCGGGGTCTAGATCACCTAATATTGCATTCTGGTACATCTCGCCTAAGTAACACCACTACATCATTTCCTATCTTTAAGCTGCTTCCCCACTTAAGTTTAAGATTATCCAACCATTGGTGAGAGACAAATGTCGGTTGGATAATCTTGAACTTAAGTGGGAAAGTGTGCCGCCGACGGGAATCGATCCTATGACAACCCAAAGTTGAAGACTGGGAGTCTGAAGAGCTACCAACTACCAATGTCAGCGGCCGAAGCTTATACAAGGCAACCAATCGAATTATCATAGATATATAGAAATAATGTAATTATTAAATTGCGTGAACATTAGAATATGCTCACTTAGTTGATTATTAGAATCGTCGTAAAGAAACTTTTCCAAGTAGTACTTATAGAGTTTAGTTGAGTTTAAAATATTCTAAAGCGTCCAATTGTAAAGGGTTTAATTCATAAAAGTTGTTACCTAATAGAAGTGACGTTCTAGCAATATACTTTTTATTACACAAATTTGCAAGAAATTAGTGAAGTGGATTTGCATTCGAATATTAATCATTATCGCTATCTAACATGAAGCTTGACTTGTCTATCTTCATTTTAGGAGGTGGAGCAGCAGCAAATCGTAAGTTATTTATATATAATTAAATTGCACCTCCGTATACGTTATATGTAATTCATTTTGTTTTTATAGCAGGTTTAATGATATTCCCTTTGCATAATTATCATCGTTATCGTCCAAATGCAGATGCGAAACCATGAACATTTTTAGCTATGTTCCTACATTATAATTGGCAGGGTAAAATATTTCATGTCTCAAGGGAAATGATGAAAATGGAATGATTTCCAGTATGCTTTTGCACGAAGTAGTCTAAATAAAAATATACTAAACTGGTATCTTTTGTGTTTTTGAAATTGAAATATAAGACATGAAGGGAATATGTTTGGTTTTCATCGAGGTGTAAAGGTAAAAGCTATTTACATGTCCATGCGAATCGGCTTCAGTCATTGTGGGTATGTCTTTCGATTTATACCCAAACAACAACAACAACAAACATAATTTCCAAACTATCTTTTCATACGATACTGCATTCGAGTGTAAATGAATGTGTTAAAGCCATATCTTCCCCCAGAAAGATTAAAAAAAATAGTCAGAATACCATTATCGAGAGTCAAAAGCACCAATAATCATGACGATTGAAATTGAAAGTCGATTAGCCTACATTTCATGAAAGAAATTACGATATTTTAAAATACGACCCACTACAATTTAAGGTTTATTTACAAAAAAACCATGACGTCAGTGATGATGATTAATCTTTAGCTAGTCAGTTACACAACTATCTCGGTCACGGAGATTACCGAAATCGTCCATAAAATTTAGACGACAGCAACTGTGTATATAACACTCAATGCCGAAGATTAGCGAAAATTTCCGGTGAGTAATCTGATGCAGACATCTCGATCTCGAAATATAAACAAACACGCGTTAAAAATGATACTAAAATCACAAAATACAAAATTCCAGATAACTGCAATCATACTCTCGTTTTTCATATTGATAATAAGAAAGCTCTTGTGTGATTTAGTAACCAATTAAACTATTTTTGGCCCGGTTTAGCAGGCCAAAGGAAACAACCCTTTATAAGTGTCAATTTCACATTCAAGAAAATAAATGACCGTTTTTCTCTAAAGCCACTTCGGAATGCATTTTTGTAGATATACATTTATCTTCTTAATGTAATAAACATATGTTGGATGAGCAGCTGGAGGCTCAGAAAGGATGTACTGGTATTACGGGTTTGAAAAATAACAGGAAACCATGGTTTCCCGCGATTAGACTGAAAGATTGCTAAAAGCGGTGTTTAACCCCATACAAAAAACAAAAAACAAAAACAAAAACAAAAAAAAAACATAATGTGAAAATATTAGAGAAACTCTATATTACTTTGATTGCATGAGCGAACATCTTTATTAAAAATGAATAGGGAACCAGCGCGTGTTTTTAACGCCCCGCCCCATTTCCCGCCGAGTCTTAACCGTCAAAACACGCCATTCTTTTCGTAAGAAATTTCAAAGAGAAGGTGAGATCGTCCATATGAAATAACTTTTCCATATTCATACCTATTTACGAAAATGCTATTCATTTGAACGCCTGCATTTTATTCCTATATTTATGTGAAAGCCGCGATTTTGATAAGTAGGTCACGATAGTATCATTACTCTGCACTCAAAGTTTTGCAGGTCATAAAAACATGGGAAGCACTTAGTTTTAAATGTATATATTGTGCATGCTGTACAACAGGGTACGATACTTTTTAGTTCAAACTTTGTATCTAAACTTTGTAGTTGGCATCGAAATGGTTATATGCTTCAGTTTGGCTTGGAAATCAATATTTGTGTTCATTTAGACTTTGGAGTTTAAAAAAACCTATGGAGTTTCTTGTTTCTTGGAGAAAAATGTTATGTGAAGTCAGCTGGCTTTAAGTAATTTTTCAATATAACTTGGAGGACAATCTTTGGAAATTCATTTCAGCTTTGGAATTGAAAACGAAAGGAGAAGTTTGTTTCTCGGAAATGTACCATTTGTTGTTTCCCTCGCCTAAAAAGCCTTGCTAAAATGATTCAAAAATTGGAGTGCATGCCTTAAAATGTCACCTTGCCTCTTTTTAAACCAGGCCTTCAGCGCTTTTAGCGCTTTTATTGATTCCTCGGAGTGAAGATATAGCATTCAAATGTAAACGTTTCTTTCTTCAGAAGCATTTGTTTACATCATAAGGGCATCCCTACCATAATATTTTATTTAAGATTAGCTAAATTGACGGTTATCTACAAATCAAACAATAGATAGTTTAATGAAATCATACATTTCGACCGGAAGTCAACTTTAAACTTTTGGTCGACATTCATGTGAAACATTTTTGTTAATTTGGAAACTTAGATGTCAATATTCATAATTAGGCAAGGTGAAGTTACGTCGTTAAGATAACAAACATCCATTTTCTGTTTTGTAGACAATAGATATTGAAAGAATAACGCTGCATTACCTAAGTCGAACTTCCTATTGGAGCCCAGTGGGCAGAGCCAGCGATCCGTCAACTGTGGACAGTTGTGTCCGTTTGAATGTTAGGTTGCAATGAGTCGAAAATGTGCATCAAAAAATTCGACACAACCGTAGAACTAAAAACATAGACATGTATTACTATAAGTCACAACTCTTTACTTAATGTCTTGTTCCAAAAATTAAGTTCATGCCTTTAAAAGTAGGTAGAGAAAAACTTAACACAATTTGCCAGCTCCTTTTTTTAATATTTGAAAAGCATTCTGATGTATCAAATAGTCGATTTATGATGTTCTCTTTTTCAACACATGTATACATGCAATGATAAATAACTTAGCATTTATTTGTCATTTATGTAAATTTCATTAAGCATTTGCATAACTTGTTTCAAAAATGTCTTATATAGAGGTTAAATTTGAATAATTTGTGAAGTTATTATGTTTAAATTTAGACAAATGTTATGTGCTAAGGCTTGATAAGGATTACCTTAAATAACGTAATACACGTGCGTAATCATTATCTATGACTAAACCTTGTTAAATCATTTCTCCGATTAGTTTCCTGTGATGAAACAGTCCGATGTTTTTTTATTGTTTTTTTTTTCTATCAAACGAAGAAAGGCCAAATTATGACAACAATCTACAATCTCGATGTATCCGTAAATCTGTCGCGACACAATTGAAAATTTGAAATCTGATACTCATAGCTGACTTTTTAAATTTTCGACCAGGCTGTAATTTATGTCTTCTTATGACATGTTGATATTTTATAATTTCAGCTCTTGCTGCTCTATTGGCAGGAGGGGGAGGCGCCGGAGGAGGTTCGTTTTCTTCAGTACATATATCTATAATGATCGTTTTGGGTGAATAAAATAAAAAACACGTTATTCAGTCCAGTTTTCCTCCTGAAGCTAAATAATTAAATCAATTTGAACATATACATGTAGAATGTAGAAAACAAGAGATAGTTAAGGTAGTGTTATTTAATTAGATAGAAAGGTTAAGGAAGCCATAAGAAAATAAATGAAAGTCTCTCTGCCATTGAGGAAAACATTGGACAAATCAAAAATTATTTTAAAAAAACATATGCAAAGAATTGCAGGGATATGATTCTAGTTTGCTAATTTAATGTTAGTAATAACCAACCTCTTAAGATGCTTAAATACATGATATGTGCTAAAAATCATAATGATTCCTGATTCGCTTCAAAATTAACATGCTTTCATACCTACATAAGATAAATATGGCTATAGAACTTTTCTGAATGCTTGTGTACAAAGTAATTCCATACAGGTTGTTAAACTTGAAACCTTGTTTGCTTGATTTTACATATTTAGTATTAAATCATTTGAAATGAAGAGACAATCTTTGTATTCAATGACTCTCAGAAGCTTCGAACCATGGTGTGATTTGCTTTTTTTTATTTCATACCTTACCTATTAGAAACATTACGCTTATCTCTTTAATAGTTAAACTATGTTAAATATATGAATTTATTTAAGTTGAGAGAAGATTATTACAGTTCAAATTAGAATCTTTTTATTAAGCTGTTTAAAACTGAAGTACTGATTGGTTGATTTTTATATTTTTCTATTAAGTTCAAATTACTTAGCGCAATTCACAATCATTTGATCTGATCTTTCGGCATTTCTTAGGAATACTAGCTAAATATAATTTTATTTTCTGAAATATCTTCAATGTACCTGCAAAATGTCGCCTGCTCTGCTCCAATGCTAGCTCGAATACCCTTGCAAGCACTGACTTGTTTTGTGGGTGCAGGCTCTAATCATTTATCTGAAAATACATGTAGGTGGACAGATGGACATAATGTCGCTTATTGGAGGAAACGGGGGTAGCGGACAAAATACTCCCCCAGCTGGTAATATAAGATTAAAAGACTTTTTTGAACGTAACCAAGAGCTACATTAAAAGTCGTTCGCCCTCTAACAAATCTTTACAACTGCTGTTCTATAAATTTCACGATAACATGATTTCTGTGAAAATTTCAAGTGCTTGCTTAATTGTCACAAATGCTTTATTACAGTTCTTTTTTGTCATCATTGTAATAGTAGTTATTTCTGTGAGTTTCGAGTGCTTAACTTTTTCAATTATATTGTAAGCTTCAGCTTTGCTATTTGTTCGTTGTTTATTAATTGGCATTTATGTTAATCTTGCAAAAAATTCATTTTCGACGCTTTAGAATAAGGTGTTACCATAAGTAAATTCAATTTGGTCTAACCTTTCTATGTGTAGACTGCAATATTGCGTTAACGCAGAAATGGCTCTAACCAACAACTCTTGCTCTGTGTAGGTATATTTCCAATAGGTCTTGAACAAAGGGGTTTCTGTTCTGTACGATATCGTAATTTTAATTGATCTACGCCCGCTTTTATTACCTTCCATGTCTGCTGATGTATTGTGAAATACTTATACGCGTACTAATTAAATTGCTTTATTTGCGGCCCTTATATACTTTACTAATATATAATTCAATTCTGGTCATGAATGACGGAAATGATGGAAACCGATTAAAAACTTTATGAAGTTTTAAAATTCGCTGATAAACGTAATATTGCTATTTGTTCGCTTTTGGATCACTGCTATGGAAGCTGGCTTAGAATGTACATGATAGCTATATGTCAATGCAGCATATAAAGTCGCAGCTGACAATGGAATCAAAATGTTGGAAAATATGTCCTTTTATTTTCAAGGTAATCCACTCGCTATGCTAGGAAGTTTAAGAGGCCTTTCAGGGACTGGTAGCTCTGGTCCCCGTGCTGGTATGTCTTTGCCCGGAAACACACATGGTTCCTGTATTTGTTTGTCATAGTTTGTATAACACAGTGTTGGACCATAAGATTTCATGTTAAGGAAGCTTTTATCAAACCCGGCCTTAAGATGTTCCCTTCTAAATACAATACGAACGCGTTTCTTGTACATTTGGAATATACACGTATCATTGGATCAAAGAATGAAGTTACTTTTCAAAGACATAATTCAATTATGATTCGGATGACTATGAAAAAGATTTATTACACTTTGCTTTTCAAAAAAAGGCATAATTTATAATAATTACACTATAAATTTGTAAAATTCTTCATTTGCAGATGGAGGCATGAACCCAGCGTGTAAGTTCTCATTTTAATAGATAGTTTGAAGGTTAGGTTGTTTAAAATACAATTCTTTTTCTGTGTTATAATCGGCAATCGGCAAATACTATATTTGACATTTAGTTGATCCAGTTTTTTATTCTATATATGCAATTAATAATAGGTTTCGGTAAATAGTTAAATAGATAAAGTAATGTTAGATGTCCTTCGATATCCTTTTAAGCACATACACTGAATTAAATAATAGAATTTCATCATATCTGTTTCATTACACAAAAAATTGCTTCATCTATTTTTCAGTATTAGCATTGATGCAAGGGGGAGGAGGCGGTAGTGGTGCTGCAGGTAGGTTCCTACCATATTTCATTGTTTATTCTTCGACGAAACTTTAGTAGGATTTTGATCAACGGTTAATTGTAGAATGACAATTAAATGTGAGCAAGTTGAATACTGGTCGATTGGGGTTAATATTATAAGAATTATCCTATTTTCCCATCGTTTGATTTCCAGCGAATGATTGTTTATGACTATTTTTGGGTGTACAGTAATAGATAAAAAAGAAGTCCCTGTTAAAGTCCATTCGATTTGAAATATTTAAGATGACATCGTGCTTCGTGAAGAAGATTTTGCACTTACAAATTGCATACAAATATGTGCAAATTGTGTGTGTGTATGAAATCTCATCATAAAATCTTGAAATTTATTTCGGCAGCGTTGTTTTCCTTTCTTGCATATCCTGGTAATGAACATCTTTAATGTCATTCTGTTTGCTTGCAACCTTTGGATGATTACAAAGTTGATGGACATGCTCTTTCAAAATTGTCATGTCATGTATTGTTTTTTCCACCGGGTTATACTCGATTATTAATCTCCAGTGTTGACGAATGTACGTATTAAAAGCCTATATTTGAGTAAATTCCTAATAAATGGCAACAATTGAGAATTGAACCAAGAAACTAATTGACATCGGACAGAAAACTACGTATTTAGGACATCTAGGAAGAATGAATGTTTTTGGATTCACGTGATCTTAAACTCAAGCCGATCAAATACCTCTTTATTAAGGTCAGCATATGAAATCACTAAAAGTATTGGGACGTTTTGACTAAATATGTGGAATGTTTTTAAAGAATTGAGAGGGTTTATTTAAATTATGTCAACTGAATGGTGACTGGGCGATTTTGAATGAAATCAAGTAGAAAGAGGGAAACTTCATTATATTTTAACTGCAATTATGTTTATATTTTAATTATTCGTTGTTCTTCTGCTTCTGACAAGTTTGACGTAAACCGTATATCGTCTGTTTGTACCAATATTTTAGGCTTGCTACTTCGCTTCCGTGGCTTAAGTTTCTCTAACAAATCAGAAAATGTAGAAAAGAAAGCTATTCCTTCAGTTTAAACAGAAATATTTGGATTTGGTGTTTATGAGATACTAACAAAGTTTCTATGTTTCACTTAACATTTTAAAACTAGTTTTTAATGGCGCTGAAATTTTAGATGTATGTGCTACACTTTCATGTAACAAGATGTATGTCACTAAAGTTAAAAATTGCTTGTAATATGAAAACATCTACTACTTTATCACGCGTGTTTTGAGGGACGCAGTGCGTTTTTGTGGTCGTTTCATAACATACATGTACCACGTGTGGTGTCATTATTGTACTTGTACAGGCATTAATGGTTTAGCCAGAATGCTTAGCGGCGGTCCGAGCGGTACCGGGGGCGGCTTTGGCAATTTAGGAGCGCTAGGAGCGGCAATGATGAATCCAGATGGACCAGGTATATTGAAACTTTAAATATATACAATCATATTTTAGTACATGCAGTGAAATGCTATTGCGCCTGTGGCTTAACGCGGCTTCATTGTAAGGCATATTGTTTCAGTTTCCAAGCTGTAGTTAATATTCAAGAATCAATTTTTCAAACGAGGTCCACCGAACATATTCTCGCAAATATATCACTTGAACAAATGGGTTGCTTTCCGAAATGCTTAGAGTGATGTTTTTGTTTGCATAGAGCTCCCACTGTTCTGTTGCCATACATGTATTTCTGTTTCAACAAATTTAACACATTATATTGGTACACCTCAATTTGTGATAAAGGATAAGGTACTCTGTTTTTTAACAACATGTGCAACTGAATACAAATCACCTAGGTAACTTTAATGATAAGCCAACGAAGTGAATAATAAACCACGAAATATCAGAGAATAAGAGATGTGCCTTTAGGTAGACTGCTTCAGCTGATTATTGAAGCAAGTTTGTATCAACTTTCACTTTTAAACAACTTTAATGTAAATGACACATATTTTGAATTGTAAAAAGAAATCCAGCAGTTGTATAGTTGGTTTTGTCTACTTGTATATAGAAATCCTATGAAACTAATATCTTTCAGATTTCTTGACGTCAGGTAGGTCATCTATTGACCACTGCTGGCTTGGTTTTATATATTCTATACTTGCTTTTATTTAGTATAACAACGCTTGCATTTACACATTCCCCAAAGTATATATATGTGAAAAATTGATATATCATTGAGCCAGCATAAACGAAATTTTTGCAATAAATATCTCATGAATTTTAGTGAATATTTGAATTCCATTCAATATCCAAAATGCTAATTTTCAAGAGATATGAAATCTTTCTTTCAATTTACTCAATTTGATTACTGAATTTAGATTAGTAGTTGAACTATGTTTAGTTTTGAAATTACATAGCGCTTAAAAGCCAAAATATGTAAAAAAGATAAATATGCATTTGGAAACATATTACACATCTTTCTATATCGGAACGGCCCGTAAGGATGCCATAGCCTTAAAAGTGGCGATAATGATTTGAGGACATAAGCTTGACAGGAAGCAGTTACGTTTTTATTAAAATTGTTAGTTATCTATAATAATACTGACAGCTATATTCTACTTACATTTAATATTTAGCTTATAACAACCCTAAACACTCATCTACATTACGTCTAATTACAAGTATATAGCACAGAAAGCAAATCAATATCTGACATAGCATAAATGCTTTTGTGTGTGTTTGATGTATACCTGTAATGTGTGCTTTATTTCGTTTCATGCTTTCGTAATTGACACCAATATAATTAATGTTATCATGTGTACATTTAAATGTACAGTTCTCTTCTTTTCTCAGTTGTATTTTCAATGATAATTATCACATTAGTAATCTGAAATTCCTTTATACAGAACATAATGGTTTTCCTATGACGACTTAAACATTTGATTTGGAATTGATTGATGGCGCTTTCAATAAAATTGGATGGACCAATCACATCGTCAGTTCATAACGGTAGTGAACTTACTACTATGGCACCTTTTTAGCATTTTCAAGCATGTTATTTTGAGTTACCCGGTTTACAAAATTCAGTCAGAGACAATTCGTTGGGGAAACAAGGAAAATCTAAAATCGAATGAAGCCAACCGGGAATCGTAGCTACGGCCTTAATAAGCAATAATTACGTTTACAACATCGAAATGTATCTTTTAAATCACTCTCGGTAACCCACTTTGAAGTTGCGGACTGACATAATTTTGATTAATTGACGGTTAAAAATTTTACTTGACGATAGGGTTTCTTCCCCTTTTAATTATTTATTTACACTGGAACTGAACTTTTAAATCCGATATTTTTGTTAAGCTTTTTATTTGTTTTTTGACTTATATGCCGTATCTACGTCTTAAAGCTTTTGTGACGACATTCAGGTCGTCAACCAATATGTGCGCGTTTTTTTTTTTTTTTTTTGGGGGGGGGGTGATGCCCAAAACGATATATTGTTAAAAAATAACACCGTTTTATGGCTAGGTCGAACTAACTCAATGTTGTCAGTGTGAAGTGGGGGGAGGCAGCGGTCTGTCAATACCGAAAGAACTTTGATATCAACTTAACCTTGTCACGCTGGATTAAATCCTAATTTCAAAGGGCTGGCAGCCCTGGATGCACTTATTGTGGTTTCATAATTATTTTTAACAACTCAAGTTTTAAACAGCAGTGGCTTAAAAGAGACAAGCAGGTGGCGTAGAAAAATACCAGCCTGCACATATCTTTGTCTGTATCTCCATCCAAGACAGGAAAATTCCGAATTCAGCCTGACAAGGGTTTAAAGAACATTGATGGGATTATCATGTGAAGTTTTCTTTGGACGTATGTTTAATATTTCATTTTTTTTTTCAAATCTTTGCATTTGCATATACCTGTAAACCAAAAACAAAAAAAACAATACTAATAAAATGTGATACAAATTGACCACGAATGTGCAACTTATAAATCATACGATTTCACCGTACTTTAGATATGTGTATCGAGAATCTATTGATTCATTTTTGCTTGTGTGTGCTTCATTCATTAAACATGTTTACTTATCAACTGTGGGTGTTAGTTCTAACGTACAAGTATACCAAAACATGTATACGTTTATTAGAGCATTTGTGTTAATATTTACTCTAATTCCGTCACGAGTTACAAAAACATGCATTTTTCGTTTCCATGACAAGTAACACTACTAACTTTACTACAGGAGGTTTGGGTGCACTAGGAGGACTTGGTGGATTAGGCGGACTCGGAATGTTGGGAGGATTCGGAGCGTAGAAGAAAGAACCCGGACATTGCCGAACATTGCAGAAGTCGTGAACTAAACACAGTTCTTCTGATCAGGATCTTCGTTATAGACAGATCTCTAAGATTGTCTTTTATATAGACATTGTAGTGATGGTTTATTTATACTGAAATGTCAGAGTGAATGAAACAAAATACAACGTTTGTTGAATTAAAATTGGATCGTATGTGTAGTTGTTTCTTTTTTTAAACTCTTCGACGCACCAATCAACTTTTGATCAATCGTTACGGGACTAAAATATTCATTTAAGCATCAGCTTGGTGTCGTTAGTTATGCAGTTGTTTCTTGCCTGGACCTAATTTTCATTGCTTCATCAGAATTTGTGACAAAATAGTTATTCCCATAACCGGATATAATTCTCACTACCATAAATCGACAACATTAAGCACCTGAAGCCAACATTTACCCTTTAAAGCTAAATGAATCTTACATCATCTTAGACGCATGACAGCGCTTATAATACTACACGCATACTACGAGATTTATAACTATTTAATTATAAACCAAGTGATTGCCAATATCGATTACTGTCTTCTAGGAAAATTTTGTACTAATGAAATAAGAACAAAATGCATGATATGTTGTTATAATTTAACTTTGTGTATCTATACGAAAATCCACGGATTGGCTTAAAAGTTTGTTTGATGTTTCATGAAAAAATATACGCAGATATTTTTTTGATATTGCATTCAAAGTAAATGGTACAAAAACACAGTTTCAATCTGACAATTTCGCTAGCTATTCGATATTTTTCTGTTCAACACACCTTGATGTTATTAAACTATATAAGAAATGAAGGGGATATATTTTGCTTTCATTTAGGTATGAACCTAAGGGCTTAATCCGACAAATGTAGGGATACGCTTCGCGTATTTATATAGATTGGCTAAGGTTTTAAGGTCATACCTCAATGAAACAATATAAAATATATATATGATTGAATGTCATCAAACAAAAAAAGCAAGTATTTAACTACATTTAGTTTAATCTTATAGTTCTACTTTGTCAAAATACTTGTTTCTCACAGTTATGTTTATGCAAGTATGAAAAAAATATGTAAAGCTTGATAGTCAAAACAAAGACCGATTTAGAAGAACTTAAGAAAAAAATATAGGGATATCCAAAAAAAAAAAAAATATCACACCTCTTCATGGATCCGCTCGCGGGTGCATACAATATGATTAGGTTTTCCGGGTTTTAATCTAATACCTCATTGAAAGCAAATTCGTCAACTAATTAATATAAATATGTGTGTATGAGAGAAAGGAAGAGATAGAGAGAGAGGGAGAGAGACAGAGAGAGACAGAGAGAGGGGGATCATTTGTTTCAGAAAGATATTATGTTGGTATTTTGTTCTTTATCTCTAATGAAACATTTTCGTGACCAGCACCAAATATACGTCTTGATAATGAATGAAATTATACGATTATTCAATGAATATTAGTATATATGAAATACACCTGCATGCGCAAGTGCGCGTCTGTCATACACCTTTATATGTACATGTAGTTATATGTAGTTGATCCGTTGACCGAACAAAGACCTCGTAAACTGTTCTGGCTAACTTTCGTTTCGTCTGTTTCTTTCAAACGTTTTCTTTTTCTAATTGGTTTTATTTCTTTTTCTAAACATGCTCTGAGAAAATTTGACTGAATGGAGCATATGTCATATTCTATCGAAATGGTTGATGTATTTCTTCTCTTTCTTTGGTCCGATTCCTCGTTCGGTTTAATTGAAACCTATTTGAGTTTTATTGGTTTTTACATAAGGTGCCATTACCCCTTTTTTCCTTTCAATGGGGTTTTTCTTTGAATACAAAGCGACGCCTCAATTTAGATAACTGTCCATTTTTTAAGACGAGTTCGAACATATCAAGTGGATTTCCTTGCCTATGATTTTCTTTTTGTTGTTTATGTGCGTGTGTGTTGGTTTGTTGTTGTTTGTTTTTGTTTGTTTTTAGGGGTGCTGTTTTTTTATTTTATTTTTTTTTTTTTTTCGGAAAAAAAGTGGTTTTTGCCTACCAATTTCTTCCTTTCAATAATTTTTACCACTATCATAAAGTTCCATTTTCATTACAAATTTGCTTGTCTCTAGGCCCTTCTTATTATGTAAAAGATTAGTTTTTTTCTACATATGATTTAAAGTCCAGTGACTATTTTTCGCTTTACAATGTCGATTTGCTCTATTGACCAGTGACAGTAGTAGGGCTTTGTTCGTTTGACAATGCGCTTGCTAAATATTCACTAAATAGTGCTTTTAGTTTTGATTTGTCACGCAAAACGGGACCATTTAGAAAACACGAAACAACTGTTTGACAAAAAGAAAATAAATAAAAAAACAGGTCCAGCAGAGGTTAATCAGCCCATTTCCAATCCCGACGCTTATGAAAAGATGGGGTCGGGAAAGATTGAATAATGAAATCAACTAACAAGCTCAGTATTGTCAGTATTTTCACAAATTTTGAACCCTGAAAGACAGTTATATTTTTAGATTTTCTTCACTGACAATTTTGTCTACAGCTTCTTTCAATTTGGACCAGTCCAAAATATTGTAATCTGGTGAAGGGTTAAAATTGTTTGTTCGAAAATGAATGAATAACAAGGTAGATTGGCTATCCACTATTCGAAAATTTTGCCTGAAACGAAAAGTTGTCAACCCTGGTCAACTTGCGCTTTTAGCTCATGCTGACGGGGTCGATACCTTTCGCCCTTTAGTGATGGTCCCCTTTTACTGTGATAGGTTAAATACTAAGAAGAATGAATTGCGACTGTAGTTATGTATAAACTTTTAGTCCTATATAGAATTAAACATAATATAAAAAACAAGGTTTTAATTAACACCTTTTTACACGTTAATCTTACTTTTGTCAATTCTAATTCAAAATCAACAATGAAATAATTATTTTCCTTGAAATATCTTAATACTTTTGTCATTCTTAAAATAAATACCCCCGTTTTTTTAATCTGAATGAAACAGACAGACTTTCATGAAAATCTTGAATACATTTATATCATTTTTTATTTATCTTTCTTAACAGAAGTTATTTGTTTCATAAATGTAAACAACTGCTTTCTTTTTAACATTGTTTTATCTCTTTTATCTTTTACATCTCGGTTTTCCTACAAAAAAATGCCGTTAGTGACATGTTGAATGAGTCGCCCAATTCCTACTCGGTTTTCTTTTTTAGGAGGGCCTGAAATGACAGCGCTTTTATCTGCCGCCGCAAGCGGTCAGACGCCAGGCGCAAGCAGCGGCATACAGCAAATCGTTAACTCGAAAAAGCAGCCTACAAAATCCAGCGCAGCGACTCCTGCTAGAAAGCCTTTGCCATCAAGTGTAGAGAACTTGTCCAGAAAACCAAGCGATGCCAAAACGATGCAAATGGAATTGTTCAAGCGATTGAATTCTGGTAAGCGCATTTAGATATAACCGTCCGCTAGCTACCTCACAACGACAAGGCAATTTTTTCTGAGATAATTTTTGGCCTATGTAATACAAGCGAGCTGCCTATACGT
Organism: Fragum fragum; assembly: GCA_946902895.1. Taxonomy (NCBI): domain Eukaryota; kingdom Metazoa; phylum Mollusca; class Bivalvia; order Cardiida; family Cardiidae; genus Fragum; species Fragum fragum. The sequence continues at coordinate 5,582,826 of OX336383.1, read as the reverse complement.
CCTTACGACAGCATTAAAAAGCTATCTCTATACTGCAATTAAATCACAAGTCTTACGAGGAGTTAATAATTTTGCGCCAGAATTAAAGTTGCTATTCTTGTGGAAGTATGGATTTCATTGATAAATCAACCTTTTGGTTGTCAGCCTCATTTCTTCAACGATGGCTGGGATTAAGGCAATGGCGATTACTAACGCGTCCTTTTACTATTATAACCATTTAGTCACCGTGTGTATTTCCGTTCATAAATCGTTGATACCGTAGCACATGCCCTTACGAGCGACGCCCCAAGAAGACGATTAGTTGTTACGCGGGATAGTGCAAGGATACAGAGAGAGGATGCTTAGAGCTCCGCCTAGTTCTTTAACGTGCTCGATGGAAAGCCTCGGTTTAACGTCTCATGCGACAGACACTTAGATTTGTTAGTTGATTTGGTCAGTTCAGGGCTAGAACCCGTGATTTTGAGGTTTAAAGTCAAGTGCTCTATCAATTGAGCTAACCGAGCTGACTTTTAATACGTCAATGGCCTTCAGAATAATAAATCCTTACTGTAATAAAAACAAATCGATTGGCCAACCAAGCTCTACGTATTCGTAAATCAGGAAACGCCATGTTTATATATTCGATACGTAGACAATGGACAAAATATTATTGGCGGGCTCCGAACACTTTAATCCTTACGGTTGAGATACGACTTGTACATGTAGGTCATCCACTAGCCAACTTCCTAATTGGGGGATCGCTGGCCACGCCCACTGACTCCGATGGCCACACCCAATGACTTCAACAATCAGTTCCAGCTGGGGTTTTATGATTCTGAAGCTGGACTGACAATCTAGGGCTGGTTTGGCCGTTTTGGATCCGGTTAGACCGGGAACCGATTTTAAGGGGGGCTTGTTCCATCCACGAGCACATTTTTAGCAAACGAATGTAGTTTAATATTTCGCGAGACTTTAGCTGAAGTGGTTTATTTATAGTTCCGATCGCCAATGACCCTTATATTTGAACGTTCTGTTCAACAAGTCAACCGCAATTGGCCAATCGCTGGCCACGCCCACTTACACCAGTTGCCACGCCCATTGACTCTGACAGGGAGTCCCGCTTCGATTTAAACAGCGTTTTGGAGAATTAATGGCAGTTGGTATGTTACAAAAAAGTAGAATAGTTGGGTGGCGACATACACGTCATAACTACAGCTTAAAAAGCTGTAATTACGACGTTTTTGTCTTAAAACAAATAAAAAAGGTTAGCAACAATGGCGACCAATGTCGGAGTTCAAAATTTATATCTGGTTTCAATGAATGATTTCATTGGTTGACTGGTTATTTGATTGACAGTTGCGATTGGTGAATTCCTGTTCTGCTACTTTCTAACTTCTAAAGGTTAAACGTAGCTAGGGTGGTTAGGAAAACGGAATCGTGATAATGAGGTTGTTCGATTATCGCACGTGAGCCTATTATGCCTGTATGATAGTCGACGATTCACTGCAAACGCTCCCAAAAGTTTGTTCCCTTTTTCGCTATATTTACGTCCCAGTTCTCCTATTAGGTTATTGTAAACCTAATCACAATAAACAAGAAAACTAATACAATTTTTGATAAGATGAAGGTAACGCACGCTCTTTGTATATCTTACTGTTGGTTACAATTTAAATTTGGTTTACGTAACAATCACGTGTGCTAATCGACAGATAAGTCCATACCTGAAATATATTGGCCACTAAAAATTTGATTTTATTTCAAAAATAATAATCCAGTAGGGTATAGAATATTGTGGAAAACAAAGAAATTCATTTTTCCAAGCATAAGTATGAGACCACAGGTACGTAAAACCCAAGGAAAGGGTTATTTAAGCGAACTAAAAGGGTTAAGCGCTATAGAGAGTACATTCAACACTTCAATTGACGGGTCGCAGGTTCAACCCACTGACTCCGCTGGACATGCCAACTGAGCAGCGACAGGAAGTTCCGTTTCGAAATTAACCCTTGTCATGCTGAGCCCGGAATATTCCGGTTTTGGCAGGAGGTATAGTCTAAGATCAGACTGCACTTATGTGCAGGCTGATCTTAGTCTACACCTCCTGCTTGTACTTTTCCTGTCAGAATTGTTTAAGACGTTGATTTCTAAAAGAAATATTGATTTTTGATCAGTGCTTTCAGCCCTTTGATTTGACAGCATTTCAGTAAGGTAATTTATACAGCATGACAAGGGTTAAACGACTTTAGTTTGCAAAATTTATGGCCAATAACATGTAACAAAAAGTAAAATGCTGGCGACCTAATCGTCATAACTTTAGCTGAATTGGGCTGTAGTTATGAAGTTGAAGTCGCCAAAACGATTAAACGTAAAATACGCTTCACATTTATGTTGGCCTATATCGGAGTTCAAAGTTTAATTCTGGTCTTAATAGATGATTTTATTGATCGATTGTTTCTTTGATTGACAACCGCAATATGTAATTACAAATGTACGAACGGACGCACAATAATAGTGATTTCCACAGTCGAACAATAGACAGGTGATTTAAACAGTCGAACAATAGACAGATAACCTCCTCCCGAAACATAAATATCACCCAATATGTTTAAATGTGGAAATCGTAACTTTCTGTACATCTTTCGTATTTTGGCCGAAATATTTTGGCTGTAAAATAACGGCAAATTTGGGTATAGATTTTCTTTATCTAAAAAGGTCATTGTAATATTGCGTATATTAATTTTAACCCTTGTCATGTCGAGTGTGGAATAATCCTGTTTTTACAGGAGGTCTAGATAAAGATCAGGCATATGTGCAGTCTGATCTTTGTCTAGACCTCCTGATTGAAAATTAAAGCAACATTTATTATTCAATACAAATTTTCAAAATCATTATTTACCTTCAATAAGAGCTTCCCGTGTTTTCAGCCCTCTTATTTTCATGCAGTTGTATTGATAGTTTTATTTAGCATGACAAGGATTAAAATACTGCCTTTAATGAAAGTGCCCTATCCTTTCTCTTTTTTCACCAACTCAACTCAATTCAATCCGAGTACTTTATTAGGCATGTCAGCACTAAATTTGCCTCTGTCCATATAATTGATTGATTGAATAAATAGGTTTTAACGGCACTTTTAACAATATTTCGGTCATATCGCGGCGGCTGAGCACCTTACCATGGATTCCTGGTAATTCTCACACTGGTACTACCACTACATCTTTTCGGAGCTTAAAGCTGCTCATACTACTTAGGTTTACGATTATTCACCCATTGTTTGGAGATAAATGTCGGAAAGGATATTCGTTGTGGCCGGGGATCGAACCCGGGACCCCATGACTATGAGACCTTCACGCTACCACTAGCCTTTGACAGCGGCTCCTATGCCCACATTAACAGATACATAAAACAATATACAAATGCAAATATCTGTAACAACCCATCATTATCTAAGTTTCCTTAACCAAATTTCTGTCTTGCAATTTTAGCAAGCAAATCTTCAGCTTTATTAGCTTTTAGTTAACAGACATAATTTTGAGGTCTTCTCGGAGTTCAACGAGTGCAAACTGCCACTGGATGCTTAACCACTAAACCCATTGAAAGCCTACGTCATTAAAAGAAGTTCTTATGTACCGGTATTTCAGGAATTGTGCAAACTCTGCTTGCAAGTTCATCTCCTAGGTATTTGCAGCTCATTTGAGCATATTGTATTCAAAATGAGTCTGATCAGTGTCTTCACTATACTCACTGCATTGTATGGCCACATAAAATAGCTTTATTCAAATTATAGAGAACTTCTTCAAAAGCTTGCTATTTAACCCATTCCTACTCAATCCCGCTTTTTAAGGATCTCAAGAAAAAAAAGAAAAATATTGTTGACAATGAAGAAATTGCTTATAACAAGCAATTTCTTCAATGTCCACAATGTTTTCTACCCTACAAGTCAAAGATTTTTCCAAAATTCTATCAACTTGAAACTGTCATCTGCAACTTCTTTCCATTTGAACCCGTCTAAGTTTTTTGTCATGTTGTAATGGATTAGGTTATCGGTTACTTTAAACTCGTTTATTTATCATGATAACCTTTGACCAAAAAGATAACTAAACAAAACATGCTTTGCTGGCATAAAGTACACTCAGTACTTTGATTTTATTATCTTGCTCCTCTTTTCATCTCCTTATAATGTCTGTTTTGCGTAGTTGACGGCTTGGATCTTTTTCGTTTTCTCGTCACATTTCTGAGAAAAAAATGATGGCAATACAAGAATCGGTAGGAAAACTTATAAAACTTCAGCAGTGTGTTCTCGTGTATGAGTGGAAGAATTATGCTATAGAAGTTTCCTTCTCCGTGATTGTGATTTGAGATAATTTAATTTAAAATGTGTGTTTGACTAGGGCCATTAATTTTCGATCTTTTCGTATGCTCCCATTTTGAAGGCAAATAAGAAATTGGCGTTAATTCCACCCAGATTAGTTCTGTATGTTACATATTTCCCATTTAGCATTGCATTCATTCTACTAAAATGAATAGTAAGTCTTCATTCGAAACGATCACAGTATTTCTTGGTTTTATCGGGTTCACTTAGTCTTAGATAAGTCTTAGATAAGTCCATTCTATTCTAATCGCTCCTGTCGATCAACTCTTGCAAATTAATGGATCACGTTTTCAATTGACAAATCGCTGGCCCCGCTTTCTCCGTCGGCACCGTCTATTGACTATGACATGAAAATCTACTTCGATTCTATTAAACGGCATTATTTTGCAAAAACGCATGTTATAAAAAAGTAGGATAGTTGGTTGGAGACATAAACGTCGTAACTACAGCTTGAATAAGCTGTAGTTACGACATTTAAGTCGTCGAACCAACGCAAATGCTTCACGACAATGGCGATCAATGTAAGAGTTCAAAGTTCCCTTCTGGTTCGATTGAATTATTTATCTATCGATAATTGAGAGCCGCGATTGGTTAATCAAAGAATAAATCGACCACTCAAACCATTCATTTAACTTCTTAACTCCAACATTGGTCGACGTTTATGTGAAACATTTTTTTGACTTGACGACGTAAACGGTTTATACATTTCTAAGATGTAGTTACGTCGTTAAGGTCGCCAACCAAATATAATACTATTTTTTTGCATGCTACTGGTTATAAGTTTTACAAAATTACGCCGTTTGATATTTAAGTGAAAATTCCGGTTGGGGGTCAGTGGGCGTGACCAACGGTCCGTCAAATCTACTCATTCAATACCCATCCAAGATTTATTCCGAATTAATTGACTGTCATCGTGTCCACGTGCTTCGTTGTACTATGTTCGTATTTGTATTAATCTATAATACGTATCCAGCCTATTCCATCAGTAACCGGCCATTCACTACACAGATCTTGACTTAGGAGAAAAAGTATTGAAAGTCCTAAATATTCACAAATCTGCACTTGGTCGACTTCGAGGAGGGATATTTGATTTAAAAAGCCTTCGAAGTGAATGATTTATACTGTATATTTCTTTGTACTCTTTAACCCTTTGCAACGCTTCTTCGGTTATCAAGTCAGTAAAGAACAGTTGACAACTAAGACAAAATGTTCAGAGAACTTTATATGAATGCACGGTAAAATTCAAGAATTATTGTCTTTACACCGTGGATCAAACAAGTGTGAATTTAAGATTTATGATCGGAACTTCATAGAAAATATGTTTACTCTATTTTTGGATTATAAACGAATTGAACCTAGTTAACATATCATAACAAAGAGTCATGTTTTAAATATTCAAGATTACGATTTAAAAGCTTCATTTTTGACAGGTTTAAGCACTACTTCCGAGATCTAGTGCACCTAATTACTTATGTTATGATGTTATTAATCGAGGAATTTTGCATCGGGTCGAGGTTTTGCATTAAGGGTCCGAGGTCTGCTGAATTGGCTCAAGGACGAAAGCCTAGCTTAAAAGAATGCACAGAAGACCTATGACACAGTCAAAACCCATTCTAACATACTTACAAAAACTTGAAAAACATTGTTTTCGAACGAAGAAATTCCTTGTAACAGGGCATTTCTTCACACTACGCTTTCTTCCCCTGAATCGTCCGCAATGTTTTCTACTCTAAAAGATAAGGATTTTAAAATCTAAATAAGCTTTGAATTGGACTGGTATAAAATTCCAATGGTTAGTAATGCGTTTCCTAAGGGTTCATTTTAATTAACCTTCAACCTGATGATGGACTTTACAGACAGTGCTGTAAGCTTGCAAAGCATAACTTTATTGAGTAATCTTCCTTGTCTAAGGTTATCATGATTAGTGAAATTTAGAAAACCTTTGCCGTGTAGGGTAGAAACCAGTACTTGTTATAATAAATTTCTTTTTTTTTGTCCACAATGTTTTCTAAAGCTATTTTCTTGAAATGATTCAAAAATGCAATTTGATGGGATTTGGGTTAAATAACATGCTTTTGAAGGAATTGTCTACGATTTGAATATAGTTAATTTATGTGGCCATAAAAAAACAGTCGCAGAGTTTGCAATATTCCTGAAATATTAACTACTTTTTATGGCGTAGGCATTCAATGGATTCAGTGGTTAAGCCTCCAGTGCAGTTTTCACTCTTTGAACCTTGAGAAGACTTGAAAATTGTGTCTGTTAACTTAAGCCATTAAAGCTGACGCTTTGCTAGCTAAAATTGACTTAAAGTAGTAACATTTTTCCTCCAAATTAATTTACCCACTTCGTACTTCGTGAAATCAGTGTTGTGCTTATCAATCCTTGAGTCTTGAGTTCGAACCTAGACTACGCCAATTTTCTTTCCGACATTGGCAAAAGTTATCGTAATAAGTAATTTGTTTTTTCACCAATCGGTGAATTAAATGGGATGAACAGCTGGCGGCTCGCATCAAAAGTTGTAGTTGTACTATTGTAAAAAAAAAATGCCGGGAAACCATGGTTAGGTGCACCAGCACCACCAGTGATTACTAAAAGTGGCCCTAACCCCAATACAATACATTCAGTAAAGCAAGCCAGTTGACGAGACTGAAATGTTGAACACTGATTTGAGCCTATGCGTGACATTTCCAACCATTTCGCACGTGCTCGACTCGCTCACATTGAGCACGCTTGACAGCCATCCGGGGCAATTAGAACATTCGCTGATTTTTTAAAAAAGCTTTGGTTCAGTATCTATCTACAGAGTGCAGTGTGAAGACTCTGATCAGACTGTACAGATGGACAGGCTGATCTCAGTTTTTACTTGGCGCACATGTGTAATTGTTGGAGTGTCACGCGTGCGCTCATTTATTGATTTCTATGTATTGGTTTGGCGGCTTAAAAGGCGTAGTTACAACTCACCCGAGCTGTAGCTACGACGTTTAAGTTGCCAACAAAGCATTCTACTTTTTTACAATATTTGTTCCGTATAATATAGAAGTGGGGCTTTCTGTCGGGGCTCAGTCGGCGGGGCCAGCGATTGGCCCATGACATGGACGAATACACGACTTTTGAAAAAAACTAAGCTTATGCGTGTTATTCATAGAATTTCAAATGTGCGTGAAATGCAGACATCCCTCAGCCTGGATTTTTTGTTACATTTTACTGGCCATAGATTTTGAAAAATCAAAGTACTGAATTGCAAAATCAAAGTACTGAAAGTACTGTAAGCTAGCAAAGCATGGTTGTATTTAGAAAATCGTTCCATTGTTAGGTATAAAGCATTGTGTACATTGAAGAAATTGCTTGTTACGAGCAATTTCTTCAATGTACACAATGTTTTCCAAGACTTTTTTCTGTACATGCTTTAAGAATGGAATTGATTTTGGGATGAGTTAAATAGCATGATTTTGACAAAGTTCTCTACAATTTGAATAGAGTTTGCAATATTCCTGAAATACACGAGAATTACTTTTAATGGCGTAGGCATTTAACGGATTTAGTGGAAAAGCCTCCAGTGACAGTTTGCACTCGTTGAACTTTGAGACGACCTCAAAATTTCGTATGTTTACTTAAGCTATCAAAGCTGACGCTTTGCTAGCTAATAAACCATTTGACAGTCGACAGTATCTGCTATTCTTGTATATCCTTAAAAAAATCCGAATTTAACTGTGTCTAGTCTAACAAAGCATGCATGTAAACAGACATTGTCGAGCTTAATAGCTCTGTTTTTTCCTTTAGAAATTAAAACTAGTTTGTTCGAAAGAAAATCGAGCAAGTTTTTTTTTATTCTCGCATAAACAAGAGTTCTTTACCCGTAAAATATGAACATATTAAATACAATAACAACATGCGCTTGAGTTGGGCGAAGACGACGCCAAGCAAATATTCTAAACAGTATATTCGTGATCAATGTTTGTTAAAGAAAACGAATAGCTACATACATTCGAGAAAATAGATTCCGAAACTCTTTTAACAAAAACAATCATATAACCAATCACGATAATTGACAAATCTCGGAACCAATCAGTCAACCAAGGTTTCAACCGACCAATCAAATCATTTATTTAGCTCGGGCATGGGCTTTCAACTCCAACATTTGGCGCGATTTTTGTTAACCTTTTTAGTTGGTTTGGTGACTTATACGTCATAACTACAGCATATTCAAGCTGTCGTTACAACGTTTAGGTCACCGACCAACCATTTTATTTTATAGTTACATGCTACTGGTCATATATTTTGCAGAATAACGCCGTAAAAAAATCGAAGCGGAACTCTCTATCGGAGTTGCTGGGTGGGCATAGAAAGTAAGTGGGCGAGGCCAGCAAAACGTCAAGGGCCACAATGCGTAGACCGAGTTCTAAATAAAATCCGACTTGTTTTAAAGGTGCACAGCTCACTTGCTTTGGCTACAACTTTTATTAATGAATGTGTTACTTTAAAACCATTTGTTCCCCAAAACACACTTTAAAATTAACAAGAAAATCATACTCCAGGCTCAAATGCATGCATGAATATGACGATCAAAATTATAAGATCAACACAATTCTACAGATTTAGCATACAATTCATGAAAGAAGTTACGATATTTCAAAACGTGACCCACCACAATTTAAGTTTTGTTTACATCAAATTATGACGTCAGTGAAGAGGTTTTGACTTTCGCTGGTCATTAAAACAACAAGCAGGTCACAAATTAAGGAAACCGTCTGTAAAGTTTAGTCATAAGCACCTGTGCATATATAACAGTCAATGCCCGAAGAATAGCGAAGATTTCCGGTGAAGAATCGGGTGCATTCGTCTAGATTTCAAAATGAAAACAAACACAAATTTAAAGTGACAAGAAAAACACAAAGCTCTCTTTCTAGAGCACATAATTCATACTCTGCTTTTTGCATATCCATTTTACGAAGGCTCTTGATTGCGTATGTGACCAGATAAGCGATAGATTATTTCATTTTTTTTTCTTCTACGGAGGGCAGATACGGCTTTTTAACGTTCGGTAAATGGAAGTGAAACGAACATGCTTACAAATCTATCACATATTTCGGCAATTTCTTCATTTTAAGCAATGATTTCCGAGGGCTTTTTTTTTTGGTGGGCGTACAAAAGAGTCATTGCGTCGAAATGGATTAATCTACCTATGCGTGATATTTCTAGTCATTACACATATGCGCCATAAAGACTCAGATCAGAATGAACATCTGCACAGTCTGATCCCCAGGATCTTGCACCCTATAGGAACATTCTAACCCAAGGCTTATTCATATAATTATCGACAATCAGAGAATATTCTCAACGCCCTCCCTGACTGTCTAGGCTGATAAATGTATGCACCATACGCATATGAGAAAAGGATGGAAAAACCACGTACAGACTCGTTCATAGATTTATTTAAAACTCAAGTTTCGTAAAAGACAGACAGACAGACAAGAAATAACACATATCGACATTGAGAGTTTGTCGGTCCTTTAAGAACGTTAAAAGGTAAGTAACATTGTTATGATTCATAGACTCGCAAGGATCCTGTTACGGAAATTTTCATTGAAATATTTCTGATACCGTCAGCACTATTACGTAAATTTTCATTGAAATATTTCTAGTACTGTCCGCCCTGTTATGGCAATTTTCATTGAAAATTTCTGGTATTGTCAGTCCTGTTTCGGAAATTTTCATTGAAACATTTCTGGTTTTATTAGTTCTGTTACGGAAAATTTCATTGAAATATTTCTGGTACTGTAGGCCCTGCTTAGGAAATTGTAATTGAGATATTTCTTGAACTGTCAGCTCTGTTACGGAAATTTTCATTGAGCTATTTCTGGTACTGTAGGTTCTGTTACGGAAATGTTCATGGAAATATTTCTGGGACTATCAGCCCCGTTACGGAATTTTTTATTGAAATATTTCTAGTAATGTCATATTCTACTCCTTTTCTCTGTCATTTTTTATTACTATTCTTGTTTTCTGTTATTATAATGTGACTTTTTGAATTCATGATCTCTAATCGCCTCTGGTCGATCCGTTGTAATTAAAATACGTGTTTGTTTGTTTGTTTGTTTTGTTTTGTTTTTTCCTAGACGGGCCTTATCTGCTCGACGGGTCCCTTAACTGACAGATCAATGCTGTCAATCATAAAAACGATTGACCAATCATATCATTGAAATTTGAAGTTATGGTAAATTCCCCTATATATGTCAATCATTTTCAAAGGTCTTGTGACTTATACGGCGTGATCACAGGATTACAGCTTATTTGTCGATCAAATATGTGCCTGTTATCATATCATCAGTGTGCGAAGAAAATGTCGTAACTACAGCTTTGATAAAGCTGTAGTTACGACATTTTGCTCGCACACCGACGATATATCCCTAGCTTCATGTATTAAAGAATAATGTAGTCGGCTACTTCGTCATTTTATCCACATCTAATCCAGAAATTCATTGCCTCGTCTGCTAGCAGACGGATATAAAAACGTTCGTGATCCTAGAATTCTGTCCTCGTGTTATCTTTTTAAATAACTTTCTTTTATTTGATTCAATGCAGTTAATAAAATAACAGTTCCACCAAGGGATGTACAGAACAGAAAACAGAAGACAAACACACTGGATAACAAACTCAATGTCAACAAGAAAAAAGTTACCAAACCGGTTAAAGTAATCACTCCGAAACGAATGAGCGACGTTAAGAATGCGATTTCGACGTCAACGACGAAGACCAACAAAAAATTACCAGGTAATTGATTAATCGCGGCTGTCAGTCAACCAATCTATCGACCAATCAAATTATTTCTTTTAAAGCGAACTATGAACTCCGATATTCACCGACATTAATAAGTATCGTTTATTTTGGTTTGGAGACCTTGACGTCGCAACTACAGCTTAAATTATTTTTTGTTACATTCCACTGTCCGTAAGTTATCGAATTGGAACTTTGTTTATCATGCAAAAAGTAAAAGGATTGATTGTGTTGTTGGTGATCCGAACGTTGTAACTAAAGCTTGAATAAGGATGGATTCCTGACCACGCCTGCATTTCGACTCAAATAAATGACCAGGGACTTGAAATTAAAGGCGACTTAATGGCGAAATAGACAACGTAACTACAGCTTAAATAAGCTGTAGGTACGAAGTTTATGTCGCCAAAACCAACAAATATGCTTAAAATAATTGTCTTAGTTAACATTTCTGTTCGGTCTAAATCACGGGTTTGCGTGATGTGCAGACATTTGTCAGTCAATAGAGTTGTATGTGCGTGATGTGCATACATTTGTCAGTCAATAGAGTTATATGTGCGTGATGTGCATACATTTGTCAGTCAATAGAGTTGTATGTGCGTGATGTGCATACATTTGTCAGTCAATAGAGTTATATGTGCGTGATGTGCATACATTTGTCAGTCAATAGAGTTATATGTGCGTGATGTGCAGACATTTGTCACTCAATAGAGTTATATGTGCGTGATGTGCATACATTTGTCAGTCAATAGAGTTATATGTGCGTGATGTGCATACATTTGTCACTCAATAGAGTTATATGTGCGTGATGTGCATACAATTTTAGCCCAGACATGAGCGTAAAGTGCAAACATTTGTCAGCAGTGCATTAAATTAATTGCGGTTGCCTATAGAATATTTGAGTAAGTATCGTACAAAGAAACAAATGAAGACTCTGATCAGACTGAGCAGTGCACAGGCTGATCCAATTTTTATTTTGGCGTGTATGTGACAAATCGGTGGAAATGTCACGCCCGGGCTCATTTCTTGCGTAATACTTCGACTTTATCACAACCGAAAATTAACATAAATATCTAATATAAAGGTTGACTATACTTTTAGAAGCTTTTGTTACTTAATTTTGATATTTATCTCATCACTTAAGGTCAAGGAAGGATAAAGATTCAACGACCAAAACCTAACGACAGAAATCTGAAAATCAAACTACCAGTAGCAACAACTAGACCCAAAGATGGAAGAAAGATGAGACAAGAGTTCAACTTTAGAAACCAGAATAGAAACAATCAAAATAACAAAAGACGACCACCACCTCCTATTCGACCGAAGTTTCAGCAGAATAAAACACCAATAAAGAAGCCCGCAGGAAACCAACTGAAGCCAAATAATAATATTGGATCCCCTGATATGTTACAAATGCTTCTAGGGGGTGGAGCACAAGGTAATAAGAATTTGATTGTTTTCTGCTTTTTTTTGCATTGAAACGTTTAGGTTAGGACATTGCATACGGAGCCTATCAACCCATTCCAACACAACAATATTTCAGACTGGTCCAAATTGAAAGAAGCTGCAGACGACAATTTCAAATTTTATTTTTTTCGTCTTCTGGGAGAGAAAACTTAATTGATAATGAAGAAATTGCTTGCACCAAGCAATTTCTTCATTTTCCAAAATGTTTTCCAAAGCTTTTTCCTTGATGGGAGTAAAACGGAGGGATTGTGGGGTAATGGGATAAAGAATTGACGGATAGCCAGCTACGCCTAAAGACCTCCGATAAGGTATTTCGACTTAAATATCAAAGAACGCTCAGGGACATAAACAAAAGGGCACGTCGTCGTAGCCGCAGCTGAAATAAGCTGTCCTTACAACGTTTTAATCGACGAGGCAGCAAAAAATGCTTGCCGTTAAGGTCGGAATTATAACTCCACTTTTGGTATAAATGACTACTCTATTGGCTTTTTTATTGATTTTATCGGATTTATAGATAATGTATTAGATTTTTCGGCTTATTCTCAACAACGTCTATTTTGTACTTTATGATATGTTCAATACTATCAAACAATCATCTATCTTATAGTGATTATTATTTTTATTTTTTATTTATTTTTTTTTTTATTTTTTTCTTTTCAAACAGTTTTTAAAAGTAAAGCCCGAACTGCTTATTATTCGTAGACTTAAGAATATGCTCTCTGTTAATGTTTTCCCAATGAAGTAACCATACTTAACTTGCCATTAAATCTTTGGAAAACATCGTAGTAAATTAAGAAATTGCTTGTTACAAGCAATTTCTTCATCACCCACAAAGTTTTCTACCTAGAAAATACACAAAATTTCATCAACTAAATATTGTTGTCTGCAACTTCTCTCAATTTGACCAGTCTAAAGTTTTGTTGTGTTGGAATGGGTTAAGCCATGACTTTGATCATTTTGGGGAAGACAGGTAAAGACAGAAAAAAAAGTCATAAAGCGAAATATTACATCTGAACTTGCAGCGTTCTGTTACCGTATTTTATGTGAAATAACGTGGTTTAATGCAGCTTGCATTCTACAAAGCATGTGTTTTTCTGCTTGTTCACCTCCTAAATGTAACTTTATATAAGCTTTATTTACGACGTAAAGAATTCTCAAACACTATTTGGTTAAGCTATATCTCAACCGTTAGTGTGGTGTTCGTGACCGCGGGTTAGGGCGTCCATTTCTCAGGCAGAGGTCAGGAGTTCGATCTTTGGAGAGACTATCGATTTTAGTTTTCATATTAGCCCTCGCGTTTGGCGCAAGTATTGGAAACAAATACGAGAGGGATTTATTTAAGTTGGAAATACTTGTTTCCCAATAGTTTGTAAGATAAGTAGGTTTCAAACCAAGTATAACGTTGTCAAACAAAGAGTTAATTTACTGTCGATAGCTAAAATTCTAGGTCTAACAAATAATACATTAGTCATATGCATGTAACATATGATAAGATTCGGGATAAATATTTTGACTACGAACATTTTTCATATAAAACAAACAAGCAGACAAAAACAAACAAAACCGTTTTAATCCGCAGGTGGGAATATGCCTGACATCTCAGCCTTACTAGGTGGAGGAGGTTTCCCAGGAATGGGGACATTACCGAGTCAAGGTGGAGCAGGAGCTGGTGGCCTCGGGGGTCTTGGAGCCTTTTTTGGAAGCGGAGGGTCAGGCGAAATGGGAGGTCTCGGCGCATTACTTATGGGAGCAGGTGGAGCAGGTTTGCCGGGTGCAGCAAATGGATTACCAGGGTTATCGGGAGGACCTGGGACAAAAGGACCCGGAGGTCCTGCCCTCGGTGGAGGACTCGTAGGAGGTCTTGGTCTCGGTGGAGGACCTAGTCTCGGTGGGGGACCTGGAGGTTTAGCTAATCTGATGAATCCTATGGGGCCAGGACGGCCGCTTATCAGAGGTACGTGTATAGCCACTCAATTATCCAACACAGGAACAATTATTTCGTCGCTAGACGATCGAGATGTCGTAACAATCTGTTTTGCTCAAGCAGCCACCTCTATAAAGCAACCACTTTCATTGAGAAACCATTATCGAATACAGCTTACCAAAAGCTGAAGCTTTCTGAAAATTGACGTATTTGCTAGAAGCAATTATCGTAACTATTTACTATGCGAATATGAAACGAACAGAGATTGTCGGAAATCAAACTGAATAGATATAGAAACCCCGTAGCAGCTTTTCTTTAAAAACAGATAGATTTGATGTCTTTAAATGTATTTGTATAGAACATGTTAGCTACTATGAACAATATTCATTAGCTTTACTGCCTTAAACTAATTATTTCGGGTGTATATATATCACACACCTGAAGAATTGGTTGCTGATCATACCTTATATTTCTTTTCGATAAGGGCACATGCTACCAAAAAAAGACGAAAACATATTTCAGTGTATTTCATTAGCATTATTATTATCAAATGTACAAATGTCAAATTGGTCGTTTAACATCGACTCACATCTTAAAATACTGTCGAAAGAGGAGAAATCGATTACTTCATTCGTTTTTCTCATCTTCAAACAATGTGTCCTGCAATCTATTATACGTTATAAAGATATACGCAATTACAATTACATTATAAATGGTGCCATTTACATTTTATATACAGTTTTGATTGAATAATTTCACAGACGGTACTTAAAGAAAAGTAAATAAAATCATTTTGTTGGGAAAGGAAACACTTGCTTCAAGCGTTTTTCTAACTTTCCTACAATGTTTTCATTATATACCGTACCTAAATGTTTACGGGTGATAACAAAAAGATATTATTGAAACAAATTATTGAAACATCCCGAAAAAGTGACCACGATATAGAATGATAAAGAATTATGAGACTGAAATCAGTTATATTTGTTTGCAAGATTACAAAAAGAAATGTTTCTAGCATTTCAACATATCGATGAGTTTAGCAATATCGATTTCATCAATTGAAGCAATAATGTTTTATTCTAGGATAGTAATTCATACCACCGCTGTTATAGATTGTTTTTAAATGTATAATTTGTAATTTGTATTGGGTCTACGGCCTATAAGCAATAAACTATTTGTAATGTATTATTGTATTGTATTTAATGTAACTATATCCTATGGTGTTTGAACGCATTAGAATCGTTAAAATGAGTTCGAACAACAAAGGACTAAGTGCGTATTTGCAATAACTTATGAATATATCCTTTATGTATACCACGAAAAGGGTATTACGCGACTACACACTTGAGCGACCAGTTTGGCAGTCCATTGAGTGGTCGCTTAATGCAAGATTTACTGTAATATTTTTTTTCTAGGAATGGATGCCAACCAAGTTTCCGATTTAATGGGAGGTAAACCAGGTCCAGTGCCAATGGATATTGCCCTACAAGCTGATGCCATGAGTAAAATGGGACATACAGTGGACCATATTGTAGATGTGTTAGGAGATGTCTTACAACATCGGCGGCGGAACCCTCTAGCGGCGCTGGCTGCTGGGGCTATGGCATCAGGTATGGGGTTCTAAATACGGACGAATCGTTCGAATGGGATCGGGCATGTTCGGCCGTAAACGATTGTTGTCGGCGGTTCGCAACCACTAACATTAAAACAATGGTTCGTTCTCATCAATAAGTCTGATTCATTTGCCAAATTAAAAACGTTTAAATCTAGGGCTCGAAATGGATGAGCCATAAGTCTTGACCATTCAGAGACCTCGTCATGAAATGCACAGATAAACCGTTGAAAAGGACTGGTTAATAGATACGGACCATAATATATCGTCATTGTCGGGATCAAATTTCACAATTTGGTTTCCAGGAAACATTCGATCGACGGAATGCACAGTAAAACGCTCATTCCAACAAAACGGACAGAGAATATATCAATTTATTGTATACATTTTCGAGATGTAAATGTATACAGGACGCAATTAAACTTCGTAGGTAATTGGTACTTTTCCCTTAGTAACACCAGAACTGAACAGCTGTCCGAGAGACAACTATCGAAAGCCCCTTGTTTGATCCCTTAGTAACACCAGAACTGAACAGCTGTCCGAGAGACAACTATCGAAAGCCCCTTGTTTGATGTCTGATATAGAAATAGACTAGAGGTAGTAACTCAGTCTAACAAATATTAGTCTTTTCTTCCTGGCCAATCACAGGTCAAATTCGCGCAAATAACCTTTTTCGGCACCTCCCTGAGGAAGTCAACAAAACAAAAGAAAAGAGAAATATGTAAAGTTATCTTGAATAACCCTTTTTCTATTAAGTGTGAGTGAGTTGTGTGTGTTCCATGTGTGTGAGCGCCTTAAATACCCATTCATTAATTCATTCATTCATTCGTTCATTTCTACACCAATTTTAATATTTCCTGACTTTGAAAAAGGTCATTTTCCCTGGACGTAGGAATGCTGTATATAATGACAGGTTACCGTATTTATATCATCTTGTGATTGTTTTTACGTCTTAAGAAACGGATTAAGAGTTGCTGACCAATAAGCCGTATCAAACAATAGTTACGACATTTTTGGTCGTCCAACTACGATAGGTAAGCCGTGGAGCAAAGAGGAAATAGCGAGTTCACGAGGAAAAGGTTTTGAAAAGCTTAGCAGAGGCACACTCATGACTGAAAGTCACGTGCATACATTGTTTACCTTAAATGATGTTTATATCCGTATTTAAATGGTCACACGTTTCTATGACTGTCAGTCTCGGTTCGCTGAATCGTGTGTATGTTTTGTTTCTGTATGATTGGTTTTGAAAACCATTGCCTGTTGAGATAAAACGGATATTCTTCATTCAATATAATAACTGAATACCAAATTCAGCTTGTTAAATCTTTGCAGGCTGGCCTAGGGAAATGCTTCTTTTTTGCCTGGTGGTAAATATGATATCCATAATTAACTTTCATTTTATTTTAGGAATGGGTACCGGAATGGGAACCGGAATGGGTACCGGAATGGGAGCCGGAATGGGAACAGGAATGAGTTCCGGAATGGGAACCGGAATGGGTACCGGAATGGGAACGGGAATCGGGACCGGAGGCTACCCAATGAACAGACGTCAAAACACTGTATAGAAGGACAAGGAGCCGCAATTTGAAACAATTTTCTACAAATTTCATTTTCAAGCCGCTAAAAAGATGACCCATTACGTAAAAGGATCCATGTTTAAAGTTCGACATTCACGGAAAAAGACGGACCGCCATTGACATAAAAATCGATTGACCAATCAAATTATTCTTTGATCCAGAATTGCATGTTGACCCTTAGTATGTTCGGCAATTTTGTTGGGGTTTTGGCGAGTTAAACGGTATGAGTACGGTTTGGTTACGAAGTTTCAATGTCGATTTGATATCAGAGGTCTGGATAAGAGGGAAGGGGGGGGTAACAAAATCTTATTCTTATTTCGCAATTAAATCCTATGTAGCGGGCCGCCGTCATAGCGCAGTTGGTAGCGCGTCAGACTGTCAATCTAGAGGTCCCGGGTTCGATTCCCGACTGCGGCACTCATCCTTTCCGACTATTTGTCTCTCACCAATGGGTCGATAATCGTAGACCTATGTGGGATAGCAGCTGGAGGCTAGGAAAGACTGTAATGGTAGTACTTGTGTGAGAAATACCAGGATTCCATTGTTAGGTACTCCAGCCGCCGCGATATAACTGAAAGATTGTTGAAAGCGGCGTAAAACCCCATTCGATCAAACCTATGTAGCGGGCACTAATTTAAATCGTCTTGAAGAGACGATATAAATAAGTACTTACAACTTAGGGTTTATGGCAGTAATTATGAAATATTTAAACCAAAAATACGAATTACGCCCTTTTTCTGCAGCTCCGTTGATATTTCAGTCGAACTGACCTTTTGGACTTCGACGGACGTGACCACCGTGATGTTCATTTACGGATCCCTGCAACGCCAACTGACTCCAACAGAAGGTCCATTTCGATTTAAAATAACGTTATTTTCAACAAATTATGGCTGGTATCAAGGATCAAAACTGGAATGTGTTTGGTTGGCGACCTAAACGTCGTAACTACAATTAAATAAGCTGTAATAACGACGTTCAAGTCGTGAATCCAACAAAATATCACTTAAATGTCGGTCAGTGTGGGAGTGCGAAGTTCACTTCCGGTCTAAATGAATGATTCGATTGGTCGATTGATTCTTTGATTGGCATCTGCTATTGGTCAATTCTCTCCGACTTTAATTGACCATTCGCGACTGTCAATCAAAAAAAACAGTCGACTTATGAAATCCTTCATTTAGACCAGAAATTAGATTTTAACGCCGACATTGGCCAACATTTTTGCTAACCTTTCGTGTTGATTTGGCAAATTAAACGTCGTAACTACAGCTTGTAGCTTTTACGTTTCGGGTCATAATTAATTCAGATCTCGTTTATTTTCTTTTAAAAAGTATATCAGATTGAGGTCTCCTTATCTCTACGCCGTCCCCTGCCCGTGGTGTGTACTACTCAAACTTTGATTTTGTATTTGATAATTATATTAAATCCATTTTTGACAAGCGATTTTTCAGTTTCAAATGTTGAAAGCATATTCCAAAGGAAATTTCAATCATCATCATTTCTGAAGCACATCATTCAATGTCAACGCTTTAAATAGTTGCGCCTTGGAAACCTTTAAAAAAAAGAGTTACAGTTGGGATAGACCAACACTTTTATTTGCGAATTCTCTAATAGAGTTGTTCGTACCCTCGCATCCTTTTATTTTTGGATAAAGAATATCTTTAAATTGGTATTAAGTATTGTATTCCTTCGTTTTGATTTCTGAATAACTCGATTTATGTTTCAACCCATTACCACACAGTCCCACTTTTTTGACGCCCATCATTAAAAGGCTTCGAGAAAACAATGTGGAAAATGTAGCAATTGCTTATTAGAAGCATTTTTTGTATTTTTATATTGTTTTCTACCTAAGGCAGGAATATCTGAAATTCTATCAATTTGAAATTGTCGTCTGAAACTTCCTTGGTTTTGGAGTAGTCTAAAATTGTGCCGTGTCGGATGGGTTATATTATAGCATTGTTACAATACGTTTTGAACCAGATGTGTGAGAAACCATAGAGAGGGACAAACCTATGAGATGTAATCGGCTTCATAAAAATAGTACAAAAATATTACGTTTAAAATCACGGTTTAACCCATTCCCACACAATGACGCTTTTGGACGTCCCCTGAGAAAATTACTTTGGAAAGCATTGTGGAAAATTAAGGAATTGCTTGTTACAAGCAATTTCTTCATTATTCACGATGTTTTACACCTCAAGGACAAAAAAATCCAAATTTTCATAAGCTTTAAATTGTCGTCTGCGACTCCCTTGAAATTGGACCAGTCTACAGGTTTTTCCGTCTGGTAATAGGGATAGTAACAAAGCACGCACCCAGTCTCGAGTTATTATCATCATTTTTTTAAACTAGAATAAATATTGAAGTTTTAAACACAAATTTTTATTTTATAAAATAAAACGTGTAAGGCAAGAAAATATGAGTCTAAAGTGAAATCGCAATAAATTCTTTAAGAATGCCAAATAAAGACTCAGATCGGCCTGTGAATCCTCAGAGTCTGATCAGAGTCTTCACTAAGCGCTCTGTTTATATCTACCGACCTTAAGGATCTTCGACGATCTGCAAATGCGCTGTGTAATCTATGGATTGCCAATGTCAATCAAATCGATAACCATTCTAATCATCTATTAAGGCTTAAAGTGAATTGTTGAACTTCAATATTTATGTAACGTGCTTTCACTGGCTGGCGACTTAAACGTTATTACAACAGTTTGTTCAAGCTGTAGTTACTACGCTCAGATCGCCAACCAACCATGTGCCTATAATTTTGTGTCCTCAACCATATACCCTGCGATCTTATGCCCTTTATATACAGCAGTCAAACTATCTTTTCGGGGGCCAGTGTACGTTTGCAGCAACCCGTCAATTGCCCAGGCTACTTAATGTCTGCGTGTCTTCCAAATATCAAGTTGAAAGATATGTCGCATTTTTTACAACTTTGTTTTTTGTGTCTTTTCTGGATTCATCTGAATGTACAGTTTGTGCCTTTTTCGTGTATTTGCATTTTATGTTATTTAATTTTTGCTTGCATCCATCCATCTATTGGAAATGTTTATTTATTCTGAATAAACCATTTCGTGGATAAACAGACCTCGATTTTTCTTCTTGGGCCCTAGTGCTATATTTGTTTATTTTTGCGTCGAAGCGAAACTTCCTGTTGGAGTCAATGGGTTGGACCAATGGGGTAAGTGGGCGGGGCCAGCGATTAGTTACTTTACACCTAAAACACTCGTTACTCATGATCCGAGTTTGAATAGAACCGCGTACTCGATTTAGCTTTGTTTCTGGGGTTTTTTGTGGTTTTTTTTTTTTTTGATAGCACCACCGACATACACACACGTAAGAGAGCTTGATTTTATTTATCTATTTACGTTTTTGCTAAACGCCGCTTTCAACAATTTTTCCGTCATATCGCGGCGGCTGGAGCCCCTAACATTGGGTTCCTGCTATATCTCGCACCAGTACTACCATTGCATCCTTTCCTAGCCTCAAACTTCTATCCCACATAGGCTTACGATTATCAATCCATGTCGGAAAGGATATGTGCCTCCGCCATGATTTAAGATTTGATGTCCGATGCGCTACCAACTGCGCTATGACTTCGACCGAGCCTGGTGTACAATATGCGATTAATTTACATTTTTGGGCTCTTATATTTGCAGAGTCCCGAAAAAATAATATAGAGTGCGAAGCGTTTGAGCGTATTGAGCTTCGTTATAGATGTTAACGCCCGAAAAAGAGGCGCTTGAGCGTCCCCGATTCGCTCCATATGTCTGAAACTGGTAATTTAGATTTCTGAAACACGAGAGGTAACTCATATAGCTGGTTTTTAAGAAGAAGTTTTTTTTAAATATAGTTTTCAAAATACACCATATATGCAAAATTGCCCCTCCCTTTAAAGCCGTGTTTTAATCCTAATAAAGCTATTAACAAGATTATGATAAAAAGTCTCCCAAGGATAGTCATTGTAAAATTTTATTGAAATCCATTAACTGCTTTCTGAGAAGAGGGCTTTCACTATATACCCTATAAAGAAATTAGCCTCGTCCACAGAAGTCGTTTTTTTACCAATCAGATTTCACTGAAGGAGCCTGATACATTATCGCCATTGAATTATATTACTATTCATTGTTTTACAAAGTATTATCCGAGGCGAGAAATTTTAAGACAAAAAATGGACGATAACGGCACTTGGATTTACTGGATGATTCATACATGTTGTCTCCCCTTTTAGGCCCGGATTTGTCATTATTACATGCTTTTTACGAAACAAATTTTACTTGCACATATGGCTCGACACTTCACGTCATTCACCAAGAAATTGAACACGATAGCGTCATTTGCATATGATATATAAACAAAGAAGAAATTACATAGAACTTTGTTCGCGATTGAAGTCCTGTGCCGTGTGTAAAGATAATTTTGATGAGAAACTCCTCCCCTCTCCAACAGCATTATTTTTGTTCAGTAATCTTCTTTGTCAAAACGTCAAACGTTATTTTTATAAAGGAAGAAAGGTTAAAGTAACCAAGGAGTTGACCCACTCCCACACAATACCGCCTATTAACGTCCATTAAAAAGGTTGTTGAGAACAATGTGGAAAATGAAGAAATTTCTTGTTTTTCCACAATGTTTTCTACCTGGAGATATCAATATTTTAGAATTTTCAACAATTTGAAATTGCCGTCTGCAACTTCTTTGAAGACTCTGATCAGAGTTATTTTGGACACGGTGTGCTCAAATGAGCTAAATTGCCTATGAGATGAACATGCAGAAAGAGTTTTCAAATTCCTGAAATACGCAAGAACTACTTATTATGGCGTAGGCATATAACGAATTTAAATGGTTAAGCCTCCAGTGGTAGTTGGCACTCATTGAACTTTGAGACGACCTCAAAATTTTGTCCGTTAACTTACACAATCAAAGATGATGCTTTGCTAGCTAAACACACCGTAAAATAATCACTTTTGACACGCATAGTGAAAGGGGACCACCAAGAAGTACAAACACTATCAACTCTATTCAGGCTGCATGGACTGCGAAGGTAATCTCTTTACTCTGCGATGGGGTGAATGCCAAGAATCTTATCAAGCCAACAAATGGAATAAATAATATTTGCCTGTTGATTTGCGAGAAATAAAACGTTTCGGACATGAAAAATATGATTCAAGATACATAATGATATGAATTTTATCTTAATAATTTATCTTTAACCCACAGAACTTCTTATGTTACAAAATTGGTTTGACTCTCTAGCGGACAACCTTTCGTATTAATGCGTGAGTCAGTTTAAGTGTATGTGATATGTGTAGAAATTATGTCGTATTAACGGACTATTTTGTGAGCCCATTATAGAGTTGATCGGTGAGTGATTAGGAGAACGAGCGCGTGCTGTGAAGGATGACCTACGTAAAAACAAAACAAAACAAAAAAGTCCCGCAAACACACACACAAACACGCGCGTAATCTCGAACTTTTCTCCGTCTATATTGAAATATCATAATACAATATTTGATTGTTTAATATACAAACTACAATCTCAGTTTAAAAAGCTGATAGATTACATGTCTTTTTGAAATGTTTGTTTTTTCGGATTTCAAGTGGCATAAGGTCACTGATCGACTAACGTTTAATTGTTAAAAGACAAAAACTCTCAAGCCAACAATTAAAGAATCGCTATAGACACGACCAATGAGCTAAAACATGTAGTTCCACTCCGATATTAACCCTTGTCATGCTGAACCCGGAATATTCCTGCTTTGGCAGGAAGCATAGACAAAGATCTTAGTCTATACCACATGTTTGTCATTTTGAATCCGAATTGACCATAAGATCGATTTCCATACTAAATACTGACTCTGGCTTCCAGACCTACACTTGCATCAGCCCTTTGATTTTAATACCTTTTTTAGCAATGATTTTATTCAGAATGACAAGGGTTAAACGGCAAGGTTTTTTTTTTTTTCTCTTTCTTTTTTTTTTTTTTTTTTTTTGCAAAATCCATGACCAGTAACGTGACAAAAAATTTATAGATTAGTCGGCGACCTAATCTCGTAACTACAGCTTAGTCAAGTGATCTTCAAACTGTAATTGCTTGAGGGGGAGATTCGTTGATTTTTATAGCGCCATCACACTGGTCTTTAGTTTCAATATTTTAATTGTTATAAACGGGGACAGAATTTTTAGCTAGCAAAGCGTCAGTTTTGGTAGCTTAAGTTAACAGACAAAATTTTGAGATCGTTTCAAAATTCAACGAGTGCAAACTGCCTCAGGAGGCTTAACCGCTAAATCCATTGAATGCTTACGCTATAAAAAGTAGTTCTTGTGTATTTCAGGAATATTGCAAACTCTGCATGCAAGTTCATCTTTTGGGTATTTTTAGCTCACTTGAGCACATCGTGCTCAAAATGACTCTGATCAGAGTCTTCAAAGAAGTTGCAGACGACAATTTCAAATTGTCGAAAATTCTAAAACATTTATTTAACAAGCAATTTCTTCATTTTTCCACATTGTTTTCCGCATCTATTTTCATGTGGGGTGGTAAAAAGCAGGGATTGTGTGGGAATGGGTTAACTCCTTGGTTACTTCAACCTTGTCTCTTTAGCATGATAACGTTTGACAAAGAAGGTTACTGAACAAAATACTGCTTTGCTAGCTTACAGTACTTTTCAGTACTTTGATTTTAACTGGACAATTCTTACGTTAGTTGTGTCTGCCAACGGGCCCGAAACCGTGATTTACAGGTTTGAAGTCCAGTGCCCTACCTCTAAACTGATCTGAGCGGGCTGATCTTATTCATACGATCTTTATACACTTACTCACAAATAGATTAGGTTACTGGAATGAAAGTCAATACCTTAAAAGATATGATAGGTTATAAAGGTGTCAACTCTTTCTCGCCTCAAGTTACAATTTTAGCGCGAAAAAAACATTTATATGAAAGTTTTTCAGAATTTCAAATCCTAAGTCACGGTTTCTGTGACCTATAAGAATGTTACAGTAGTTTTGCACTACAGAAATCCGAAAATGTTGTCTGTGTTTCGAAATAAGAAGGGGGTAAAATATGAAGAATGAAGTTAAGAATGAAATACCTTTACAGCTACGTTACGGTGCGATTTTTTGTGAATTAAAATGTTGACTGCGAACGTGAAAGAGAAGAGGTCTTTGCGCATGCGTTAAAACTCTAGTTGACGACCGAAGACGTGGGAAAGAATGCAAAGTGAAGGACGTTTAATTGTACGGCCCTGGAGAGAGCTTTTATAAAATCAGTTGTGGCCCTGGTTAAACGTAAATAGTAGTACCCCCCCCCCCAATCCATTACTGTAAGACAATAAATTAAACTGATCAAAATTTAAAGAAGTTGCTGATTAGAAATTTGTTCTCGTAGGTTTATTCAAATAAATAAAATAAACAAAAACAAAAATGTGTATTTCAAGATTGAAAACATCGCGGGCAATGAAGAAATTGCTTTCTGCAAACACTCATTTTCATTATCACAAGCTTTTTACTTTTGGGTCGTAAAATGGAAGAATAATGTGAGAATGAGTAAGCTCTATCTACTTGAGACCAGCTACGGAAAAATGGACAGTTTCGGAACAGCGACAATTATCGAACTTGTTAGACTTAATTAAATGTACAGTCTGACTCGAAGCTTTTCGCTATTAAGGGCATTTCCCCGAATCTGGATAAGCTATTTTACCGTTCTATGAGTACCAAACCTGAATGACCTCTGGTGAATTTGATATTTTCTCTAATTATATATTTTACGTATTTTTACGATGGTCCCTTGTCCCTAATGTCAAAGTGAATGCCCTTGAACTTCTACGAATCGCTGGCCACGCCTACTGATCTCCGAGATAGGGGATAAACGACGCTGTTTTATAAAATGCTCGACAAGGGACGTTGGTTGTCGATTTTAAGCGTCGAAGCTAAAGCTTGAATACATGTAATCTGTAATTTCAACGTTTAAGTCGCTAAAGCAACAAAAATGCAATATAATGTCTGAGTTCTGAGTTCATTTCTATATGAATGATTTGATTAATCAATTGATTTTTAGATTGACAGTTGCGATTCGTCATTTCCTCACATTGTCAACAAACGTTTGTCAATTTATTAATCAATGGCCCCGCCCACTCACTCCGTTGACCCCGCTCTAAGTTCCACTTCGGCTTCAAAGAGCGTTTTGTGTGTGTGTGTGTGTTTAGTTTTTTTTTTTTTTGGGGGGGGGGGGGGGTTTGCAAAACGTATGGCTGGTCCCGTGTAACAAAAAAGTAGAGATGTTGGTTAGCGACCTAAACGCGTATTTACAGCTTGAATAAACTGCAGCTACGACGCTTAAGTCATCGCCAAACGACCAAACATTCTTCACAAAGATGACGGCCATTGTTGGAGTTCAAACTCCACGTACGATCGAAGTGAATGGTTTGTAACAAGCAATTTCTTCATTTTACACAATGTTTTCTACAGAGAAAGTTGAAAAATTCTGAAATTTCATAAACTTTGAATTGCCGTCTGCATCTCCTTTCAATTTGAACCGGTCTAAATTTTGTCGTTTGTTAATGGGTTAAAAAGATTAAACAGACCAGCTTTTAATCAGACTGCATATATATGGTGTCCGTGGTCTAGAGGTAGAGCGTCGGCTTCCCGATCAAGAGGTCCTGAGTTCGATTCCCGGGAGCGGCTATCGATCTTGGTTCTGTCATTGGCCCACACTTTCGGCGCGAGTACTGGTGCATTTTCCAGGAAGCAGAATCGAGAGGGACTAATCTAAGTTGGAAGAACTTGTTACCTAATAGATGTAATAGGTTTAAACCAAAACCATAAATATAAATGCACATATACATATATGTATGTGCTGATCTTCTTCTTTGCCCCATATAAAACAAGATTAGAATGGGTTACAGCATGACAAGAGCTTATTATGAACCACAGATCAGTTCAGTTCTCATTTTGCCATGTCATGCACCGTTATCTATGTGTTTCGATTTTTCAGGTCAACATCGGGTATTCCAGTAAATCAAAATGGGCCGTTTATCGCATGCATTACAGTATCTTTCTTCATACCGTCCCGTTTTACAATGGTATATGATTTTTCGCTCTAAATAAAGTCATTT
This sequence comes from Fragum fragum, assembly GCA_946902895.1. Lineage (NCBI taxonomy): Eukaryota > Metazoa > Mollusca > Bivalvia > Cardiida > Cardiidae > Fragum > Fragum fragum. The sequence continues at coordinate 5,556,017 of OX336383.1, read as the reverse complement.
GTGTATGAGTGTGTGTGTGTGTGTGTTCAGGGGGGGGGGGGGGGTGTTAAGCAATAGATTCTATTAGAGGTCACACTTTTCTAGTCGAATTGTAAAGTATAAAGAAATGTTTCCTTTATCTTCCCCCGAATTCGAATTTAAGGGTTTCGGCCTTTCATTTGATACAATTTGAAAAGAGGATCAAATAGATTGAATGGTTGGTATTGAGATATGAGCGTTAAGACTTAATCAAACTAACGTATGAACCCGCTTGTCAAAAACAATTCTTCATTTTCCACAATGTTTTCTACCCAGAAAGTTGAAAAATTATAAAATTTCATATAATTAGTATTGTCGTCTGCAACGCCTTTCAGTTAAGACTAATCTAGCATTTTGTCGTCTGGTAATCGGTCACCCCAATACCAGTTGACGAAATTTTAGACTGGTCCAAATTGCAAGGAGTTGCAGACGATAATTTAAGTTTTGTTAAATTTTAAAACTTGTCAACTGTCTTGGTAGAAATCATTGTGTTAAATAAAGAAATTGCTTAATACTAGCCATTTCTTCATTTTACACAATGTTTCCTAATTGCTTATCTTGAGGGGCGTTCAAAGCGTCATTGTACGGGAATGGGTTAAGTGAACTTTACATGGAGAGAAGCGATTAATTCAACAATACTCTAGCTATGACGAAAAACAGAACGGTCGAGTAAAACTCCGTTCATTGGTTTTACACTCGATTAGGATAGCATAATACCTTAGTTTCCACTGTCTATTTAAAAATTAAAAGGACAGCTTGATCGTTAAGTTTTAATAGGTGTTTATTTTCGTTTTGGGTCGCTGTCTTCCGAAGTTTTGAGCGGACGATTGCATTTAGAGAGAGCTTGACTACACGGTGATAAGTGTTGAATTGACAAGTAAGGGGGCGTGGCTGATTGATAAGGGAATGTTATTATAATTGCTGTGAAACAATACTGGTCGATATACCGCGCTAAAGGTGTTCTGTTGGGATAATTTTGGAAGTTCAAAAGAAGCCGCTTTTTCAGGTACCATGCTTTGTTACTTATCTTTTTGTCAGTTTTTTTTTTCTTTTTTAATTGCTTCGCAATGTCTTCTAATATTTAAGAATTGAATTCTGATTTGCTAATCATGACTGTCAATCAAATAACCAATCGACCAATGATATCATTCATTTAGACTGGAAGTTAACTTTGAACTCCGACATTGGTCGACATTTGTGAGAAGCACTTTTGTTAGTTTGGCGACTTAAACGTCGTGACTACAAGGCGCATTTACGACGTTTCGGTCGCAATCCAACAATTTTTTTTTTGTTACACGCAACTGGCTATATATAGATATATATATTTTAAATAACGGCATTTAAAATTGAAGTGGAGCTTCCTGTTGGAGTCATTTGGCGAGGCAAACGGAGTAAGTGGACGGGCCAGCGAATGGTCTATTGAATCGCTGAAATTTAAAAGCCCTGTGAAAGCAAATGATATCAATGCATACAAAAAACGGAATCTTACAAATATTATTTACAAAATAATTGTGTTTTGTTTAAATTGACAAGGAATACGAAGCCTACAATATGCACAATCATAAATTTGTAGCCAATGTTTTGTTCAAGTTTTGAAATCTTTAAGAAACAAAGACCAAAGCAATGCTATATCCATGAATTCTTATAAAAGATATTGTATTTTTTATTCAAATATCGTAGTTGATTTTCATTTGGTATACTCATTTGTAAGAAATTTAATTTACAAACAATTAAATCTTTAAAACTTTATATACAAGTATAAACTCTTTTCTTAAATATACACTAAATATATAAAGTCTATAAAAATCTTGAAAATAATATTAATGCTTTTCTAGCTTAAGTTTACCAAGACGGAATAAAAATCATTTTTAATATTAATGAGAATTTTGATAAGTACTCTGATTGGCATATGATGCCTCTTGTTGGATCAAAATGACGAAGTATATTTTTCTTTAATTTATTATATATTTTTTTTTTAAACAAAATAAAACAATAATAATAATAATAATTTACACAGATAAAAAGCAAGAAGAAAAAAATGCGACGATATCCGCGCCAAAAACATTTTGGAAATTATATTGACATTACATAAACCATTATATGCACAGGAGTGAAATATTTAAAGGACGGTTAAAACCCGCGAGAACTACCTTGTTTGTTTCTGCCATGTTCAGGGATAAAGTGCGTATAGGCGGTTACAACTGTTTCGCACTGACCAATCGAATTTAAGTTCTACCTCATTTACAAAGAATAAAATTTAAGACTTGTCCAAATTGGAAGATTTTGCAAAAGACAATTTCAAGTTGGCAGGTTTTAAAACTTATTCTACTTTAGGGTAAAATACATTGTGGATAATGAAGAAAATGCCTCAAATAGGCAATCTCTTCATTTTCCACGGTGTGTTCCAAACATTTTTATCGGGGACGTAAAATAAGGGATAGTGTAATAAAGGGTTGGAGTAAGAAGTAATTATGCTGCTTAAAAGAAAGCTGATGATGTTGGACACGTGGAGCGAGAAGGGACATCATTTCGACTCCGTAAAATAAGTACTTAGTAAAATAATGATTGAATGCAGCACAGGTCAATTACAGATCGCATTTCAAAACAAAACAGTAAATGAATAATAAAAAACATATACAGCAAACATTAAGTTAGATGTCAGATACAGAAAATTTGTAAAAAAAATAGTTTCGACCTCGCAGTTCGCGCAGTTTGATCGGGGTTCGAACTTTTCGCACCTTGCCAGACCGTCTCTTTCCTTGTGTCAAATCACATGTAATCAAGTTGATTTTTTATGACTTAGGACCCTATATGTATAATAACTTTAATCGCATAATCTCACTTGCCTTTTATTTTATTCTGGATTTGTATATTATAATTTAATAATCTTCTTAACTGCTTAAATCCAGTTATTGTAAATGGGCCTAGGATTCGCTCGAATCAATCTCGTTTATTTAGAGACACCCCTGTTTTTCACAGTATGGTGGTTGTTTTCTATATTTCTGTATCAAAAATAGTAATTGTAATTTACTTAAGAAACGAATAGAATATTTATTTCTTTTTGTTTTCATGGAGGTATGAACTGAAAAAACTGATCACAAAGTATGAATATGCTCTCTTATCACATGTAAAGTGATGTGCTCTTTTGTTATATGTAAAGCACTGGGTTCTTTTTTTGCAGTAATGCGCTGTGACTTTTCTGCAAAGAGCGTTGCCCTTTGATAATCTATAAAGCGTTGTGCTTTTTATTTTGTATAAAAGATGTGCTCTTTTATAATATTTAACACGCTGTGCCCCTTTACTGTATGTACAGTGCTGTGCTCTTTTATTTTAGTAAAAGCGATTTGCTCTTTAACCATCTGTAATCCGCTGAAGTTCGTTTTTTCTATAAAGAGTTGTGCTCTTTTATCGTCTGTAAAGTGCTTTGCTCTTTTTTTATCAGTAATGCGCTGTGCTTTATTTTACCTGTAAAGCGCAGGGCTCTTATTTTTATCAGTAATGCGTTCTGCTTTTTATTGTCTGTAAAGCCTAGTACTCTTTTATTGACTGTAATGTGTTTTTTTCTCTGTAATGGTTGTGCTCTTTTTTGTCTGTAAAGTGTTGACTTCTTTTATTGTCTGTAAAGACCAAACATAAAGCATTAAGAATTTCATTTACGTGAACAGCTAAGTTCGAGCAAAGGCCAATTACAGGTATTTCGACAAGTTTTAAACAATAGGCTGTGATCTATTTGCCATCAAATTTTAGAATTTTTGAACAGTACAATAGTATCACTTTGGGTATTTTGTTCTAATATTAGAGTGTTTCGTACAAATGAGTGTATATATTTGGATTCAGTTTCGACCATGTTTTTATTAAAAAGTACAATTGATTCTCTGTGTAACATGTTTTGTTGTTGTTGTTGTTATTTTATTTTACTTTTAGTATGTACAATGCATGTGATAAGATATATAGTAAAGTTTAAACAAAAGCTAAGTGACAACTTACTTGACAACGGCTAAACATACGACCAAACCTCAGCACTATGAACACCCCGCTATTAATGCTTTGAAAAAGTACTGCAATTAGTTTTATTACAGGAGCTTTATTGCATTCACTTTCTTTCTTTTCTTGAATTGTTAAAGTGTCGACCATTTTAAATTTCTAATTAATTGGATGAAATTCTAAATCCAGTAAGCGCACAATTGTTTCTTTTTTAAATGTTGTAAAAAGATCGAGGTAGCTTTATAATGAAATCGTATATAGGTTAATTATTCATTATCGAATACCATTATTATTGATTTATCTAATAACGATTATTGTATTTGTTCATAATTCGACGTCAGGCGAGCACAATGTCGTAAATACAGCTCAAATAAAGCTATAAGTGATAAAAAAAGTTTAGAGGACTGCATGCAATAGCCAGCCCTTTGCCTTTCCCCGTTGCAAGTGTTCGCAAGCCACAGGTTGTAACTCTGTACACAAAGATGTTCTTTAGATATTTCTAAATGCTTTGAATTACAAACTAACCACATGTCGATGTTCCCCGAAAATAATTCTCCGCACAATATAGTAGTCACGCCGTGCATCTGTCTAATTTTCCCCGTCTGTCGCCAGTGATTTCTTAAAAACCTTTCGGTATGTTGGCTAAAACTTCATTTATTTTACAGTTTATTTTAATATATATCAATATGAAACTTGGTGGGTGAATATCTTTATTTCATTCGATTTGTGTCTTCTAAGACGGTCCTTGTTTGGGAGTGTGTTAACGTACGCAAAAGTTTATGAACGACCAGGCTATTATTCCTGAAAAGTGAAACTCTTTCCAGTACAGTCCCTGGTTATACGCCCTCGTGTTTTCATACTTAAGGAAATATTGAGAAAGAAGAAAAAATTGCTTGTGACAAGCATTTTCTTCTTTTTTCATACTATTTTCTACCATATAGGATAGTTTCATTTCAAATTGCACTTAATTTATATTGTCGTCTCCAACATCTATTAAATTGGACCGGTCTAAAACTTCGACAAACGGGAAAGGGTTAACGATTTATACCTAACGTCCGTAAGGAACAAACGGGGTTCGAACCCTTGGCTTGCAGAGATAACCCCCCCCCCCCGTGTGTTTCTACGGCCCTGTTCCATTATCTATACAATTTACTATCATACTTCCTTATCTCATTTCAGGTTGTCATTAAGAATTCAAATCTTGGCAATTGGAGGCTGAAATTTGATCGCATAACCGTCTATGTATAATATTCGGATGATATAGTGATACATGACAAAGTGATTCTGACGCCGAAACCCTGGATATAAAGACGATTTCACATAAGAGTAACCATGGTAACGTTAAATTTATGATAAAGCACCAAACATGAAAGCAGTTTCCAAAAGCAGTGATGCAAATTTATGCCGACATTAGGTGAGTAACTGTCCTGACTTTTATTTCTTTATTCAATCTTTCGTCTGTGTGCGCTGAAATCAATTGATCTAAAGCTTGATTTTACGAAAGACCGGTGGTGACATCAAGAATTCACAGTTCACACTTCATACATAGTAACTCTGAAGTGTGAAGTCGGAAGTTTGAAGTTGGAAGTGAGAAGTTGGAAGTATGAAGTCGGAAGTTTGAAGTATGAAGTTGGAAGTATGAAGTCGGAAGTTTGAAGTGAGAAGTTGGAAGTATGAAGTCGGAAGTTTGAAGTGTGAAGTTGGAAGTATGAAGTTGGAAGTATGAGGTCGGAAGTTTGAAGTGTGAAGTTGGAAGTAGGTAGTGTGAAGTAGGAAGTGTGAAGTTGGAAGTATGAAGTCGGAAGTTTGAAGTTGGAAGTTTGAAGTGTGAAATATGAAGTCGGAAGTATGAAGTTGGAAGTATGAAGTGTGAAGTTGGAAGTATGAAGTCGGAAGTTTGAAGTGTGAAGTTGGAAGTATGAAGTTTGAAGTATGAAGTTGGAAGTTTGAAGTTGGAAGTATGAAGTTGGAAATCGGAAGTTTGAAGTGTGAAGTTGGAAGTATGAAGTTGGAAGTATGAAGTGTGAAGTTGGAAGTATGAAGTTTGAAGTTGGAAGTATGAAGTCGGAAGTATGAAGTGTGAAGTTGGAAGTATGAAGTGTGAAGTTAGAAGTATGAAGTCGGAAGTTTGAAGTGTGAAGTTGGAAGTATGAAGTGTGAAGTTGAAAGTATGAAGTCGGAAGTTTGAAGTGTGAACTTGGAAGTATGAAGTGCGAAGTTGGACCTTCCAAGTTCACACTTCATACTTCCAACTTCACACTTCATACTTCCAACTTCACACTTCACACTTCAAACTTCACACTTCATACTTCCAACTTCACACTTCACATTTCATACTTCCAACTTCACACTTCAAACTTCAAACATCACACTTCACACTTCAAACTTCACACTTCAAACTTCACACTTCATACTTCAAACTTCACACTTCAAACTTCATACTTCACACTTCAAACTTCATACTTCTTACTTCATACTTCCAACTTCCGACTTCATACTTCCAACTTCACACTACACACTTCAGACTTCAAACTTCACACTTCATTCTTCCAACTTCAATCTTCAAACTTCAAACTTCAAACTTCACACTTCAAACTTCCAATTTCACACTTCCAACTTCCAACTTCCAACTTCACACTTCACACTACAAACTTCCAACTTCACACTTCATACTTCCAACTTCCGACTTCATACTTCCAACTTCACACTTCACACTTCAAACTTTCAACTTCACACTTCAAACTTCCAACTTCACACTTCATACTTCCAACTTCACACTTCATACTTCATATTTAATTTGGTTTGATGATGTACTGTGAATTTAAGAAGTCACCACGGGTCTCATAATTCACATTTCACACTTCCCACTTCAGACTTAATATGTATGAAGTTTGAAGTGTGAACTGTGAATACATGATGTCACCACCGGTCTTTCGTATGATTTAGTTGTATTTCTGAAAAAAGAACTCGATGTAGAATAGTGATATAAGGATAATTTATAGTGTCATTTTTGTCCAAACCCAGGTATTTCGGATAATCTTGTATCGCAGTACGGTTAATAACCATCTAACACAACTTCATTCAGAATAGATCGATCACCAGTTACACCATTCATACAATCAAAATATTTCTCTCAAGTCTCTGAAATAATCAACTACATCGGTTCACATGGCTCAAAACATTCTGTGGTTTCATTTGCTCGCCCGGGTATGGGTGTGCATTCACCTGATAGGTCAATTTCAACAAACAACTCTTTTGATACAACAATACATGTATAAAGGGAGTAAATAAGAGATTACCCATTTCATTCACAACTCCATTTCCTTTTCTTTTTTTCTTTTTTTTTTTTTTTTTCAAAATTCTTCAAATCTGCTCATTCCACTCCACCGAAGTAACATTAAAAATCAATCATTTGGAAAACATCGTTGAAAGTTCGAATTCTCACCGAATTTACTAGTCGCCATCATCATCATGATCAAATATAGTAAATTATGTTATATAATTAAATAAATAAAATATTCAGATGATAAATGATTTAAAATTTCTGGACTTTTTCAGAATGATAAGATTTCGAAACCAGAATTCATACCAATACGCAATGATTTTATCAAAAGGGCTGTCTGTCAAAAGCTATGATATTTTAACTTTAAAAGACCAAGGTTCTACCCTATTATTTCGGGTTTTTCATGTGCAACTGTATAGATAAAGACCAATTTGTTTACAAATAATTTCTATGATGATTCACCAATTTAAATATTCACGCAAAGTTTATGCAGACACTATCCCAGAAAGATAGGAAAGGGAAAGATAGATAAAAAGAAGGAATAATAAAAAAAACACCTTGGTCAAAGAAGCACATGAAGGAATCTAAGCAAGTATTTGCCCTGATCAAACTTCTCCTACCACACCGTCCTGTATGCACCAGGAATACATTTTTGATAACTTATCAATAACGAGCGTTCTCTTCTCAAAACCTGTTTTTATAAAGCGAACGTGCCAATACGGGTACTATATTTCTTAACCCATTCCAACACAACAAAATTTTAGACTGGTCCGAATTGAGAGAAGCTGCAGACGTCTATTTCAAGTTAATGGATTTTTCAATTCATTCGTCTTTTGATATAGAAGACATTGTGGATAATGAAGATATTGCTTGTATCAAGCAATTTCCCCATTTTCCTCAATGGTTTTCAAAATTTTTCTCTCAATGGGATTAAAAAGGAGGGGAATGTGTGGGAATTGGTTAAGCGCTAGCGATTGATTGATTGATTGAATTGGGTTTAACGCCGCTTTTAACAGTATTACAGTCATATTGCGGCGGCTGGAGCAACTAACAATGGATTCCTGGTATTTCTAACACCAGTACTACCACTACATCCTTTCCTAGCCGCCAGCTGCCATCCCACTTAGGTTTACGATTATCAACCCATTGGTGAGAGACAAATTTCGGAAAAAATATGTGCCCCCGCCGGGGATCGAACCCATGACACCCCATGCTTGGAAATTAGGAGTCTATCGCGCTACCGACTGCGGCGATGACGGCGGCTAAGCGCTAGCGACCATTCTGGCATTTTGAAAGCAGCGAAGAGTTTACCTTGTTACCTTATACCGGTGGTTAACAACCAAAACGTCATAACTACGGCTGTATTCAAATTTCCTTCTATTTGTGTTTTCTTTGATGTATTTGTTGTTGTTGTTGTTAAAAGAGCTTTCTTTTTTATCTTTGTTTGTTTTATTTGTTTGTTTATGTGCAAGCAATCCGTCTATTTAAATAGAGGTACAGATTTAGAAAACTGCCAAATTTCAAGAAATGCGATTCTGCTAAACCTGCAATGTTACCAACGGTCGATACATTTCGCACTTTCGAGATGTTCCCATTTTCGGTGACGGTCAGATATGTGGGGGGGACGTTTGATTAAAATTCCTTTGCATGTTAAGAAATTGTCGATAAATTCTAAATCAACGAAAGATATCTAAGAGACCATGTTTCATACAGATAAGAAAGCAATATTTTATCTGTCAATAATCAAAGGGACAAATGTACTGTTGGCATGTGAAAACATGGCACATACAAAAAGGATCTTTTAATGTTATCATTAAAAACGTAACTATTATTTTAAAGAAAATAGGTTGGTACAGTTGAACCTGAGTAAGACAGCCATCTCTGGGACTTAATTCAAAGAAATCAAGGATCTTTTAATGTTATCATTAAAAACGTAACTATTATTTTAAAGAAAATAGGTTGGTACAGTTGAACCTGAGTAAGACAGCCATCTCTGGGACTTAATTCAAAGAAACTCTTTTTCGAGGATGGCTTCCATATCAAGATTCACTTTATCAGGTGAATCGTTTTGTCTATAAAGGTAATAAGTTCAATCTGATAAAATAAATCTTAGATGATAAGAATTAATCTAGTTCGATTGTGAATAAAGCTTTAAGCTTATAGAGTGACCCTCGAGCACTCGCAATCCAGATGTTTTCACGTCCCCGAAAGAGAGGCAGCGGCTTAAACCCACTGCTACAAAATATTTCAGCTTGGTATAGACTGAGACTGGCTTTAAAGTATCTTGTCCATATAAACAAACCCCGGTGTCGATGGGGATCGAAGCCGCGACCTTCAGATCACGAGTCAAGCACTTATCGGCCATCGAGAGGCAGTTACTGAATCTTGATCCTATTGGTCTAGGTACCAAAGAAATGTATTTCAAACTTAGTTTGTTTCAGACATATTTTGAACTAGTTATTTTGAAAATAGTTTTCTTTTCTCATTCAATTTTTTTTTCACACTTTCCTTGATAACGGACCAACTGCAATAGATAGGCCTACATGTCAGCAGACAAATTACATTTTTGTAGTCTATAGAATTGGCTATGAGTATCTGAAAGTCTTTCAACCTAGATTTTGAAAAGAACCCATTTTTTTCAAACAAGATATACATGTTAATCTTTTTCATCGGACTTAAAACTCGTATCTTGAATAATCTATCCACGTTGACCCAAATCTATCAAGTTTTTCATAAATCAATATACAAGTTATTATCAATTTATCGTCTTTTCTCTTTATCTATTTGTCAATACGGGTGTTAGATTCTATATCACTTAAAACCCGGTTACACCATATAGTGTTTATCTATTAACCCAACGCTTTTCAGTAATATTGGTGAATAATAGATGGGTAATATCGTCAATTGGCGACCGAAATGTCGTAAATACAGCTTTAGGAAAGCTGTATTTACGACATTTGGGTCGCCCATCGTCGAAATCTGATAGTTTCTTCGACACCTCGGTACCTGTTAAGGTATAACATATTTATATATATATATTTATTTAACCAAATTTCAGAAAATTAAAATGGAGTTTCGACTATCGAAATTGAAGCGTTTTGATTGGCTGATTTATCTTATATACTTCCAAGACCAGATTTTGGAAAAGGCATCTATTTTGTATGCTTGAGCACAAAGTACATCCATATTTGCTTACTCAGAAGTATAAGAATAGTTGCTTTGTTTTTTTTGGGGTTTTTTTTTTTTTTTTTTTTTTTTTGATGACATTGAGTTATAAAAAAATGAAGAGAATTCGCGTGTCCATACTAAAATGCGTGTGAGAGAGAGAAAAAGATGGGGGTTGAGAGAGAGAGCGAGCGATCCAGAGATTAAAATTAAATTTCCAATCATTAGACATTAATGTCATAACTCGTGGGCCGCGGCCGCAGTTGATAGCACGAAGGCCTCCTAATCATGGGATCCCGGGTTCGATACATCATTCGCTATAAATTTCAATACTTAGAGTAAGAGGGTTAATGAATTTGAACCTTATATAGAAAATATCATTTTTGATTTAAGGTGAGTTAACAAAATGCACGAGAAAATTATCAAAGTCTAGTCTTTGCTGAGACCGACATAAATAATAATAATAAAGACACATCCTATTTTTTTATCATAATATGCAAAGTATGATCGCCAGACTAAAACTGGTGAAACGAGTTCAAAATTTAAAACATTTGTCTCCCACCAATAGGTGGATGATCGTAAAACTAAGTGGGATGAGGTGCTGGAAGCTCGGGAAGGATGTTGTGGTAGTAGTTGCGGGAGAAATACCAGGAATCCATGGTTAGGTGTTCCAGTCGCCGCGATATGACTGAAATACTGCTAAAGGTGGCGTTATACTCCATTCATTCAATCAATAATAGGTCGATTGAAGAAAAAGTAAAGATAAAAGTAGGCAATAAGAAACCTTTTGCACTGAGCCTCGAATAATGATTAATTAAAAAAAAGATACTGTACAAACTGACACCAAATGAGGTAGAAACATCGTTGTAATGTAATATCACTAAAGTCACTAGGCGGCAACGACGACCTGTCTTACAGCGGTACATATATCTATCATATCGTTACGTGCAGACCGGTTGGACAAAACTTTGCTATGTCACTGGTGAAATAACTCTTTTGAAATGACGTTATGGTGATTTTAATTGTTTAAATGATGTCGCTTTTTCCTCTTCTTCTATGTCCTTCGCGATATTAACATTCGTTTATGTAATTCTAAACCCTCGTAACTACATATTGATTAAACCTCTGGTTACGGGGTTTTAGGATTACACCGACGTATTACTAAATTTAATTGATTTTTTTTTTTTATAGAAACCGTAATCACACATCTTTCTAAATTTAAAATCAATGTTTGAAGGCTAATCTACCATAAAATCATCGTATAAATAAGCTGTCAAATTCATGTTGGAGTTCTATTCTATTTAATTATCTACTTTCTTTTTTACTTTAACCTAACTCGCCATTCAAAATGTTACGCCAAAATGCCGTTTTAATCACTATGCCATTAAAAAAATAATTCTAAACGAACTTTATCCGTCACCCAAATAAGGAGTGTCTTGGAAATTAAAAAAAATGAAATAAAAAGAAGAAAAGAAAGAAAGATTATATCCGATAGAGGTCAACTAGGATTTGTGCTTGGAAATCAAATGTGATCCCCGTCGAGCGAACAGGGAGCGCGCGGAACCTGCATGGAGCAAACGTTTAGAAATTAGATCGGATCGAACAGAAAGCGAGTAACGGATAAGGACTGTCAATTAAAGAATTTATCGACCGATTAAATCATTCATTTAGACTGGAAGTGAATTTTGAACAACGACATTAGCTGACATTTATGTGAAGCAGTTTTGTTGGTTTGACAACATAAACGTCGTAACGACAGCTTATTCAAGCAGTTGATCCCCGGCGGCGACACATATCATTTCCGACATTTGTCTCTCACCAATGGGTGAATAATCGTAAACCTGGGATAGTGGGACAACAGCTGTAGGCTAGGAAAGGATGTAGTGGTAGTAGAGAAATAACAGGAATCCATGCGATATGACTGAAATACTGTTAAAAGTGGCGTTAAAACACATTCAATCAATCAATCATGATCAGTCATTCAATATCCTCTATATATCACCCATCAAGAATAGCCTGAGACATCTACATAACTATGCATTGTCCCTACTGGGGGGATGTTTTCGTTAAACTCGCGAAGTCAGCTGTCGAAAACTAATTTGTCCAGCGGTACATTTGGTGGACTATACAAAAATTAAACTCTAATGTCCCCAGTGATACCTAAATTGAAATTCGCACGACTTTATCGGATATCATGTTACACTAGTTAACATATTGCAAAGTCACTGCGGTATCGTATAGAGATAATTGTAAATATTGAAAGCGTTTTGGAATGTTATAGATATTTTTAAAAGGTAGGCTATTTAGTTAATTATGCGCCAGAATCGATAGATCGAGGGATATGGCTGTTAAGTTTTTGACCCGATAGTTTGCCATTTTCGTCTCTGTCTCCGTTCATTATGAATTCCACAGGCACATGGACTCGGATAATTATATCAATCTACATAAATGATAAATATATAAAAGATAGTGCAGCTGCCATTTTTTTAAAGTTACGTATATAAGATGTATATTTTACAAGCACCTATGGTTTCCGTCACTGGAAATGCTTTACTATCAGGATCACTGGAAATGCTTTACTATCAGGAACACGGATCTAGCGATGCTACACAGGCAAACAGGTCGAACTCTGCGTGTATTAATTTCGACAAATGCAAAAATAGTCGACCTTGATCAGCTTGCATACTTGCACTCTGGTGTAGATCGATACTTTTCGCAGTTTAAAGATTTTACCAGCTTCTCTCCAAGAATCACAAATGACCAATCGCTAGCCACGCCCATTTGCTCTGTTGGCCACACTTATTGGCTCCAACTTGAAGATCCGCTTCGATATTAAACGGCGTTAGTTTGCAAAATCTATAGCCAATAGCATCAATTAAAAGTAAAATGATTAATTTGCGATCTAAAAGTCGTAACTACAGCTTGAATAAAATCTAGTTACGACGTTTAAGTCGCCCAACCAACAAAAATGTTTCACACAAATGAAGAGTAATGTCGGACTTCAAAACTCTATTCCGGGATGTATGATTTGATTAGTGGATTGATTCCTTGATTTACAGCCGGCAAAGGTAAAGTGCTTTCAAAGATAAAGGACGATCTCTTTTAAAGAAAAAAAAAGATACATAAAATTTCTGGTTTTGCGTTATCCTAGTTGCTTCATGGAAGTTGACGCGCACCTTAAAACTGAACTTCATCCCAAATTTCATTCAAACGCTCTCTCGACATTCCATTTAGATAATTCACTCAAATTGATCAGGAAAATCGTTCCCACTATTTAAATCATTCCGTGATTATATAGGTTGAACCGTAGTGTTTGACTTGTTCAAATTAATAAATATGGGTTCAATCCCCGGCGGCGGCACATATCCTTTCCGACTTTCGTCTCTCGCCAATTGGTTCATAATCGTAAACCTAAGTGGGATAGCAGTTTGAGGCTAGGAAAGGATGTAGTGGTAGTACTGATGGAAGAAATATCAGGAATCCATTGTTGGGTGCTCAACCCGCCGCGATATGACTGAAATACTGTTAAAAGCTGTGTTAAACCCCATTCAATCAATCAACTTATCAATCAAATTGATAGATAGTCATATTAATAGAATCAAATTCGATTGAATACAACTACACCGTTAATGCTGCAATTACGTAGTGTTTCTTTTCTTGCCTGATTTTGTCGTTCTGACAGCGAAGTGTATTACATTTAAAACGGTTAGTCCATTCGAATCTCGCCCTTTTGATTTATCCCGGATAAAACGAGTAAATTTGACAATTTAACTAATTTCTTTACTGCAAAAGATGTGGACTTATTATGAAGACTTACTAAATTCCATTATCCTTGTCATTCTTAACACGGAATACCCCTGTTTTAGCAGGACGCAAAGACCAAGATCAGCCTGCACATAAGCCTAATTCTAGTCTACAACACATACTGTTTTGTCCTTGTCAACCAATAGCTGTTTAACCAATTCAAACACATGCCCTCTATTTAATGTCCCTCAAGAAAAAAACCTCCGGAAAATATTGTGGAAAATGAAGAAATTGCTTGAATCAAGCAATTCCTTCAAAATCCACATTTTTTTCAATCCAAAAATATGAAAACATTTCGGATTCCATGAGCTTGAACATGTCGTCTTTCAATTTGGACCAGTCTGAAATTTTGTTGTGTGGGAATGGGTTAAGAATAATTTTAGAAAGAAATATTGACAAACAACTTCCGATGGTTTCATCCCTTTAACTCTAACTGCAGTGATGTAAAGGATTTTATTCAGAATTTCAAGGATTTATCCGGGCAATCATCCACTATATACAAGCTTGACTTCCTTATATTTGTTACCGTTGTACATAATAAGTTTCACGATGTCTCCTCAAAATTTACGAGGGATATTTTTTCTAGTTAACTATTATTTGTATCTTGAGGAAATTACACTTTGTGTTTCCTAGAACTTTGGTGTCGCCAAAACAACAAATGCTTCAAATGATTGTCACCGAAGTAGGATTTTAAAGTTCTATTTCGCTCTAAATGGATTATTTGAATAGTCGATTGATTCTTTAATTGGCAGCCGTGATTGGTCGATTGCAAATACATGTAATGGTACAGGGGTTGTTATCCGATCCCTCGGACCTCAGTACCAATAGGGTTTGTTTCGACTCTACGACGCTGTATAGTTTTTGAACAATTGCCGAGCCTAGTTAGTTCAGTATGTAGAACTCTGTGCTTACAATCTTTGGTCATGAGTTAGAAACCCGGCTCTGCTAGCATTATGGATAAAAGTAATCGCGAAATGTGTAGTTTGTCTCTCACGAATTGGCGAATGACTAGCAGTTCACCCTTAGCGGGATGAGCAGCAGGTGGCTAGGACTCACGGTTATACTGATGTGAGAAACGACAGGTGGCGTTGAGTAGCTGTACCAACCGCGTCTATATCAATGATATACTGATAAAATAGCGTTAAACCACAATCACTCATTCAAACAAATCCTTTTTACAGTTTTCCTGAAAACAGTAATAACTGATCATTTTATAGCGGAAACACTTCTCACTTAAATCTTACAGAGAACATAACGGAAATCCTAGGGAATGATATGTCGATTGCTACGAACATATCGTAACTACGGCTTTTTTCAAGCTGTAGTTACTAGATTTTGGTTGCCCACTCATGGAAAGCTGAACAAGGACCGTTTTGGTATGATTCAACACTTATAGAGCAATCATGCGTTCATTGTGTTCAATAAAGTGTGAAAATACTAAATTATTTACAACTTTTCTAGATGTTTGAAGTCGATCGAAAATATTTTTGTGCAATAAAACAGGATACGTCAACATACGAGTGTCTTCATTTCGCAAGTTTTGATTTTTTTCATATTTTGTTTCTAAAACGCAGCATAAAGAAAGCACCAAAGGTAAGGCAATGAAATTTGTTAAAGTTTATCTAATTTGAGATGTATGCTAGGGCATAACGTCTTTCACACACAATACGCACTAGTATAATGAAAATTCCATCTTCAAATGTTTGAAGATTGATTCCAATATAACGAAGCTTTTTGACGTCCCCAAATGCAAAAGCTTTTGAAAACATTGTTGAAAATGGGGGGAAAATTCTTTTTGCAAGCAATTTCTTCATTAGCCACAATATTTTCTACCCAAACGAAGAAAAAAAATGTATATAAGATTCCACCAACTTTAAATTGTCGTCTGCAACTTCTTTCAATTTGGAACCGTCTAAGATTTTGTCGTGTGGTAATGGGTTAAGATCCTGCGTGGTTCAGTGGTTTGGAAGTCGGAGTCTTTATCTGAGAAGTTGAAGATTGTGGGTTCGAATCTAAGGCACTCAGCTGGTCTTTTTGGTGTGTAACTAGAAAGATATTTCAGAGCCCTAGCTCAATACTGCTGATACCAAGGAAATATGTGAATAAATAATTTAATTGTCAGTTTTGTCTATCAAAACAGCGTTCTGATTGGCCGAAAAAAAACTGTCCATAGCTCCCAATCCAGCCCTTACCAATTCAAAAAAAAAAGACGATGGCACCGGCCCTCTTCATACCCCCCCCCCCCTCTCACGAGTCAGATACTTTGGTTTACTTTGATTTGCATCTATTTTTTCAACGGCTTGGACACGCTCCTTTGCAATTATAATTTGAGACTTTAAATAAAGTGGTAACTAAACAATTTATTGCAGTCACATTTTGCCACTGTAACATGGAAGAGGGAAATTGATTACGTCATGATATGTTTCGGTATATTGTTCGTGAATCTTTTTGTCCGTCCTTCCGCACGGAGCTATCATTTTATCATTTAACCCTTCCCACACAATCCCGCCTTCTTACGCGACAAAAAGGTTTTGGAAATGCTTGTTGAAAATAAACAAATAGTTTCTATGTAGGAAATGAAGTAATTTCTTGTTGTAAGTGGTTGCTTGAAGAATTACTGTACTTAAAGTGTACGCGTATAAAATGGTTCCATATTCAAAATTTAGCTCGGCTGTTTTCAGAGAGACTCCGAAATATTGTTATGACCAGGTCGTTGTCCGCGTCTGCGTCGTCGTTGCCGTTCAAAAACTTTGACATTTTGTGAATATCTCTTGTATTTTATTACCGAATATATTCACTCTAAACTCTTAATATATGTTCACTAACTAAAAAGCAACCTTTGCCTTCAAGCCTTAAAAACATTCAGTTTTGAACGAATTTGCCCCTTGCTGACTTGTAAACCCGCTATCACTTGAAATTCGAAAAATATGTTCACTATCAAACGAGCAACCGTCGCTTATAACAAAAACAATTTTGAACGAATTATGCCCCTATTGACTTACAAACCAAAATATATAGTACCTGAACAGCCGAACGTTGGCATCTGCATACGATGCTTTTGTTTTCATAGAGGTATGAAAATATTTTCAGCCGATCTGAATGTGAGAAATTTGATAGACAAATACTAAAATGTTATTATATATTCATGGATTGAAACTGAAAATATGTAATAGAAAAGATGTCTACTTTTTAGAAAACATTGTAGGCATTGAAGAAATTGCTTGTCACAAGCAATTTCTTCATTGGTTACAATATTTTCAAAAGCGTTTTCTTGAGATGCGGGATTGAGTGGAAAATGGTTAAGATATCAAATGAGACGGTAATTGATCGATTTCGTGTGATTTGCAGAAGTCGATCGCTTATAGGTTCAAAGTAGAACACCATTAACTGATAATTAAAAGCCTTGATATATCGGTCATGAGAGACTGGTTAGTAAAAACGGGCCACTACATACTCTGATAAAAATGTAACGTTTCTTGCCCCAGGGACTCAAATCATTCAATAATTGACCGAGCCTACATAACATGGCCTACCGCATATCAAAATAAATAAACGAAATGATACAGCAAAATAATTGATCTATACTGGTGAACAAAAGGGAAGGTCGTTTAAAGACAAGGTATTCTACACTGTTGAACAAAAAGAAATAACAGTTAACATTTTGTAAAACGACTACTCAGGGGACGGCCAAAAAGTGGTCGATGTAGAGAATGGTCGCTTAATACATTTTTGTAACAGGATTCTGATGGACCAATATGCTTGCCTAAACAAATTATTGCGGAATTCTAACTTCAACCCCATGTTGTCCGAACTCATTAGAATTATCTCATTGAAACGACTTTAATGAGTTCAAATGATATAGGATTTAGTGAGTGTATTTTTAACAAATTATATAACTCCTCAAAAGCTTATGCTTTTTGCAAAGGGAAACTTTGATTTTGGTCGTTTAGTAAAAGAGGCTACTTAACAGAGGTGATCGCTTAAGCAAGATTGACTCTATTTCTAGAATGCTACCTACACTAATCATCTTGACCTAAATTTGGACGTCTGCGATGGGCCGTAATAAAGAGAAAAGCCTATATATCAATGGCTTAGAGCAAAAACATAGTATGGCTCTATACAATATATATAGCCATACCATGTTTTTTGCTCCAAGCCGTCGATATTATATTTTAAGGGGGGTAAAACTTCTATGCTCGACTTGTCCGACATGTGCTTTCCTGCTTGCAGACAAATACATTTTTCAGGGCAACTTTTCCGGGGACAGGAAATTACCAGAACAAATCTTAGAATTGTACAAATTAGTCCTTAAATATAACTCATTTTATATTTGAGAATTATCATAATGTTTATATTGAAGGATAGAACACATAAATGTTAATGAAGTCGGTAGCGCGTCAGACTCCTTATCTTCAATCGTGAGAGTCATAGGTTCGATCCCCGGCTAGGCGGCACATATCCTTACCGACATTTGTGTCTCATCAATCGGTGGATAATCGTAAACCTAAGTGAGATAGCAGCTGGAGGCTAGGAAAGGATGTAGTGGTAGCACTGGTGTGAGAAATATCAGGAATCCATTGTTAGGTGCCCCAGCCGCCGCAATATGACTGAAATACTATAAAAAGCGGCGTTTAACCCCATTCATTCAATCAATCAATCATTAACAACAATGTTTTGTCAAAACTAATCTATTCATTCATTCATTTTATCAATGCTAGATTAGTAAAAAAATCATGTCTTACTTGTCCTTGAAAAGTGAAGAATGATTGTAAAGTTATTTCCACACTATAAAACTAATATTTGAAAATGTTGTCAGATCCCTGTGATCAAGCCAACCACGCAGACTGATGTGCGTCGATATTTCACGCATTTCCAACATACTCCGAAGAGGGGTAACATAGTTTGGATAAAGATGAATTACTTGTAACAAGGAATTTCTCCTTTCCTCACACTGGTTTCTACCTTATTTTTGGATTGAAACACATTTTGAATTGTCTGCTATTTCTTGGAATTTTTACTAGTCTACTTTTTTGTCGTCGGGTAATTATTTCATATTACATGTATTTTCAGATGCCTGTGCGGGAAAGACCAATAGCCTATACCCAGTTACAGACGGACGAACATTCGCGCAATATGTCCGACAAGTTGTCTAACGGGAACAAGGTCTCCGACATCAATGACAATGGGCCTGTCGTGTCCCCTAATGACCCCACCTTCACTTCAAACAAGATCAGGGATATCAGCAAGTCCCCGTCCGTTTCGTCGGACGGTAGCTGCACCAAACTGACAATAGATAAAGACCCAGGGGTGTGTAGTTCGAGCACTGGGACGTTCGTACTAAAGTTGGCGGTCTGCTTGCTGTGCGGGATTGTGTTTGGGATCATGTTCGAGAAATCGAGAGGTGAGTTGTAGGCATTATTTTTTGTAAATATCATAAGTTCTTAATGAATGCACAAATGTATAGCATCGGGGTGCAACCGAGAAAAAATGTAACTTCCGTCATATCCTAGGTGTAGCTATATTCTGTGTGTAATTACAAACTTTTTGTCGCCCACCGCCGAACTAAAATCCTTTAAGCGAAAAGGGACTTTCCGAAAATTTAGTATAGCGAACAATTATTAAGACGATCAGATCTGTAACAGATCCGTTTACAATATACCCAAACGCTTTGTGTAAGGAATGCATAACACCTAAAGAAATATGTCTAATGCAAACGGTTTAGTCTAACCTAGATTGAAAACAACAAAGCCACGTACAATGACTATAACACGCTTAAAACTGCCAAAAATTCGAATAGTTTAACCCCTTTTAGCTGTCCTCGCGGTCTGACCAGAATCGGTACTTTGCGCTCTTCCCAGACAATTGACCAATCGCTGTTGTCAATCAAGAATTCAACCGACCAATCAAATCATTCATTCAGTTCATAATTGAGCCCTGAACTCAAAGAATCGGCTGTCATTTGTGTGAAGCATTTTGCTGGTTTGGCGACTATAACGTAGTAACTGGAGATCATTCAAGCTGCAGTTACGACGTTTAGGTCTTCAACCAGCCATTTTACTTTTTCACTACATGTTTCTTTGTATAGATTATGCAAAATGATAACATTTTAAATCGAAGCGGAACTTCCCGTTGAACGGAGTAAGTGGGCGAGGTCAGCGATTGGTCAATTTTTTGAATGCTCGAAGAACTTGTTTGTCCACTTAAATGCGACCTTTCCATTTTCTGCAAACATTTATCAACATGTTTTAGTAATATGCATGAACCTGTTTGTTATTTTTGCGATTTATTCGGATTTTATTCCTGCATCATTCCTACTGTTAAGTTTCCAGGTCAGCTGTATAACACAGAACTTTATATCTATTTATTTTTTTATCTTTACTGATTTGAGACTAGTCCAATTCGGAAGGGGATGTAGTCGACAATTTAAAGCCAGATCACTTGCCATAACTTTTACTTTAATAATACATGTGTATTAGATTTAACTATTGATTGTAAATTAAAGACAATTATAAAGCTGAAAATGGGAAAATGCATCCTTTTGAATCTGCTTAAATTAGCATAAATTTCGGGGTTTTCTTGCTGAAAAATCTGATATAAGTCACATTTCACTCGCATTCACCAAAAATAAAAGTCTCGCTCCCAACAAGTGGGGTTGGCAAAATCTTGAACAAGTAATGTTTTCAAGCCATTTCTCTTTTCAACAAAATGTTACTGCGTTTTCAGTGCATCTTTCGCGTGAAAGTGAAAAAATGATTGATTTTTCTCGACGGCGAAACTACAAGTTTGTAAAGCTACGATAATATACGGATCGCTTGCCCCACCCACTGACTCCGATGGTCACACTAACTGTCTCAAACAGGCCACTTCACTCCGATACTAAACGTCGGGTTTTTTTTTTTTTTTTTTTTTGCAAAATTTAAACTAGCAATATGCACCAAACTAAATGAAATGGTTACTATTCAAGTTGTAGTTACGAATTTTAAGTCGCTTAGCCAACAAACGCGCCTTGTATGAGTGTTTGAGTTCAAAGCTCGCGTTCAGTCTTAATGAATGGTTTGATTGGGCAGTTGATTTCTTGATTGACCGCAGCGATCCATCGTTTTATCCACAGCATGAGTATGATTTATTTGATTTGATTTTAACGCCGCTTTTAACAGCATTGCAGTTATATCGCGGCGACTGGTGCACCTAACAATGGATTCCTAGTATTCTTCTCACCAGTACTATACCAGTCTATTCTTTCCGAGCCTCAAGCTGCTCATCCAACTTAGGTTCACAATTATATATACCTATTGGTGGGAGACAAATGTCAGAAAGAATATTCGCCGCGGCCGGAGATCGAACCAGCGACCCCATGACTAGGAGTCCTACACACTACCACTGCGCAATGACGGGCGGCCACTTTAGTATGGAAATATGATTTACGATCACAGAACGTGACTATCTGAGTACAATGACCTTCGCTTTACTTTCTATTCATAAGTATTCAGTAATTTATAATATACACATATTTTATCGACATGTCTGACCCTTTACATATCAAACTTAAAACATATTGAGAGCTTAGAACAAAAACACAATATGTGTTTATACAATGTATGATCAAATAATATGTTTTTGTTCTTAACCCTCGATATTTTATCATCCTAACTAAAGTTTGAATAGTCGTGAATTAGATCTTTTTGTTTCTCAAAAAGGATTTGTCTTTTTTGGGGATTCTTGAATGATGTAAACCCCGACCTGACTGTACAATGTGTGTGCAATCAGATTTGTTACTGACGAATGGACATTGCAACATCTGCTAGGAAATGATATCAATTATTGACATTTTTATTTCGTCGACGGTAAGCGGACAAAACATCGTCAATGATCTTATTTAAGCCAAAGTGAAACCATTTCAGGCACCTAGTACATGTATATCGTTGTTGTCGTTCTAAAACGTCGTAACTACAGCTTGAATCAAGCTGTAGTTACGACATTTAAGAACGACAACGACGATATGTCACGCTTGGTCCGACTGACATATATTCTATTCAAAAAAAAAGTTAGAAATACGATATCTCTATGAATATTTATTTTTCAAAATCTACGTGAATGTTTGAATGAAGGGGAGCCTGTGTGGCCTAAGATCAGCCTAAACGTATGAACAGGCTGGTCTTTGTGTCTACTGCCTGTCAAAGCAGGGTTATTATTACTATAAGGATAAAAGTTGGTTGTTGGCATTTTAGGTATACATGATAAATAGAGGGCGATAAGTCGAGACAGAAAAGAAAGTGTTACTGTAAACGTGATAGGAAGAGACTGCTGCGTCACTCTTGATTGTCATGTCGGGTTTATGTATTTGCTTTAATACTAGAGCAGTTGGGCTCGAACCTCTTCATTCGCTATAAATTCCAGTACTTAGGATAAGACGGATAATAAATTTGAACCTTTAAAGAAAATATCATTTACTGATCTAAGATGAGTTTACAAAAACTAATCACACTTTATGAATACGCGAGGCGGATTCATACATAAGTGTGATTAGGTTTTTTGGTTCATACCTCCATGAACACAAAAAATATTCTATTCATTTCTTATAATTTAAAAACATCGAGCGAAAAAAGCAAAAACTTTACAAATTGTGATACCCTTTTGTATGGGACTATTTTGTGCGGAAGCATTCAAAATCGCTGCGTGCTCAAATTTTTGTTCATGGTGTTAGGAATATTTTTTTCGACCAATCAGAACGTCCGTTTCTGATAGACGAATCTAAAAATTTAATTATATAAATGTAAAATATAAAACTATTGGATAAATTTTCATCAAATGTTGTCGGACGGACCTAAACTATGAAGTTTTAGAGCCTATCCCCATTGAAATTGTTCAGGTAGAGATTAAGAATGACTTGGTCTTTAATCTGTCACCACAAAATCCCGCATTTTAACGCCAATGAGAAATATAGTATGAGAAATAATGTTACGAGAGAAAATTCTCTTTTTCTCACAATACTTCCTTCCAAATATGTCTGGATTATGTACTTATTTTTTCCCGATTCAAACCATCTTTAAAGTGTTACTGGGTGTGATTAGTTTTGCAATGAAATGGTGATTCACTATGAATTGAAAAGGTAATGCTCGTTTTAGTGTGCGTTGATGTGAACTCGTCCTAATTACTTCACGTCATTGATATATTTGTGTTAATTCTGTGTAGTATGCTAAGCGAACGATTTCTTTTCCGTCTAAAAGATCAGCTTTGTTTAACTGATAATGAATGACAAAGCACTTTTTGGGGCCCGTTTCGCTTCATCGTAACCGAGTCACTTAGGTAGTAGAAGGTAGATATACAATTAACAATTAATGCGCTTTCTCTAATTGTATTTTACAATAAAATATAAGTTAACCCTTTGCAAAATTTAAACCTGTCCGAATTTAAAGGTTTTACAGAAGGGAATTAAAAGAAGATTTAATTTCTAAAAATAACCATTCAATATGGTAGAAAATATTGCAGAAAAAGAAAAAAATACTTGTTACAAGCAATTTCTTCGTTTTCTACAATGTTTCCTTTATTATAAAATCCCAGGGACGTAAACCCAGGGATTGAACAGGTAAGGGTTAAAAGGCCTGGCCTATCCTTTGTCATTCTCGAGCTTCACAATGAATGAATAACAGAAATAAGACAAAACTTTAGATTTAGCCATCTTAATAAATTAAAAATTCGGAACACATGACGTGAAAGAGTGTCACGCAAGAAGTTCAAAAGCATATAGAGAAGTCAGCCCGATTAGCTCAGTTTGTAGAGCACTTGATTTTCAAACCTCAAGATTACGGGTTCGAGCCCTAGGCTGACCATATCAACTAATTGTCTTTGGGATGAGACGTTAAACCGAGGCCCCATGCGACGATGCTATCCATCGAGCACGTTAAAGAACCAGGCGGAGCTCTCAGCTGTTTCGTCCTGAATCCTTGCACTATCCCCCGTAACAACTAACCGTCTTCTGGTGGTGTCGCACATATGGGCAGGTGCTACGGTAGTGATGATAATTAAAAGGGAATACACACATAATGGTGACGACTCGTTTTGTTCTCTTAGGTGCAGGCCGAACAAAATATGTAGTGCGTGTGTATTTCCGTTTATCAAATACCTATAAATGTACTGTTTTGGTACAGCGTGGCCAGCGATCCCCCGATTTCAAATAATACCGAAGAGATTAAAAAGATTAGTTCCCGAAAAGGATTATAGTTCAGCTATGTGCGATAAATCCCATTATAAGACGACAGCGACGAAGTTGCAGACGACACCATTTAGTTTATGAAAAACAGTGTTCGTGAAGATAAAATTACGGATAATGAAGATATAAATGAATTTATTGACCCTAAATGAAATGACATAAAGCAAAATGAAAAAGAATTATTAAACATTTTCCTGTCCAAACCCGGGATGTTACATTGCCGTGGCTTTATACTTAAGAATACATTGTGCAAAAAGAAAAAAAATGCTTTTAACAAGCAATTTCTTCTTTTTCAACAGTATTTTCTACCACATAGGATGATTTTATTTCAAATTGCATCCAATTTTAATTGTCTTCTGCAACTTCCTTCAATTTGGAACAGTCTAAAATTAAAAAAAAAAAAACAGGAAAGGGTTAAGAGCATCTTCTACTAATAATAATTAACAAAAGCGTGGCCACGCATAGTCAAACCAGGATATTTCGACAGATAACCGACAACTTTAATGCGTTCGTCAGGTCTGTTGTGTTGAAATACCGTATATCTTGCTTAAGCGACCATCTCTATTAAGCGACCACTACCATTCAGCCACTAGGATCAAAATCCACTTTCCAAAAATAGACGTTCATAATTCGACATCTTTACTAGAAAAATTATTAAAACCAAATCCTATGTTTATGGATCTGATTAAAATCGTCTTATTGAGACAATTCTTATCAGTTACATCAATTTAGGATTTAGTGAGAAGTCATCAATAATTTTTGTACGCAGTTGAACCGATCCTGCATACGTGTCAAAAAGGGTCTATTAAGCGACTATTCTTATATTATTAACGATCACATTTCGGCCGTCCCTTGAGGTGTCGCTTTATAAAAACAAGATTGATTGTAAAATTTGGTCCTAACTGTAATAGCGTACAGCAAAACGATTTAAAAATCGTTCTTTTTGGCAAAGTTTAAGGCGTAAAATTCAATGGCAACAAAAAGGAGTGAAAAAAATTATATAACTTCGAGATAAAGAAAGTCATAATTCGCTGAAGACAGGTGTAGATAATCTAACTTGAAGATAATTACTTTTAAGCTTTTGAGAAATAGTCACTTGATATCGTTACGAACGCTTTATGGCTTAGGGTGACCAAGCAGCAATTTACCGGTTTAAGTAATTAACGAATTGCTATCCACATAAACTGACCTCTGAAAGAAAGGTCGACTTCGATATCAAACGGTGACACGGAACCAAAAAAGTAATATTATTGACTGTCATATCACTCTCATAAGTGAAATACTATTGGCCGGCGTACAGCAAAATGAAAGAAATCCTTACTTTGATCAATTCTACAGCATAAAATAGCATGGTAACAAATTTATTGAAATAAAAAAAAGAAAAAGAATTTACTTCGAGAAGAATGGAGTCATACTTCGTTGAGGACGGGTGGAGATTTTTTAATTTGAAGATAATTACTTTTAAGCTACTGAGAAATAGTCACTTGATACAAACGTTTTATGCTTACGATGACTAAGCAGCAATTTACCGGTTTAACCTATTCCCAGACGGCAAAATTTTAGACTGGTCCAAAATCAAAGGAGATGCAGACGACAATTTAAAGTTTATGGAATTTCAGATTTTTTCCACTTACTTAGTAGAAAACATTGTGGAAAATGAAGAAATTGCTTGTAACAAGCAATTTCTTCATTTTACACAATGTTTTCCCAAATGTTTTTTCTTAAGGGGCGTCCAAAAGCGTCACTGTGTGGGAATGGGTTAAGTAATTGACGGGACGTTGGCCATGCCAACTGACCTCTGGAAATAGTTCGACTTCGATGCTGAACCGTTACGTGTAACCTTTAACATTGTTTGTTGGATACCTAAACTTCGTACCTACAGTTTGAATAATCAGTTGTTACGACGGTAAGGTCGGCAACCAACAAAAATGCTTCATATACATGTCGACCAGTGTCGGGGTCCAAAGTATGACTATAATGTGATTGGTCTATCGGTTTTGATTGACGGCTTCGATCTGTCAATTGCTGAGTTGTTACATCTTTCATTACAATTCAAACTTTTTTATTGTCGTTTAACATCAAAACTTCTGCGATATTTCGTAGAATTTCACAATTCTTAAAACAAATTAGCTAGTAGCATTGTTGTGTCCATACGTAAAGGGGACCTGCACACTAACTATATTATTAATAGCAATATGATTTAATTTTTTGTTTCGTCTATCAAAAACACACTCTATGAATACGTGATAGGAGGCAATATAAAGCGAAACAACAACAACATGAACAATAATTCAATATAAGGTAATATTTCTAAAGAAGGGGAAAACATACATGTATCCAATTTTAAACTTCTTGACACTAATTGGTTCAAATCCATTAAACATTTGCCTGGCGGAACTTTCTTTTTAAGCTGCATGTATTTCCTCGTTCGAGTGATGACAAAGCGTTTATTTTGCCAATGATGTATCTTGATTAAAATGCAATTAGTTAAAAGCTTTTCAAGGGACCATTTTTGATATCGTGTCACTTTTCAGATTTCGAAATCAAAGGCTCGAATATCGAAGCAAGTCTACTTTGGTTCGACTATTGCGGGAGACTTCTGACTCGCAGTGCACGCTCTGAACTTCATACTTCAAACTTTACACTTCAAATCTTTTAAAAAGGCTCAAAATTTACTCTTCACACTTTAACCCATTCCCAGACAAAAAAAATCAGACTGGTCCAAATTAAAATAAGCTGCAGACCACAATTTTAAGTTGGTGTGATTTTTAATGTTTTCGTCTTTTTAGTTAGAAAACATTTGGATAATGAAGAAATTGCTTGATACAATTGATTTGTTGATTTGCTGTGTGCTAAATCTTTATAAACGCTTTGACCGATGTATCAAACAATTGTTTGTTTGAATGGGGCTTTACGCCGCTTTTAACAATCTTCCAGTTATATCGCGGAGGCTGGAGCACCTAACAATGGATTCCTGGTATTTCTCACACCAGCACCGCCATCACATCCTTTCCTAGCCTCCAGCTGCTATCAAACAATTGTAGGAACATTTCAAATAAAAAAAACGACATGTGCCAGAGCCCTATTGCAGCGTTATCTGGTTTTGTTGTTGTTTGTTTGTTTGTTTGTGTGTTTGTTTTGGGTTGGGTTTTTTTTTGTTGTTGTTGTTTTTTTTGGGGGGGGCGGGGGGGGGGGGTTTCAAACGTTAGAGAGGACCGAAATGTCGTAACCTTACCTTTATTAAACTAGTAGTTACGGCATTTCGTTACCCACCGACGATATATCACTAGCTTTAATAATCTAACAGGGCGGTTAAATACCTGTCTATGATAAATTGAAATGGATTAGTTTGTTTATGAGCAGAGATAAATACTTTTATCATAATTTCATACTTTGATATTCATATAAAAGTATTTATTTTACACTGAGTGTTCATTTAGAGCCTCGGTATTTTGACGCTGATGGCAGAACTTAAAATATAATGGAAAACGTTGATAAAGGAGAATTCTTTTTTTTTTTGGGGGGGGGGGGATTTTAATCGCGTCACTTTAAGGTCTAGTTAAGAGATGAAGAGCATATTTTTGTTTTAATGGAGGTATGAACCGAAAAACCTAATCACACTGTATGAATACGCGAAGCGGATTTATACATTTTGTGATTAGGTTTTTCGGTTCATACCTCCATGAAAACAAAACAAAAAAAAATTCTCTTCATTTCCTATAATTTAATAGCATCGAGCGAAGAAACCAAAAGCTTTTAAATTTCGATACCTTTTTGTATGGGACTATTTTGTGCGGAAGCATACGAAATCGTTGTTTGCTCAAAACTTTGTTCATGGAGTTATGATTATTTATTCTCGAACAATCTGAACCCCCGTTTTTGATAGACGGACCTAAAAATTGAATTATTTGACCCTGTTTTCTTGAGATTTGGCCCTGGACTGGCCAACTAACAAACTAATTTTCAATGGTATGAGACGTTAAACCGACGCCCCGTGTGACGGTACTTTACATCGAGCACGTTAAAGAGCCAGACGGAGCTTGGGATATTGGAATATCTAAAGCGACAATCTTTCTTGTCCATCACAAAGAAAAATTTAAAACCATTCCTGCCTACTTCCCATGCAAATTCTAGCCTAAAACAACAACAACAACAGTCAGTTCAAATCGGTTGTAAACAGCCATGCCGAAAAGTAAAAATCCAATAATGCTTTGTCATTGTTGTTTTATAAAACAATGGGTTCAATCTATAACAATCGCGACAATATTTGTTTGACCCAGTATTAATTCTGTAATCAGCCGTTCAACGTATTATAGTTTAACAATTACAATTGATTATTTTTTGTGGTTTGTCATTCGAAAATGGACCTTCTAGGGAGTGAGAAAAGTAACACAGTGCGCGCAACTCGAACAAGAGCGTTACTTTCCGCTCTTAACCCTTTCCTGTTTTTCAAAAGTTTAGACTTGTCAGAAATGACAGGTTTTGCAGACGAAATTGCATGCTGGATTTCATTTGAAATATAACCATTCAGTAGGGTAGAAAACATTGTAGAAAAAGAAGAAATTGCTTGTTACAAGCAATTTCTTCTTTTCCCACAATGTTTTCTCATCTATAAAATCACAGGGACGTAAAAACCAGGGATTGAACGGAAAAGGGTTTACGCATTTATTGGACCTCGGATATTGCGTCGGACTCTAAAACATGAGGTCCGAAGTACGATCCCCGGTCACGGTAAATATCCTTTCCGACATCTGTCTCTTACCAACGGATGTATAATCGTAAACCCAAGTGTAATGAGCAGCTGGAGGCTCGGAAAGGATGCAGTGGTAGAACTGGTGTGAAAAATACCAGAGTTCTGTGGTAAGGTTCTCCAGCCGCACCTAACAGAATACTGGTGAAACAAACATATTTAACGTGTTTTAAATCTAGAAAAAAAATTTCAACCACTTTACCACATACTTTTATTCTAAATACGACCTATTGGAACAGGCATATTTTCAAATTATTGTATAGCAGACCATCCGGGGCCCTCTTTGCCTAATCATTTGCAAGAAACGTCAATACAGCCGGTGTGCGACAAAAATAACGTTTTTGTCTCTCTTCCCCCCACCGATAATATATATATAGACCGGTCTTTATATACCTTTATCGCCATTTCACACTTTTTGAAAATCGCAGGAGTCCGACAAATCTCAAAAAAATCTGGAATACATGTAAATCTTAACTTCTGGTAAAGTTAGGACATCCGTTTAATAAACGGGAAGTCGGAAATATAAAATCCTTGTACAACCTATTTGAAAGGATTTGCAATAGCCTTTCGGAGAGTAATAGATAACAAAGATCCATCTCTGCCAGATACTCACAATAAGTTGAAAGGAAGAGTTTCTCAAACTAACCAATCTCGGCTGTTTAATCAAGGAAATGAACGGCCAAGCAAATCATTCATTTTGATCGGAAGTGAGATTTGAACTCCTTCATTGGCCACCATTTATACGAAGCATTTTTGTTGGTTTGGCGACTGAAACGTCGTTACTACAGCTTATTCAATCTGTAGTTACGACGTTTAGGTCGCCAACCGATTGCTCTACTTTTCTGTTACATGTTACTGGTGATAAATTTGGCAAAATAACGCCGTTTAAAATCGAAGTGGAACTTTCTGTTGGAGCTAATAGACTGGGCAAACGGAATAAGTTGGCAGGGTTAGCGATTGGCAAATTTTCGCATGAACCAAAACTCTAGAAGAAAATGTAACATAGTGTCTTCCTGTATAGGTTGAATAACGGCAAGCAAATCTTACATTTTATTTTTATATGCTCGAAATATACATGATTAAATTTAAGATCAACTTTGAGAAGAGGAATGTTTTTTATTGTTAGTGATGTTGTTGTTTTTCGTATTGAAGTGGACCAAAGTTCAATGATGATATAAAAAGACCTGTCCAAATTCAAAGGTTTTGCAGACGAAAATTTAAAGTGGGTTTAATTTGGAAAATTGCCAATCAATAGGGTAGAAAGTATTGTTGAAAAAGAAGAAGTTGCTTGTAACAAGCAATTTCTTTCTTTTCTACAATGTTTTCTCAATTATGAAATCACGGGGACGTAAAGACCAGGATTTGAACACGCAGTGATTAAAGTTGTAAATAGGCTTCACACATATTAATCAAATGTCATTAGAATAACATGCCACCAAATGAAATAAGTCTATTTTCTATTTTTCAATATGTTTATAAACCAAGTCGTAGTTTCCAAATGTCTTCCGTGAAACATCTTTTTTCTCTATCATCCAGAGGTAATTTTGTCCAATTTATTGGGAAGGGTTCGAAATATTGGCGGATAACGCCTCTATAAATTAGATCTATCAAGAGATATACAACGGAATTAAACTGATAAAGACTTGGAAGATCTAATGTTTTATTTATTGTTATACCATCATTTTGTGTATTTGATTTCGACTTATAGTAGAGTTTTAAAATAAGTGTTTTTTTTTTTTTATGGATCTAAAATTATTCGATTTTATTGTGCGCTTGTGTTTGTGTGTTTTCTCTCTCCTCTTCATTTTAACAAAATCACAAAGTTGAAACATTTCCAAATAATTCGACATTTTGATGCGCTGCAGGTCAATAAACCGCGGAAAAAAACTGCGAAGACAGAATCATTCTTGTTTTCTACCCCGAGATGTTCCTTATTTTTATTTTTTTATTTCAGTTTACAAGCACTTTGAAATGTAAAAAAAAAAACTCTAAAAAGACAAGTTTTAAAATTTTGTCATCGGTAAGTGGGTTACTTGTCCTTTGTTCAGTACTGCAATTATCTAAGACTTTGTGTAGAACCAAATCGCGGACGTATCGAAAATGGTCTATAATTTTTCATTGTGTAAAACCCCTTTCAAGTTTGGGTGTTATTTATTTATTTTTTTTTTTTTTTGTTTGTTTGTTTGTTTATTTAAAAATGTTAAATTAATTGAATCAACTGTATGAAAATCAGAAAAAGTAATTTATCTAAATATGGTCTGTCTGGTTT
Source organism: Fragum fragum (assembly GCA_946902895.1). NCBI lineage: Eukaryota > Metazoa > Mollusca > Bivalvia > Cardiida > Cardiidae > Fragum > Fragum fragum. Next base: position 5,524,534 of record OX336383.1, on the reverse strand, counting down.
CATTCGAAAACATTTCTCTCATATTCCTTCGGCTAAAAAAAGAATAAATAAAATCGTGTGATAGAAATAAACGGAATTATGACATTACGTTAAGAAGAGATCTTTTTTTAAGTCTACTTTTATTTCTAGTACAATCGCACTTGAAAATTAGGAGACAAAAGATGAGTTGTAACGTCTTAACCCATTCAAACTCAAACCCTCCTTTTTACGCCCCTCGAGAAAAAAGCTTTGGAAAACATTGTGGAAAATGAAGAAATTGCTTCATACAAGCAATTTCTTCATTATCCACAATGTTTTCTATCCAAAAAGACGAAAAAAATCAAAATGCCATCAACTTGAAATTGTCGTCTGCAGCTTCTTTCAATTTGGACCAGTCTAAAATTTTGCTGTGTTGGAATGGGTTAAGGCCAGGAAGGTTGGTTGACTTGACAGGAAATACTTTATTTTACGATGCCATTTGTTCAAATGGGGACTGAGCACAACCTGCTCATTGTGAGGTCTTGTGACACTTGAATGTCGGTTGTCCGTCGTGTGTAGTCCGTCGTCAACATTTTTGTCACTTCTTACTGAAACTCGCTGATAAAATTTGTATAGGCATGATGAAGACCCCAAATGAACATGGTGATAATCTGATATATTTGAAGAAAAAAATGGACCTTATTTGCGATTTCCTTGTTACCACTCTAAAGGTCACAATTTTCAATGAATCTTTCTCAAACTTTCTGAAAATGTTGGTATAGTCATGATAACAATAAAAAAAAATAGAGATCATACTTCAAGATAAATTGTTTAAATTTAATTTCCCGACTAGTTTCGGTATAAAAAACCCTTTTCAAGGGACAACATTTTAAACAATAGTCACAAGGAAGACCAAATTGAATATGGTGAAATTCTAACCTATATCAAGGGAAAATGAGCCTTATTGACAAATCCCTTTTTACCACTCTAGAGGTCAGAATTTTGGCTCAATGTTTCTCATACTTGCTGACAATGCGTTTATAGTCACGAAGAAAAATTCTATTTACTATAGTGATATTCTGACCAATATCGTGGGAAAGGAGGTCCTTATTGTTAATTACCTTGTTCCTGCTCTAAAGGTCATAATTTTGGCTCAGTTTTTCTCATACGTTTTGTAAATGTTTTAATTGTTTTGAAAGAGAAAACTTAATTAATATGTTTACATCCGATGTAATATAAAGTGAAATGTGGCATTAATGGCAATATCAGCTATCTGCTAATCTAATGACAACCTTTTGCCTTTTAACCATTTGACTGTGTAAAATAACCAGCAGTTATCAAATTTGAGTTGAATTGCTAGCGTAAGGAAGTTAATTTAGGTGAGCAATCTAGGACCGTTTTGGTCTTGTTGTTTTGATTTTTAGCTAGCAAAGCGTAAGCTTTGATTGCTTAAGTTAACAGACAAAATTTTGAGGTCGTCTCAAAGTTCAACGAGTGCAAACTGCCACTGGAGGCGTAACCACTAAATCCGTTAAATGCCTACGCCATAAAAGCAGTTCTTATGTATTTCAGGAAAATTGCAAACTCTGCATGCAAGTTCATCTCCTAGATATTTTTCGCTCACTTAAGCACATCGTATTAAAAATGACTCTAATCAGAGTCTTAAAAGAAGCTGCAGACGGCAATTTCAAATTGTTGAAAACTCTTACATATTTATCTCTTTAGGTAGAAAACAATGTGGAAAAAGAAGAAATGGCTTGTAAAAAGCTATTTCTTATTTTTCTGCAATGTTTTCTCATTTATAAAATCACAGGAACATAAAAACCAGGGAAATGGTCAGGAAAGAAATAAATGAAATATAAATAAATAAATATTTTCTTCATCTCTCCGGTGTACTATACTGAAGTCAGCTGTTCTTATAAATATTTCACGATCATTATTGGAGTATGCGCTTGCTACTTGAAAAACAGACATCTTACTAGGGTTTATAGTGAGGAATCCTTCCGAAGTAAAAGTTCATGCAGTACCTGTGTGATTTTTATCCTTTGGTCGGAATAATTTGTGTTACAATGTACACTCTATACTTGGTAGATTTAAAAACGCGGTGTTGTAATTGTATTGAATATTTTTTTCATAAAATTATGAATTATAAAACTAACAAAACAATACCTTTTTTACAAACTTTGGTTTCACTAAAAGTTTTTTTTTTTTTTTTTTTTTTTTTTTGAAATGGAGCGTTGATACTATAAACAATGTACGCTTAAAAGTGAACAATTCTTTATTGAAACTTGTCTTTTTCCTCAATTTTAGCTCACCTGAGCATGAAGTGCTCATGGTAAGTTTTTGTGATCGTTGAATGTCTGTCGTCCGTCGTCCGTCGTGCGTCGTTCGGATTCAACAGTTTAAGTGTTTATACTCTAGAGGCCATAGTTTTTACACAATCTTCTTGAAACTTGGCCAGAATAATTGTAAGGTCATAAGGATGGACCCAATTGATTATCGTAAAATAATAAATGTTTAAAACATAGCGATTCGAATCGTTATCATAAACTAATGTCTGACACAAGCCATGAATAATAGGAATGAATTACTTCTGGTAAAATTTGAAACGATTGCAGAGCTATATCACAGGTACCAGGTTTCCTGGATACTTTTTTAATACTTGGCTTAATTTCTAAAACCAGGTAACTACGGCTTATTTAAGCCGTAGTTACGAGGTTTTAGAATTAGGACAAAGATATATCTATCATTTCCCTAGATACTATATAGTCTTCAGGGTTTTGAAATAGCAATGTGTAATTGGACGGAAGAGTTTACACTTTCATCAAAACATAGACTCGAATTCTTCAACCCTAAATGAAAAATTTCAGAAGAATAGGGTTGAGTTTTTTGCAAAACTCTACAGGATTCGCTGTTTGGCGTTACGTCAATTTCAACAGTATTTCAGTTATATCTCGGCAGATTTTGCACCTCACCATAGCTTTCAGCTATTTCTCACGCCGGTGCAATAAAAAGACTCGAACCGAGTCACAAGCTGTTCGACCTACTTTTCAAATAACACATTTCGCCATGGCTTTTGTCAAACATTAGAAAGAACGTTGGCTCGCAGGTGTTCGAACTCGCGGCCTCTGGGTTGAGAGCACTGCGCGTTGTCGACCGAAGCAACTAGGGCTGGATTAGTGCACGTGGACGCTGTCGACCGAAGCAACTAGGGCTGGATTAGTGCACGTGGACGAAATATGCGCAATCGATTTTTTACCGCCAAATGTGAAAATACTAAAAAGGTCAATAAATTATTGCAACAGTTTTATAGTTGTGGTTATAATTGTTTCGGGGATAAAAAGGTCGTTACTTCATCGTAAGATGATTATAGATAAAACAGGTCATAAATTTGTGTCAATTTTGATGAATCATGACACCGCGTAAGAATCACTAACTCATGACTCTTGAAAATATGGGGGAGGTAATAATTTGGTCAATAGCTCTTCGGAATTAAGTTATATTTTCTTTGACCGAATTCATTTAACCTAACACCATGCAAACGTGTTTAGACTAGTCCAAATGCAAAGAAGTTGCAAACGACAATTCAAAGTGTGCATAAGAAATAAAAGTTATTCCGACTAGAAAACAATCTGAGAAAATTAGAAATCGTTTGAGACAATTGAATTTTAAAATAATCAACCATAGACTTTCATGACATTTGAAGTCTACTTAACACTAAGACTATATAAACGTGTCCTAATGATGATTAACCCTTGTCATGCTGTATAATTTACCCTTCTGAGTTGCCCTAAAATCAAAGGTCTGAAAGCACTGATAGAACTTGTTGTTCAACAATCAATATCTCTTTAAGAAATCAATTTTATAAACAACTTTGGCGGGAAAATTACAAGCAGGAGGCGTAGACCAAGATCAGACTGCACTTATGTGCAGGCTGATCTTGGTCTACATCTCCTGCCAAAACCGGAATATTCCGGGTTCAGCATGACAGGGGTTAATTTACGTGGTGGTCACTTTCTGTATTACATTCAATTTTATAAACTGTTAAAATTCATCGTTCGACCCAAACTTTCAAGTTTTCTATGTTATTCGGACAAAGATCTCGTGAAATGCTCATGCTTTTAAAAACGATATAAAACGGATTTGTATATTTTTATTAAATGTTGTTTTTTAAAATAGGAAGTATTTAGATTTTAATAAAATTACATTTGGAATGAATGCATTTGATATAAGGTGTTACCGTGACATTCAATTGTACTGTTATATATATTCGGATATATATTTATATTTTTGGCACACAAACCTCAAACAGCGTAGAAAGAACATTGTAATTAACATAAGAAATAGGTAGTTCAATTATATTCTTTACAATGTCAAGGTCAATTCCCCCGCTTTGTCCACGTCTATCAAGTCAAATGACTCGGCCTTTTTATATCCCTTGATAAAGAGGGTCCGAATATATGATATCGTTAGATTATAACATCATTAAAGTGACAAAGGTTTCGATGGGTTAACGATAATCTTTTATGCAATCAAATTCCGTATTCATTGACCAGTCTCAATCAAGCTTTGATTTTCAATTTTATAACGAGTACTCTGATTGGTCTAGACATATGTCTCGGCCAGTCAGAATTCTTGTTATGAAATGTTTAAATGAACTTCATAATTAGACTGATCAGTGAAAGATTAACTTGGGATTAGCTCAATATATTGTTGCAAAAGATTTTACATTCAGATGACTATATTAGGTTATTTCGGGTTACCATGCACATTTTCATTTCATAACTTTTGTCTTTTCTTTTCTTCTTGAAAAATATCAAAATACACGTTGGATAAAAAACATTACTGGTATTAAAATATAAAGATGAATAAGCTGTAGTTACGTTGGTCGAACACCGACGATATATTTTTAGCAATATGATACATCAATAGGCAATATAGTAGGCAATATAAACAATGATTTTTTTCTTTTCTTCCTTTTCCGTCTTTCTCTCTCGTCTATTGTGCTTATTTACCAAGTCATTTACGCTTAGATATTTAGTCTATTAACGGTATCAGTAAACCACAAAAGACATCATGGTGTTTTGTTAAATGGTATCATGTGTCAAAAAGTTAATTTAGATTAAGTTATGGAAGAAAGATTAATTGTCGAATATTAGACGGGACAGAATTACAACTAAATCAACTTTTAAATGTACCATCGTTATATTCGAGAAATGAAATGTGCTAAAATGGACGTAGAACCTTATTCAGACCAGAAAGTGTTAAGTAAAGACGTCCCTATTGACGTTAGTGAAGTTAAACTCGGCGAAGTTCCGTCAAAGACGTCATTGAAACGGGACGATGCAGATAAGTCAATTCTACGGATTATATTGGACCTCGTGTTATGTTTCACTTGCGGAGTCTTTTTCGGCATCTGTTTTGAGAAGTCGAGAGGTAATTTTGTTGATTTCAGATCATTTATTATTAACGTTTTTTATATTAGGATTGTTGTATTTTCAATAGAGAACATAGTGAAATACATGTGATTCTTAAGAGAAATAATCATTAAATAAACATACTTTTTCGAATTAATGTAACCGATTTTGCTCTACCAAACGCTACCTTAACCGGGCAATAGCTGTAAATTATTTGTTCTCAATTTTCGACGACGGAACGTTTTCCTTCAGATTTGTTCCGTACCAAGAGAGAACGGCGCTGTTGTTCAAAAACACCTTTTACTGTTATGTAGTTCTTTGGGTATTAGCTTTACTCACCGATTTACATTTTGATCGTTTTCAAGGTAAATTGACGGCAAAAGTGTTGTTACTGCAGCCTGGATAAATCTGCCATCAAGAATTTACGATGTTGAATACTCTCGGGTACAAATAATTACATCTCTAAACAAATATCTCCGGAATACCAATAAAACTAGGGTACAAAACGGAAATAAGGTCACGAACGCTTATGATAAATGATGTAGCATTTTCATCTTCAACCTTTTTTTTTTGTTTGTTTTTTGTTTATCTTTGTTTTGGTTTTAGAGAAATATATTGTTTTTTGTTGTTGTTTTTTCCTTATTAACGAGATTTTTATGGCAATATATTTTCGAAATTTTCCAGGTTTTAGGGACTGTAGAGTAATAAATAAATCGACGTATTGTGAAAAAGAAAATAATTTAAGTGTCGTTTATAGGCTTGTCTGGATGAAGACGCAAACTTAAACTTATTACAGGGCCATATTGGAGAATCAAGTATTCGTGAGGGTAGAAAGCATCAGGGTTAAAGGAGAAATTGTTTGTGACAAGCAATTCCTCCATTAACAATGGTGATTTATTTTGCCGACGACGACAATGTTAAAGAAAGTGTAAAAAAGAAACGAAAAAAAAACAAAATAATAAAACGTTTTATCAATATAAGGGAAAAGTTTGCAAATCGTCAGAATCACTATGTGCATTTTGTTGATTTTTAGGTCACCTGACCGAATGGTCATGGTGACCTATTGCAATCACCGTTTGTCCGTCGTCGTGCGTCGTGCGTCGTGCGTCGTCCGTTAACTTTTAAACATTTTCATCTTCTTCTCAAGAACTTCTGGGCGGATTTCAACCAAACTTGGTAGAAAACATCATTGGGGGATGCAAATTCAAGTTTGTGAAAATAGGGGTTCTGGGGGTCATAGGGGCCCCAATCGGGGGCAAAAAGGGGTAATTTTTGGTTCTTCTTTAAAATTCTTCTTCCAATAAACAGTTAATGCCAGAGCTTAAATATTCTGTGTGCATGACAACTAGGACAGGTATATTATAAATTGTGAAATTCATGCCCCTAGGGTCATGTATGGGGCCACACCCAGAGGTCAAAGTTCATCATGTTAAAAAATTCACATTTTCATCTTCTTCTGATGAAGTACAAAGCCAATTTGAAACAAACTTGGTGAAAAGCATCATTTGGTAATGGTTATTCGGATTTGTGAAAGTTAAAAGGCTTGGGGTCAGGGGGCCCTAAAATGGGGACCAAAAGGGGGAAATTTTTGGTAACTTTTAAATATTTCATCTTCTTGTCAAGAACTTCTGGGCGGATTTCAACCAAACTTGGTAGAAAGCATCATTGGGGGATGCAAATTCAAGTTTGTGAAAATAGGGGTTCTGGGGGTCATAGGGGCCCCAATCGGGGGCAAAAAGGGGTAATTTTTGGTACTTCTTTTAAAATCTTCTTCTAATAAACAGTTAATGCCAGAGCTTAAATATTCTGTGTGCATGACAACTAGGACAGGTATATTATAAATTGTGAAATTCATGCCCCTAGGGTCATGTATGGGGCCACACTCAGAGGTCAAAGTTCATCGTGTTGAAAAATTCACATTTTCATCTTCTTCTGATGAAGTACTAAGCCAATTTCAAACTAATTTGGTGAAAAGCATCATTGGGTACTGATTATACAGATAATGATACAAGCAATTTCTTTATTTTCCACAATGTTTTCCAAAGCTGTTTTCTTGAGAGGCGTAAAAATGGGGGATTGGGTTGGAATGGGTTAATTAGGATGTGATATTGATTTGATTTGATTGCGCATAACAACGGTTTAAACCTTCGATAATTTGGAGCGTAATTGCTCTGGAGCTTGAACGATTTTTGGGTCTCTGTTGATAAAAATGATGAAATTAGTCACATATTCAAAGTAGTGAAAGTACTGTAAGCTAGCAAAGCATGGTTTTGTTAAGTACTCTTCGTTGTCAAAGGTTATCATGACAAATAAACGAGATTAAAGTAACCAATGAGTTAACCAATTCCCTACAAATTCCTCTTTTTACGCCCTTTCAGAAAATAGTTGTGGAAAACAATGTGGAAAAATGAAGAAATTGCTTGTTATCTACACAGAGAGATAAATATTTTAGAATTTCAACAATTTGAAATTATCATCTGCAACTTCTTTGAAGTCTCTGATCAGATTCATTTTGAACAGGAGTTGCTCGAGTGAGCTAAAAATACCTAGGAGATGCACTTTCTGGTAGAGTTTGCAATATTCCTGAAATGCGTCATAACTTCTTTTTATGGCGCAGCCATTTAATGAATTTACTAGTAATGCCTCCTAGCTAAAATCTGTTATCCGTAGCCTCAACTTCAATAACTCTCTGAAAGATCAAGCTTGACAAAATGATTATACCCTCTGTCACAATAGAGAGGATTTTAAAGTTAACACTGTAAAATGTAAGCCAAAACGTCCGTTATTGAGAACAGTTAGCAGAAGCTATGTTCGTCCTCTATAGAAAAAGATAGAGACATGACTACCGTTCATAAATCGTCGTTGGACGAATTAATATATTACCACATAAGAAAAGCTAGATACTGTTACAATTTTTTGAAAAAGATAAATAAAACTTTAGACGACATCTAAATTGTTTAACCTGTAAAAACAAAGGGGTAAACATTTTGAGAAGAGGAAAAAACGCTAAAACTATCGAATTAAGGATTCCCCCTTTTTCATAATGTTTACCTGCATAAAATGTCCTGATGGGGTGTATAATGCAGTGTTATGAGCTAACGGTAATTATATATCGTTCATTTCATCGTCGACTTACATATCTCGCTCATTTTGGCAATTTCATTCCAAATTCATTTCAAAAAGAATCTAAGACGGATCGCTAGGCACGCTCACTTATCTCCGACACGACGTTTCGACGGAGGTAATAAACGAAATTGTTTTGTAAAATAAGTGACCAGAGACGAGACATAAAAACATATAGTTAATAAGCGACCAAACGACTTAGATATGCTGTTGTTACGACTGTTTAGTCGCCCAAAAAAAATTGCTTTACAAAAATGTCGACCAATGTCGGGGCTCAATGTTCACCTCCGGTCTTAAAGAATGATTTATTTTCAATTGACCAAACGAATTTGTAAATTGTCAGTCAAATAATCATTCGTCTAATGAAATCATTTAGCTTTGAAATCCGACAGTGGTCGCCATTCATGTGTATCAGTTTCGTTGGTTTTACGACTTAAACATCGTACCTACAGCTTGAAAAAGCTGTAGTTAAGATGTTTATGTCGACAAAAAAGCATCCTCCTTTTTGTTACAATGTACACACAACTGGCAGTAAATTTTGCAAAATAAAGCAGTTAAGCTACGAAGCGAAACTTTTCTGTCGGAGCTTCATGGGCGGGGCAAGCGGAGACAGTAGGCGTGGTCAGCGATCAGTCAATTGACCAATCGCGGAATAAACCGACCAATTAAATTATTGATTCAGCCCGGACATGAGCTTGTCAACTCCGATATTGGCCGCCATTTATGTTTACCTTTATTGTTGGATTTGCGACTTAAACGTCGTAAATACAGCTTATTCAAGCTGTAGTTACGACGTTTAAGTCACCAACCAACCATTTTATTTTTTCATTACATGCTACTAGGCATAAATTTTGCAAAATAACGCTGTAAAAATTCGAAGCGAAACTTCCTATTGGAGTCAATGGGAGGGGCAAAAGAAGTAAGTGGGCGGGGCCAGCGATCGGTTAATTAGGCAAGACTTTAAGAGTCCTAGTATATTATTGCTGATCCTCATAAAACATTAGCATATCTTATAAATAATTTGAATGAACGATTTCCAAAAGCGGTGTCAAAACACATTCCCTTTCCGACATCTGTCCCTCAGCATTGGGTGGATAATCGTAAACCTAAGTGGGATAGCAGCTGGAGGCTTGGAATGGACGTAATGGTGGTACTGCTGCGAGATATAACAGGAATTCATTATTAGGTGCTCCAGCCGCCGCGATGTTACTGAGAAACTGTTAAAAGAGGCGTTAAGCCATATTTAAACAAATACATTCAAATAAACGAACTGATGTTGAAACCTGTCTGGTAAAGGTTAAAAACCTGAAACATGACACTTTTGATTCCAATTTGCCGCTGTTTTATGGGTCGGGTATCTAAATGTTAATGTTTTTTATGACCGCGTGATAGTAATGAATAACAAAGGAAAGTCGAACAGAAATGACTGTGCAATAATTCAGAAAAAAGCGGGTTAATGGCTAAAATGCTTATTAAATCATAATTTTATCGACGTAAATCCAATATGGCGTATCTATTTCAAAATTGTGTTAGCGTTAATTTGTTTTGAAAATTAATCAAGGATTTGTTGACAAATTTTAAAAAACTTCATACAAAAACTTCACTTAAGCTGCAGTTACGTTATTATTGAAAACACTTGGACGATAATTATCTTGTCTGTTAAAATACGTGCCGATCAAACGTACCTGGAACCATAATTATTGTGTCCTTAACGTTTTATTTATTGTCACACAACAGAAAAGTTTCATTCCTTGGATTGATAAGAATCTTGTCATTTAACCCATCGCAAAGTAGTTTGGTGAGAGTAACGAACGACAACTCTGGTTGGAGATTGCCTTTTGTCTCGTTTACCACAATTGATGGTTCCTGTTAAAGATTTTTACTTCTAACATCGTTCTCCATTTTTTCTAGAAATTATATGATTTCCTCTCTTTGCAGTGTTTGAACCCAGAACAATCCGAGGTCAAATGGTGTTTGAGAATTTTATTATGCTGAAGATGTTTTTAGCGGCCAGTGCTACAGGTAAACCATCTCATTTTTATTAAGAAAAAGAAAATATTTTCTCTTTGATGTATGAAAGCAAAAACACAATGACTAGGAAGTGGGATTAGGTTTTCATTATGGTACCTGCATGCCTCAGTTGTTATGGTGGCGGACCCAAAGTCCGGATGAAGTTGGGGGTTGAAGGTTCGTACTCCCGACCGCGCATTTGGTCACATGGTTAAATCCTTGGCAAGACATTTCAGAGACCCAGCATAGTACTGTCCATACCAAGGAAACACAAATGAATACCTAAACTTCGTCATGGTTTAACTGACAGGTAGTTCAAATCGGCTTTAAACCCCGTTCATACAAACGAACTCAAAGAAACCCCTATTTAACCAGCAAAAATCTCTCATCCCTCGTCGGAGATCAGTGACCTTGGCCCGCATTACGTAAACTGATTGATCGCTGGTCACGTCCACTGACTCCGCTGGCATTACCCACCGACTCCGACAGAGAGTTCCGCCTCGATATTAAACGACGTTATTTTACAAAATAAATGGCAGATAATATGTAACAGAACCGTCCAACTGTTGGTTGGCGACCTAAACGTCGTAACTACGGCTTGAATAATGTGTAGTTACGACGGTTAAGTCGCTGACCCAACAAAAATGATTCACATAAATGTTGGCTAATGTCGGAATCCGCAATTCACTTTCTTTGACAGCCGAGATCGGCCAATTTTCATTTATACATTAATTTAGATAAAACAATTCAATTGTTTTTTGGGGGGGTTATTTTTTATCTATTCATTTTTTTTCTTTTTCTTTCAGGACAATTAGTTTTTAGTGCTTTATCTGTGATACCTTTAACAAAAGAGATCTTTCAAAAATCCGTCGAAGAATACATTACGTGTTTCTCCGACAAGGGAATTTTGACCAGCGCTGTAGGGGCATTTGTATTGGGCAGTGGGATGACTTTGGCTGGTGCCGTAAGTTTATATATTGACTTTTTTATGACCCTTTACGAGGCTAGATTAGGAGGAAATTGCTTCTTGCAAAGTGTCAACACATTTCAAGTAATATGCACTTTTTGTGCGACTGTTTTCTTTTTTATTTAGACAAAAATATATTTACATATAATTACTCGATGTTATTGAATGTTATAAACAGATAATAACGAGGATTTCCGAGAAAAAACAATTAAACGAAGATTTGCCGAGTGTTTGTCTGTTGAAACTAACGAGATGAATATATATATCCGGATTTTATGAATACGGATGCGGTAGTCAATTTATAATATGACTTGAGTCGATAAAATTTATCGATTTAGAAAAGAGGATCCTCGTATCATAATACTCCGATTGTTGAATGAATGTCATTACATGTTTTCTGACGTTTTTACTCTAAAGAAACGGCTTGACTAATTGCGGCTGTCAATCAAATAACCAGTCGACCAATGAAATCATTCATTGAGACCAAGCAGAAATGATTTTTGATCTCCAACATTGGTCGCCATTTTGGTAAACCTTATTTCTTTGTTGGTTTGGCGACTTAAGCATCGTAATTACAGCTTATCCAAGCTGTAGTTATGAAGTTTAGGTCACCAACGAACTATACTATTTATTTATTTCATTCTACTTTCAATATTTTATTTCAAATTAACGTTGTTTGATATCTAAGCAGGGATTCCTATCGGAGTCAATGGTTTGGGCTAAGGAAGTAAGTGGGTGGGGCCAGCGGTTAATCTATTTCTTAGGTAGGTCTATCACATTTACATGTAATATTTAGCGTGTTTTTGTTTTTTAATCCTGTGTATTATGTCATGTCACTAAAGCAATGTGTAACTTCGTGCAAACGTTGTTACAAAGATATTTTGATAAATATTTTGATACTAGAGAGGTCAAGCAGAGCTAGTATTTCGAAAATAAACATAATTTTACCAAAATTATATAAACAGTCTATATAAAGAAATTCTTCAATTAGCAAAACGCTCACAAATACCTAAGATGCATCCTCATTTGAAATAAACCCCAGCAAATACATCTTGTAATGTGAAGCCTGATTTCATTTCACTTCCAGTGTCCTGGTATGGTGTTAGCCCAGGTCGGCTCGTGGGTTCCAAATGCAAGTAAGTACTATATACAGCAGACCAAGTTTATATTTGCCATAAACCGGATATATGGAAATTTTACATCTTTTACGACAATTGTTTGTTTTTGTTTGTCTTTTTGTTGTTGTTGTTGTTGTTTTCTTTTTTTTTTTTTTGTCTTTTTTACAAAGGTTTAATCATTAGATTGTAAATTGAAACTAAACCAACAATTTCAAGCAATTTATCCCTTTGTCGCTACTTTTTCTGAAACATGATGTAAAAGGTTGCTAGCAATCAATAATTTCTGATCAATATTTCGTGAAATCACATTAGATAGATTAACTAATTAAAAAGTAATCCGCTTATCTTAGCTGTACTGTTTTACAATTTACCGCGAAAATTGAATCCGCAAATTTTACCGGGTGTTACTCTGTAAACAGTCGTATATGAACAAAACTTCAAAGTATATGTTTTCTTGTTACCGGTACAAAATCAAATTTTGTGCAACATTATTTTAAGGCCGGGTCTTTAATGATTTAAATGAATGGCATTTTGTAATATCTTTGGTGGTACTGATGAAGGCTAAGCGTCAGGAGGTGCTTGTATCAAAATTCATTTTTTGTTCTTATTTGTTTTCTTTTTTCGGGGGGGGGGGGTTGGGGCGGGAAGTTTAATAGCCTTTTACCGAAAGAAGCACTATGGACTGTTTTGTTTTATTTGTTTTTTGTTATCTTTTTCCTTTTTTGCCGTTTTAATGGTAGTAATTGTCTGACAGGACAAGAAAGAAAGAAACTGTGCTCCATTTCCTAACGATTGTAAAGTTAAATTCTTCATATACCGTATTCATTTAGAGAACACTCGTTTATTTTCTCCTTGCAGTATTTACATTTTTGGGCTGTCTCGTTGGTGCTCTGACATACGGGCTTGTTGCCCCGCACATACACAGGCTAACTAGGCCTAAAAGACTCTTCAAAACAAATACGTAAGTAAATGCTCTTTCGTACAATAGATCTTTACTTTCGAATGTATTATCAAACATAAGTAGAGTAAACTTATATAAACCTTTTACCACACAGTCCCATATTTTAGAAACCCGAAGAAATCAGTAAATCAGCAATTTTAATTATATGTGAAGGAGTGCCCAAGTGCAGCTATGAAGGAAACCAAAAGATAAAGTTGGAGGAAAGCCTTTTCATCGTCATTTCATCTTATCTATGGCTCTACTTACTGCTTATTTAATTCCTATTATTTTAAAAAACTAACCAATTAAGTTTTAACGTTGCCAATTCCTTTGATCTCTGTTTGTATTTAAGATCTTGGTGACATTTCCTACCATGTCACGTGTATATGAAGCACAGACTTATAGCAGCCTGGTCTGCCACTCAGGTCATTTAGAATAATCGCTTGTCGTCTAAAAAGGTCTTGGGTCAGTTTGTACTTACTGCGCGCGCAGTGAAGACTCTGATCAGACTGTGCGATTGCACAGGCTGATATGAGTCTTTACTTGTCGCACATGCGAAGTCTCGTTTTTTCTTAGAGGAAATAACTGATTGCACACACACGTATATATATATAGTGAAAACTATGACCAGACTATACAGTTGCCCAGGATGATCTGACTCTTTACTTGTCGCACATGCGACTATGCAGTTGCACAGGCTGATCTGAATCTTTACTTGTCGCACATGCGAATGCTCCATTCTTCTTTGGGGGAATATCACGCTAGGGCTCATTTGTTCTTAAGTATCTTTATTTACATTTCAGAGTAAACCAAACGTTAAAATGGCCATATATAGCCCTAGCCTTGCCGATGTCTATTTGTTTGTTCGTTGTTGTATTTATTTTGGAATATTTTTGGAAGTACGAAAAGGATCTGGAAACTTTAGGGGTAACTATTATGCTTTCTTAGCCGAAGAATTTGTAGTTCATCTCTGGTTTCCAAGAGAACCAAGGCCTTTTTCTGGCATTTGACTGATCGCCAATCTCAATAAAGCACCCTATTGATCTATCAAATCATTTATTTGGATCGATAGTACGATGTTGACTTCCGAAACTTGTGTAAAACATTTTCTCTCATTGACGATTTAAACGTCGTAACTTCAGCTTATTCAAACTGTAGTAACCACATCAAGTTAATTTACTCCAACGTTATATTTTAAACTAATCATCCGACATCTAAACTAGAGTAGTCAGGTCTTGCCAAATATTTGTCAGTTGTAGTACGATCGCACGTTTAACCTTTTACCAGATGACAAATTTCAGATTGGTCCAAATTTAAAGAAGTTGCATTGAAAATTGAAATTGATAGAATTTCAAGCCCATCTGTTTGTTTTGAAAGGAAACATTGTGTTAAATGAAATAACTGCTTGTATAAAGCATTTTTTTCTTTTTTTTTTTTTCACACTATTGTCCGAGACTCTTTTCTTTGGGGTGGTAAAAAAGGATTATGTAAGAATGAGTGAAATATCCTGTATAGAAATAAGTCTGTATTTCGCGTTTCATGAATCGATCATTTTTAATTCACGTATAAACGACTATAATTTGGGCTGGTTCAAATTAATAGAAGTTGCGGATGACAATTTACAGTTGATCGAATTAAACAAAACTTTATCATTTGAGGAATACGATATTGTGATATTGAAAAAAAAAATGCTTTTGACAAGCTTATTCTACATTTTCTAAAATAAGTTTCTAGGCTTTTATTCCTTAAGGGTGTTAAAATGAGGAGAAATGAGGAAATTTGTTTAGGTTATCGCCGCTGTCTATCAAACTATAGCTTGCCAAATCAAATCACTCACTTAGATGGATGGTGAATATCAAACTCCGGTTTTAAATCGGCATTTTTGTCGGATTGACCACTTGAACAAAGCGACTACATCTTATTTAAGCTGTTTGATATCTTAAAAGAACCTCACGAACTTTGTTCAATCTCGATCCAAATAACGTTATTTTGACGGGACGTCATTTTAACGGGAAACTGACGCCATCTAATCATACCCTTGTCAGTTAAGTACATGTCTGATCCGGATTTTTTTCTGTAGAATGTCAAGTTTAATTCCCGACTAATTTCGATATAAAAACTTTTTTTTTATTTTCAAGGGACACCATTGAAACAGATTGCAATGGCATCAACGTCCCATGACGTCAACGGCAACAACGTCACAGAAAATGTCAGTTGGCTTTGCTAAAAAAATATTAAAACAATACATCATACTAAATCAACATTATGCTAGGAGAAACATAATCTCATGCTAAATGTATTTTTAAGCAATACATCGTCGTTGTCGTTTCAAAACGTCGTAACTACAGCTTGAATCAAGCTGTAGCTACGGCGTTTTGGAATGACAACGACGATATAGTAAAAGTATATTATTGCCATACATATAGGTATTACTTTATTAGTGAGTTTGTGCATTTATTGTTTCAGCGACAATTACCTCCATACGACAATATTGTTACTGCCGTAGCTTGGCGGCCTTCTGTAGCCGGTATGTACTGTATTCGTATATAAACCACTATTTTCATCGGGAAAGCGTCAAATACATGAAACTTATCTCGGAAATTATCAAGCTCTAACTCCGGCATTCCATCATTCAAACTGCGTAACAATCTAATATCAAGAAGCCAAATAAACAATTGACCAATCGCGGCTGTCAATCAAATAACCAGTCGACCATTGAAATAATTCATTGATATCAGAAATGAGTTTTGAACTCCGACATTGGGCGCTTTTTTTGTTACAATTTTTTGTTGGTTTGGCGACTTTAACGTCGTGACTACAGTTTGAAAAGGCTTTAGTTACGACGTTTATGTCGCCAATCAACCATCCTACGTTCTTGTTACAAGCTACTTACCTTAAATTCTGCAAAATAATGCCGTATAAAATCGAGGCGGGACTTCCTGTTGGAATGGGCACGGCCTATGGAGTAAAAGTGGGGGTCAGCGATTGGTTGATTACCTAACGTGAATTGAAGCGATATTTAGTAGACAAATTTCCAGACTAATGGGCGACACTCTTGTATTATTCACCACAGTGTTGTTTTTACAAGTTCTTATTTGATCAAGTTTGACACTTATAAAATATTCAAGTGATGGCTGTTAATGTGTTTTACGACACATCGCCAATACTTTACGCCTCGTATAGTTAAACTAATTCAAGTATCTTTTCTTTACTATGGGCTCGAGATTTAAATATTGAGTTGATTAACCAATCGATGCCCACGCCCCCTTACTTCGTTACCATTTACTCCGACAGGAAGTCCCGCTTCGATTTATCGCGGTGTGTTTTTTTTTTTTTTTTTTTTTTAAATATGGCCAGTAGCATGTAACAAAAAAGTAGGATAGTTGGTTTGCGACCTCAGCTTGACTAAGCTGTAGTTACCACATTTAAGTCGCTAAACCAACAAAAAAGGTTAACGATCATGGTGGCCATTGTTGGAGATCAAAACTCAGCAACGAATGATTTCATTGGTCGACTGGTTATTTGATTTACAGCCGCGATTGGCCAATTTCACAGCTGTTTTAAACTGTTCCATTAATCTACGATCTATGGCATGTAACTTTTTCTATTGGTCTAATGGCATTCGCAATTCGAATAAACCACAATTAGCATAGAGCTACTCTTTCAATGATTTGACCTGACTTCTAATTTATTCAATTTGACCTTAAATTCTAATCTTTGTCCAACTTTAAGAAAGAAAACCCTTTAGAATACCACCTTTTTTTCTCAAAAGACCTATACAAATATAATTGAGTGGCATCGCGCTACAATTACAAACATGTCATGTATGATACTACAATGACTCGCAGCGCTTCTTATATGGTGCTATAAGGCGAAACGGTTTCAAACATAAATGCCATTAAGCTTTTAAGTTTATACCACTATAATTTAATTTTCATAATCGGGCGTTCTGATTGGTCGAAAAAAAAAATTATAACTCCACGAACAAAATGTTGAGCACACAGCAATTTTGAATGCTTCCGCGCAAAATAGTTCCATACAAAAAGTTATCAAAAATAGTAAAGTTTTTGTAAGGTAATTAGTTTTTTCGGTTCATACCTCCATGAAAACAAAAAATATTCTCTTAAATGAAAAACAAACACTCTCTCCATTTCGTATAATTTCATGCCACCAAGGAAAGCAAAGCAAATGAAATACTAGTTTAGAGTAACATTTTATGGATCTACATTGTGCGCAAGCATTGATAGAAGATATGTGCTCAGAATTTATTCATGAAACTATAATTTGAATTTCAGTTTCGTCTATCAAATACGGGCGATCTGATAGGTGAAAAAAATATTCATACCTCGATGAAAAAAAAAATTTGAGCACGCAGCCATTTTGTATGCTTCCTCACAAAAAGTTCCATACGAAACAGTATCAAAATTTGTAAAGATTTTGCTTTTTTGCTCGATTCTATCAAGTTATCAAGCTTCGCGTATTCATACAGTGTGATTAGTTTTTTCGGCTCATACCTCCATGAAAACAAAAAAAATCTCATCATATCTTCAATGAAATAATAACCAATCAAAAGCTTGAATCGTCATAGACGAAAAAAAAAAACTAAATTCATTCTTTTATGCATCCAGGAAACAGGAGTTACTATGGCAGTGTTCAAATTGAATATTCGTGTTTTAGCTCACCTTAGCACAAAGTGATTTTGACATTAATTCTCGTTTTCTGTTCGGCAATGCTTTTCATAGCGGGCCTGTAACCTATTCTGAATGTATTGAAAGAGGGGTCTGTAAAAGAATTCATGAAGTTTTCGGGATTCCTTTTTGTGAAAAGAATTGACCAATCGCGGATGTCCATCAGTTCGACCAATCAAATCATTTATTCAGCCCGGACCTGGGCTTATCAACTCCGATATGGCCGCCATTTTGTTAACCTTCATTGTTGGTTTGGCGACTTAAACGTCGTAACTACAGCTTATTCAAGCTGTAGTTACGACACTTAGGTCACCTACCGACCATTTTTCTTTTTAGTTACATGCTACTGGCAAAATAACGCCGTTTAAATCAAAGCGGAACTTCCTGTCGGAGTTAAAGGGCGGGGCATAGGGAGTCATTTGGCGGGGCCAGCGATTGGTCAATTGTCCCTACGAGAGCCGTCCACACTTAAAGAGAAAAAGTTCAAGCTGAGAATCTATCACAAAAATTACCAAGAAAATAACGAGCTTTCTAGCATTACGGCCTAGTTTTCAAGCCAAGTGTAACGTATAGCTATATTACCTTTATTAGGTAGTGTAGAGTTGTAAGACATCAGTAATCAATAGAAATTTGTTATATGATAGGTGATCGATGAGAGGAAACGACTCGACAAAATCTGCCGCATCATCATCCAGCTTTACCTTTTTCTTGTTTGATTGTCTAATTGGATGTTGTAGAAATAACGCCGCGGTCCTAGAGATATTGGCGCATCGGACTCTCTACCATGGGGTCCAGGGTACGATCGCAGGTATCCTTTTCGATAAATGTTCCCACGAATAATCGTTCACATGGGTTGGGTGAGCTTCTGCACGCTTGTAAAGGATATTATTGTAGTACTGGTGTGAGAAATACTAGGAATCAATGGTAAGGTGCTGCAGCCGCCGCGATATGACTCTAATATCTTTAAAATGGCGTTAAGCCCCTTTAAATCAACCAATTGTAGAATTAGAATAGGGGTTTTATTTCTTGTTTCATTGGAGATAACCCTGTCCTGTATAATCCCTAGTTCATATCGTACTTGTGATATTATTATAATGAAGGATGGTTACCTTTTGAATTGTACTCACTTTATACTTTTGAAATCAGAGAAGGGTTAAGGTATATAGTTCAGATTATCATGAACTGACGCTCATCCCAAGCAAATGACCAACCACTGACCCCGCCCACTTACTACGTAGGTCCCACCTACTGACTCCGACAGAAAGTTCGACCTCGGTTTTGATAGACGTTATTTTGCTTAATTGATAGCCATTAGCATGTAAAAGTAAAAAGTAAAAGTAGAATGGTTGATTTGCGACCTAAGCGTAGTAATTTTAGCTTGAGTAAGCTGTAGTTATGACGTTTGACTTGCGTGGCCTACGGTATCAATGGGAGGGGGCAGCGATTAGTCAATTAGCTACCAAAAAGAACGGTTTGATGAAGGCTACAGGTTATGAATCTTGTACCATGGGCAGCAAACGTTCTACTTATCTAAAGACGATATTAGAGAAAAAGATGATCTCAAATCCTGCCGCCGTCATAGCGCAGTCGGTAGCGCGTCAGACTCCTATTCTTCAATAATGGGTTGTCATAGGTTCTATCCCCGGCGGCGGCACATATCCTTACCGACATTTGTCTCTCCCCAATCAACCAATCTATAAATGATCTCATATCCCTTCACTCGTATGGATGCAGGTTATGATGATATATTGTTTATGATAGAGTTTGTGTAGACATTGCATTTAACACTTGTCATGTTGATACTAATTTTTGAAAACGTATCTTATGAACAACTCAAGTTGAAACGGGACAAACGTGTTTTATTGATTGATTGAATGGGGTTTAACGCCGCTTTTAACAGTATTTCAGTCATATCAAGGCGGCTGGAGCACCTAACAATGGATTCCTGGTATTTCTCACACCAGTACTACCACTACATCCTTTCCTAGCCTCCAGCTGCTATCCAACTTAGGTTTACGGTTATCTACCCATTGGCTAGAGACAAATGTCGGAAAGAATATGTGCCGCCGCCGGGGATCGAACCCAAGACATCCCATGATTGGACAAACTTGTGGTGTGGTAACATCTGTCTGCATATATGTGTAGGTTGATCGTAGTCTATACCACGTTCAAAAATGGAGTTTTTTGTGGTTCAGTAAGGCGAGAGTTAAGATGTAAGGACACCTTTTTAAAATGTAATTATGCTGTTTAGAAATTCTCTGTGTTTTGTCATTGGGTAACATCGTCACTTCAACTTTGACGAGCTGCATTCTCTGATTTTGTAGCATAACGAAGATGTGTTCTTAATCGGTACAAAAAAGAATCGTAACTATAGTTTTGATCGACGGATCTCTGGCCCAACCCACTTACTTCGTTTGCCACGCCCTTCACCTCCTACAAGAAGTCCCGCTTTGATTTTAACGGCGTTTTTTTGAAAAATTTATAGCCAGCAGCAAAAAAAGTAGAACAGTGAGGTGGCGACCTAAACGTTGTAATTGCAGCTTGAATAAGTCACAAAACCAACAAATAAGGTTATTCCTTGATTGACAGCCGCGATTGGTCAATCGATGGATCGCTGACACGCCCACTCACCTACGGCATGATGTATCGAGTGAGATAACAAACGACATTAGTTTGAAATATACGTAGTCGGTCACAAAACATAAAAAACAAGTCCTAAGGCGACCACCTAAATATCATGACCACAGCTCTAAAAACAGTAGTTACGATGTTTAAGTCGCCAAACCAACGAATGTGCTGAACTTAAAAGTCCGAGTTCGTATTCACTTCTGGTATAACTAAACAACTTTTTGATTGACAGCGCGATTCGTCAATTGACCAATCGCGGCTGTCGAACAAATAATCAGTCGACCAAATAAATCATTTATTTAGACTGGAAGCTTATTTAACTCTGACATTGGCCGCCAAATATTTGAAGCATTTTTGTTGATTTTGCGACTTAAACAATTTAACTACAGCTTATTTATATTCGCCAACCAACCACTCTACTTTTTTTATACCCGTTTAAAATCGAAGCGGAACTTCCTGTCAGAGTCAATGGGTGGGACAAACAAAGTAAAATGGCAGGGCCCGCGATTGATCAATTAAGCTGTAACTACTAGTTTTTACGGTCTCCGATATATGGAAGAATAACCCAATCTATTTTCCTTCGACTTTCAGGTGCGATCATCGGCCTTATCCAGTTACCTCTAGTTTTGCTAATCAAAGACACAATGGGCGGATCTACAAGTTACGTTACAATAGTATCTCAATGGGTGGTCACCAAACGCTTGCAGGAAATGTTTCCATATTTAGCGTCAAAAAGAACCGGACTAGGAAACTGGTGGCAGGTAAGCACTCGGTCTCAACGTTTATCCAGGTACTTATAGTGCTATTAAATGATGGTTATGTCTAGAGGCAACAATTTTTAGCTCACCTGAGCACGTAGTGCTCAAGTGAGCTATTGTGATCCCCTTTTGTCCGGCGTCCGTCCGTCGTGCGCCGTCCGTTAACGATTTCTTTAAACAACATCTCCTCCCAAACCACTGGGCCAATTTGAACCAAATTTGGCAGAAATGTTGCTTACGTGGTCCCCTTCAAAAATAGCTAAAAGAATTGAAATCTGTTAAGAACTCTGGTTGCCATTGCAACAAAAGTAAAATTTTAAAATAATCTTTAAAAATCTCCTCCTGACAAAGAAGGCGTAGAGCCTTGATATTTTGCATGAAGCATCAGTATATTGACCTCTCTCAAATAGCTAGAATCATGATCCTCGGGTCCCCAGGGGCGGAGCCCAAAGGGGATGGGTTTATATAGAAATGAACGATTTTTTAAATGACATCTCCTCCCAAACCACTGGGCCGATTTGACCCAAATTTGGCGGAAATGTTGCTTAGGTGGTCTCCTTCAAAAAAAGCTAACAGAATTGAAATCAATTAAAAACTCTGGTTGCCATGGCAACAAAAGTAAAATTTTAAATAATCTTTAAAATTCTTCTCCTCCTGACCCAGAAGGCGTAGAGCCTTGATATTTTGCATGAAGCATCAGTAAATGGACCTTTTTCAAATAGCTAAAATCGTGATCCTTGGGTCGCCAGGGGCGAAGCCGCAGGGGGCTAGGGTTTATATAGAAATAAAGATTGATTTTTTAAATCTCCTCCCAAACCACTGGGCCGATTTGACCCAAATTTTGCAGAAATGTTGCTTAGGTGGTCCCCTTCAAAAAAAGCTAAAAGAATTGAAATCCATTAAAAACTCTGGTTGCCATTGCAACAAAAGTAAAATTTTAAATAATCTTTAAAATTCTTCTCCTCCTGACCAAGAAGGCGTAGAACCTTGATATTTTGCATGAAGCATCAGTAAATGGACCTCTTTCAAATAGCTAGTATCATGATCCTTGGGTCGCCTGGGGCGAAGCCGCAGGGGGCTGGTGTTTATATAGAAATAAAGATCGATTTTTTAAATGACATCTCCTCCCAAACCACTGGGCCGATTTGACCCAAATTTGGCAGAAATGTTGCTTAGGTGGTCCCCTTCAAAAATAGCTAAAAGAATTGAAATCTGTTTAAAACTCTGGTTGCCATGGCAACAAAATTGAAATTTTAAAATAATCTTTAAGAATCTTCTCCTGACCCAGAAGGCTAATAGCCTTGATATTTTGCATGAAGCATCAGTATATTGACCTTTTTCAAATAGCTAAAATCATGATCCTCGGGTCCCCAGGGGCGGGATGGGTTTATATAGAAATAAAGAACGATTTTTTAAATGACATCTCCTCCCAAACCACTGGGCTGATTTGAACCAAATTTTGCAGAAATGTTCCTTAGGTGGCCCCACTTCGAATAAGCTTAAAGAATTAAAATCCGTTTTAATCTCTGGTTGCCATGGCAACAAAAGTGAAATTTCAAAATAATCTTTAAGAATCTTCTCCTCCTGACCCAGAAGGCGTAGAGCCTTGATATTTTTCATGAAGCATCAGTATATTGACCTCTTTCAAAATAACTAAAATCATGATCTTCGGGTCCCCAGGGGGGGGGACACCAGGGGGATGGTGGTTATATAGAAATAAAGAACGATTTTTTAAATGACATCTCCTCCCAAGCCTTTGGGCCGATTTGACCCAAATTTTGCAGAAATGTTGCTTAGGTGGTCCCCTTCAAAAAAAGCTAAAAGAATTGAAATCCGTTAAAAACTCTGGTTGCCATGGCAACAAAAGTGAAATTTCAAAAAAATCTTTAAGAATCTTCACCTCCTGACCCAGAAGGCATAGAGCCTTGATATTTTGCATGAAGCATCAGTATATTGATCTCTTACAAAATAGCTGAAATTATGATCCTCGGGTCTCCAGGGGCGTACCCAGGGGGGGGGGGGGGTATAGGCATGAAGCATCAGTTCACAGACTTCTTTCTTATTTCTGAAATTATAACCTATGGAAAGAAGTTTTTTCCTTCTTTCAAATCAGCACTAAAGCCTTGGAATTTGTTATTTAGACTTTTGGATCCCCAGGTTCAAAGTTTTTATATGTAATTGTGGCCCACTTGTTTCATAATCCTAACCTTAACATGAAATTAGACTGTTGAAAGAAAAGAGCCTTTATCTCAGGTGAGCGCCCCTGGGCCAACGGCCCTCTTGTTAGTGAAATATGGAAAGAAAATGTTTAACAAAGTACATATTTACGGAAATTGGTTCGTACTATTAACGTTAAAAAATTATCGAATGCATAGAGGATGATTTTTTTTTTACAGTGGGATCTTTTTTCTTCCTTCAAGTAAAAAGAAAGGTTAAAGCATCAAGCAAAGATAAACGACTGGTGAAGTTTTTGCGTTAATTATTTACGAAAGGAACTACTTTAATTGACCTTTAAGTCAAAAATTAAAATTATTTGACTTTTTTGTAAGAAAATGAATTAATCGTGAAGCTTTCAAACATATTCTTTTTCTTTTCACACTTATATGACGTCCAAATTTTGATTACGTCTTAAACGACAGTTGTCCTGCATTATATCGAAATAACTGAAGCAAGAGATTGTAATTTTAGTAGTTCAAATGATATGCCAGTGAAATTATCAAAGATAACACACATAGAAAGCTCGCTAATTCACAGAAAAGCATTACAGAATTGCACCTCCAATTTGATTTCAAATGGGTGCTTCAGCTGTATCTAGATAATAGATATAGAGAAAAAATGGTTGGTGTCTTGAACCAACCATCTATTCTATTTATCCTATTAGCAATTTTAAAAATTAATTCTCCAAAAAATGTGCACGACAAGTAAATGTATGTTAATCTGTCTTCGCCAAACATAATGATTTGTACTGGGATCGGGTATCGCGATCGATCTTTGAGAAAATTCGCACAACTTTATTTCCGAAGCCCGAATAAGAAAGAATTCAACACGAACATCTATAACTTAAACCTTAAACAACTATAACCTACCTTTCTTATTGAATGTTGTCCGCCTAGACTTATCATCTTGTCGATCACTCCACTAAGGTGTCGGAAGATTTTCTGACGAGTTTGTTGTTATGCAGCTAAAACCAAACCAAAAGTTAATGCCATCCTTATAGAATATCACAGGATGGAGACAGCTTGAGAAAAAATACCTAGCCGCGATTTCTTCAAGTCTCCTCACTCAAATAACGTACATGCTAGATCCTCTAACTTGATGTTTTAAAATCCTGCTTTCTGAAGTTTTATGTATGACCCAATGAAATAAATAACGACTGCGTCATGTATAACGTCAATTCTACGTCACCGAGGTATAATTGGACCGATGAAAGTTGAGAGTCGATTATAATGTTTATATTTGGACACAAATTTTAGCTAAAGATTTAAACATTTATTGTTTAAAAGTTGGCGTTTAAAGTACCCAAACCACCGTGAAAATAGTTCCGGCAGGTCACCTGATTAAGTGACATGATAAGGTAATCACGTGACCATGTGACCAGATATTAACAAGTTTATCATACCCCCTTATTAGGCAGTCTTCATGGTAGGTGATAGGATAAAAAATTGCGAGGAGGGTGCTAACAAACAAATTACAATTTGATAAAGCTTTGAAACGTTTCGATAACCATATCAGGCACAGGACGAGCGACCACTTCTATTAAGTGACCACGCCCATTCTTCGACAATAATCAAAATCCCTTGTTCATAAGCAAAGGCTTCAAAGAAGTGTAGGCATTTTGCAAAAAGTAATCTCACAACTTGTTCTAATGTTGTTGGAACTCATTAAATCGTTTCAATGAGACGATTCTAATGAGTCCAAACAACAAGGGATTAAGCAATAACTTTGCAATAGCGTCAAATGTATTTATGTAATCGAATCGATCCTTCATATTCATGGCAAGAAAAATGTACTAAGCGACCATTCTCTTAAATGACCACTTTATGGTCGTCATTATAGTGATCGCTTAATACAAGATTTACTGTATATAGAATTAGGACTCCTTTTTCAGGTATTTTACGTAGCGGGGGCTATTTTAGGGGCTGCATTATCTGCCATTGCATCTGACACTATAGCTACATCAGATGGTGCCACCTTACACACTGCATTACTTGGAGGTATCTTAATGTTGTGGGGTGCAAGGTTCGCGGCCGGCTGTACAAGGTATGTCTGAATCATTGTTTGTTTTGTTTTTGTTGTTTGTTTGTTTGTTTGCTTGCTTGTTTGTTCGCTTCTTTTCGTTGTTGGTGTTGAGTTTATTTCTCTGTTTTTTTCCTTTGTTTTAAAGGAAAAGACGATAATCAGAATAAAGGCAATTCAGTTGAAACTGTGGTATGAGATTTTTTTGTTGTTGTTGTTGTTTTTTGCTGCTCTAATTTGTTAGAAATAGAACGTTAAATTTCTAGCTTCAACGAATTCTATTTCTGAACTATCAATCTGGAGCCAAGACCTTTGATTCTAAGATATTTAGGTCTTTTCTTGTCTTTTGTTTCCAAAATTTAAATTTGTTATGATCTCTTTTTCAAAGGCATTATGGTAAGTGATACAGTCTTCCTTCTAGTAATATGGCCTCTTTTAATTTCTGACACGTTTAAAAATCGCGTGAACTCTTTTTTTCATGATCACATTTTACTAAAAGTGAAGTATTCCCATTTTTGTCGTGGATAGTTAGATATGTGTGGATATGATCTATCAGGGACGTGACTTCTTGCTAGGATATCGTTTATCGCATTGCCGTGTATAGTAAAATTTCTTGATTGTCGTGAATTCATATTTTCAGTGGACATGGTCTATCAGGGATGGGACTCCTTGCCTGGCTGTCGTTTATCGCAGTGCCGTGTATGTTCGGCGGAGGCATTGTTACGGGGTTCTCCATGAAAGCTACAGGCGCCATCAAAGATTACGTCAGAACTACATTGGACACGTAATTAAGGACGTCACAGCGAACTGTGTTTTATAAGCAGTATACCACATGAATCCTAAGGCTGTTCGCCACAGCTTCGTTTTTGTCACACAATCGGTCAAGTTATTTATGACATAATGTGATTTCTACAATCAATCAAAATCATTAGGAACCGCAGGGAAAAATAGAGTGATGGTTCTATCGTGTTTTTCTATATAACTAGTGTTATCGTGTTGATTTTGGCCTAGCAGTGAATTGTGTTTATCGTAAATTATTATAACGGGTGTACGAGTTATTTCTGTTTCTTAACATCCATGTACATTCAACAACTTACATATATCAACTTCTATTACTCCAGCGTAGCTTAATGTGTGAATCTTGGCACCGAAGGAAATGGAAAAAATGAACCTGTTCACGTATTCTCCGGTTTTGCCATAATGTGAAACGTAATTGATCAATCACGGCTTTAAATAAAATAATCTGTCGACTAATGTAATCATCATTTTAGACCAGAATTGAGTTTTGAACACCGACTTTGATCGCCATTTTGTTGGTTTGACGACCAACATCTCTCATTTTATTTCAAGCTGATAGCCATACTTTTTTTAAATATAATGCCATTTAAAATAGAATTGGAACTTCCCGTTTAAGTCAAGTAAGGCGGCGGAATTCCAACGTAGTAAGAAAGCTAGGCTAGAGATTGGTCAATTATGACGTGACAGTGAAATATTTCGTTAGTCTGTAATAGAGAACGGATCTTAAAACTTCCTTAGATTTTTAATATCTTCCATTGTGCCTGGAGATATAAAATGTAGGATAACAATACGAAAGGTTAAGTTATTAGCAAGTAGCAGGTATCTGATGACCAATCGCTGGCCCCGTCCACTTACTTCTTTGACCACGCCCACTGACACCGACAGGAAGTCCAGCTTCGATTTTAAACGGCGTTGTTATGCAAAAAAATTATGGCCAGTAGCATGTAACAAAACTTAAAATGGTTGGTTGGCGACCTAAACGTCTTTACTATAGCTTGAATAAGCTTAAGTTTCGACATTTAAGTTTCCAGATCAACAAAAAAACACAAAAATGGCGCCCAATGGCGGAGTTCAAAGCTCAATTCCGGGCTGAATGAATGTTTGATTGATCGATTGATTCTTTGATTGACAGACCCGATTGGTCAAATATACTTATGAATGGTGAAGATAGTGTTTCAGGAACGTTATGATGAACAAAGATGATAGATAAGTGCATTTAAGAGATGATGAGAATATTTTTTGTTTTCATGGAGGTATGAACCGAAAAAACAAATCACACTGTATGAATACGCGAGGCGGATTTATACATAAGTGTGATTAGGTTTTTCGGTTCAAACCTCCATGAAAACAAAAAATATTCCTTTCATTTCTTATAATTTAATAGCATTGAGCGAAAAAAGCAAAACTTTACAAATTTTGATACCTTTTTGTTTAGAACTATTTTGTGCGGAAGCATACAAAATGGCTGCGTGCTCAAAATTGAGTTCATGGAGGTATGAATTAAATTTTTCGACCAATCAGATCGTTCGTTTTTGATAGACGAAACTAACAATTAAATTATTAGATAATGCTGATAAGGTGCCTCAGATCGATAATAGACCGATCGCGATTGTCAATCAAAGAATCAATCGACCAATCAATTAATTCATTTAGATCGGAAGTGTGGGTTGAAGTCCGATATTAGCCAGCATTTTTGTGAAGCTTTTTGTTGGTTTGGACACTGAAACGTTGAAATTATAACTTACCCTAGCTGTAGTTACAACGTTTAGGTCGCCAACCAACAATTTCACTATATTTTGTTACATGCTACTGGTCATAAGTACCGATTAGTATCTAAATGATACTTCGTGTCGGGACTCAGTGATCGGGGCCAGCGATCCGTCAGTATAGAAGACGTATTAAGACTAGTTTTGTAAGATTATGTGCATGTCAGATTCTTGTCAATAAAACTTTATCTTGCTTAGTAATTTCACGGATTGCCGCTCCAATAAATGACCGCAGGACCAAATTATTCATTGAGAACAGAAGTGCTATATTTATCCCCAATATCTATGTAGCATATTTTCGTTGGTGAGCGAACAAAACGCCGTAAATACATCATATAACAAGCTACAGTAAACTCCGATTAGCTCGGCTGTTTTAGGAGAAATCACGATGTATTGCTGTGGGCATTTCGTCTTCAAAAAAGTCTTTGACATTTTGTAAAAGCGGTATCTCTGGTGTTATTGATTGCAATCAATTGAAACTCAACTATCAAAAGAGCAACCTGTACCAACAAGGGGGATAACTCTAAATACATTTTAACGAATCATTCCCCTATTTGAGA
This sequence comes from Fragum fragum, assembly GCA_946902895.1. NCBI lineage: Eukaryota > Metazoa > Mollusca > Bivalvia > Cardiida > Cardiidae > Fragum > Fragum fragum. The sequence goes on along the minus strand of OX336383.1, from coordinate 5,495,567 downwards.
GAAGTTTCCCACACTATCATGTACTTGAACAGACGAGCATTGCATCCACATGCGGTACTCTCGTTATGGTCTGGGCAACATAATTCAAAATTAACATTGGTTGATATGCCTATTTGAAATGCCGTGGGCGTGGCTAATGACGGAACAGTTAGTTTGCGACTTAACCATCAGAATAACAAATTCGATCAACTTGAAATTGCCTTAGTTACTTCTCTTAGGTTTCCGAATCAACAAAAATTTTAAGCGTAAATATTGGTATTTATAGTCAAATTTGATTGGTCAATCGATTTTTAGCTAGCGAAGCGCCAGCATTGATAGCTTAAGATAACAGACGAAATTTTGAGGTCGTCTCAAAGTTCAACGAGTGCAAACTGCCATTGGAGGCTTAACCACTAAATCCATTAAATGCCTACGCCATTAAAAGTAGTTCTCATGTATTTCTGGAATATTGCAAACTCTATTCAAATTGTATTGAACTCTCTCAAAAGCACGCTATCTAACCCATTCCCTATCAATTCCGCTTTGGGAAAAAGGCTATGGAAAACATTGTGGACAATGAAGAAATTGCTTGTATAAGCAATTTCTTCAATGTCCACAATGTTTTTCTACCCAACAAGGAAACGTTTTCTAAATCAACCATGCTTTGCTAGCTTAAAGTACTTTCAGTACTTTGTTTTATTGATAGCGACAACCCTTCAGCTGATAAACTGAACAGATAGCTTGATCAAGGATAAGACAGCAAGTTTGCGTCATCCTATCTTTGTCTACATTACCTGTTTTTGAAAGAATATTTCGGGAACTGCAAAGTAAGAATTTATTTTAAGTGCCAGTTTTCAATTCTGTGATTTAGTCAGATATGTGTTATTTAAAATGTGTATTGATTCTCATGACTTTTGATTCAGCATCTTGCTGTCTATATTATGCGTTTATGTATCATGATTTCATATCAAATTATTTGACTTCTTATGTCGTTAAGGTGTCTTAAAAAATCTTTATATATCAATAAGGTGTAAAAGGGAAAAATATTTCTCACAAATAGTTTTCCCCATTTTTAATGATATATTTCATAGCTCCGTATTTTGTTACCGCCTAACCGGGTCGCAAAAAAAACGGTTCGATGTTCAATGTGATTGTCAATTGTCTCCTTCTTTGTGGCAGAGATTACCTGATTATTCATGTAATAATATTATATGAAAAATAAAACTTTTGGGTACCTTTGATTAAATGTTGTCGGTTACACATGGAAATATAAGGCTTTTAGAGCATAGTATCTTCCGAGTTAACCAATCGCTGGCCCCAGCCATTTACACCGTTTGGCCCTCCTTCATACTCAAACAGGAAGTTCCAAATATGATACCGGCAATTTTTGAAAAAAAATGCCGTTAAAATGGAAGTGGAAGTCGGGGTCGATGATCGGGGCCAGTGATTGGTGAATTAGAGTATGTATATGTTATTATATTGCAAAAGAAATCCTTTATCGTGTATTCTTACCAGCTGGACTCTCAAAAAAGGAGATCAGGGTTTGCAAACTGAATAAAAATGATTCAGTGGAATCCCATGTAGATAACCGGAGAAACTGATCAGCTTTAAGGCGGGGACGGCGATATTTTAGGACAATGCATCAGAAAGTACACATTTTGATACTGTTTGTATTGCCTCGTGCATTCGCTTATGCATGGTGGGGAAACTATCAGATATTCTGTTCTTTTTCCTTGTAACTACTTGTAATTGTTGTTTGTGTAAAAAAAGAAGGCTTTTCATATCAACTGTTACTTTCTTTTTTCTTTTTTTATAATAATAATGATAAAAGAACTTACAGCACAGTGTTAAGGAGGCTAAAATGATCTGAAGCATAAGATATGAACAGAGTGCATTAAATGACTCGGATCAGCCTATTCGGAGTATCAGACTGATTTCCTAAGGCAACGCGCATTAGTAATGATGAGAATGCATGCGCTCAAATATTTGTTACCCTCTGGGGAAAAAGGCTCTTCTTAAACGCGCAAACAATTATCGACTCTTTTCAGGCTCTCACAATTGCACAGCCTGATCCGGGTCGAAGTTTTTCGCTCTTCACAGATTATTCTTTTACCTCAATATTATTTTATTTCGGAATACATCCCCTGATAGACCTCTGCTAGACACTATCTCTTGTTAAGATTTTTGTTTATGGAACGTTCTGGAGCTACATTTACGCCAAACGGGTCACAATTAAATATTTCTTACGTCGCGACTACGTACCTCGTTCAGCGTCTCTAAATATTGTCAGTTGTTTTAAGCCATTCCCAAACAGTGGCGCCTTTTTACACAGTGGTGCCTTTCTACAAGAAAAAAACAATTTGGAAAACATTGTTTGAAATGAAGAAATTGCTTGTAATAAGCAATTTCTTCATTTTACACAATGCTTTATACACAAAATTCCAAACATTCATTTACTTTAAATTGTTGCCTTCAACTCCTTTCAATTTGAACCAGTTTAAAATTTGGCATCTGGTAGTCGGGTTATATGATTTGTGTCTACAAAATGTTATCATCTGGTTCATTAATATTCTCCTTTTTTGAGACTTCGGTTATAAAATAAAAGTGCTGTTTATCAAAATTTTGTATGTATTTAATGAGATATGACGTATTCATTGTTTTGCTCAATAAATGATTTTTTTCTTTAAGTCGGTTAAATTGTTTCATGTTACCCAAAGCATGACAGATGGTAAGCGGACCTTCCATCCACGAAACCAACTATCCGCATGTCTGTTCGCCTGTTTTTCATTCCGTAGTTTTATCCATTGACCGCCCAGCCTAGTCCTGGTGATACCTTAGAAACATTTGGACAAGTGAACTTCACCATAATGAAACTGCCTGAACTGTTTGCACATACAGCCGAAAGGTGAACCTTTTGGCGGGTAGAATTGTTTCAAATTTTTCATTTTTTTTGTGACAAATAAAATGTTTCGTTGTGACTGCAGACATAAATTATTGCAGGACACGTAATCCTATTTCTGATTGGACTCATTAGACTCGTTACTTAAGACGATTTTAATTAGAGACACATAAATAGGATTTACCGCGGGTATAGCGTAGTGGTAGGGCGTCGGACCCTTAATCATGAGGTCAGGGGTTCTATTCCCTGTTGCGGATAATATCCTTTCAAAAATTTGTCGCCAGCCAGTTGGTGGATATTCGTAATCCAAAGTGGGATCAGCAGCTTGGGGTTCGGAACGGATGTTGTAATATTAACAAAGTGAGAAATACCAGGAATCCATGTTAAGGTGCTCCAGACGCCGCGATATGACTAAAATACTGTTAAAACAAAAAACAACAATTAATTATTTTCTTTAGATATATCATTTAACAAAAACGTCGAATAATGAAGATCCTTGTTTCTGGAAATGATTTTTTAATGCTGGTCCCCTAATTAAGCGGTCGTTTAATAGGGGTGTTCACTTTAGAAAACTTTACTGTATTCGGCATGGAATAAGATTCAAAATCAAATCATTTTTTCTGAAATAGTCATGCATTGATTGAGGGTGCAAGTTGGTCTTTATCATAACCCCATCTATGATGCAGAGGGCGGTACATTGACTTCAACTAAAGACTATTTTCCTTTCCGCGCTCTAACTCTAGAAGCAATTGACCAATCGTTTTCCCCGCCCATTTCTACCGTAGGGCACGCCCATCGACTTCGATAGGACGTCCCGCTTCGATTTTAAACGATGTATTTTTTTTTCAAAGTTTATAGCCAGTAGTATATCGCAAAAGAGCAGAATGGTTAGTTTGCGACCTAAACGTCGTAGCTACAGCTTAAAAGGCTGTAGTTACGACGTTTAAGGTCCCAAACTATCAAAAATATTTCACAAAAATGACGACCAATGCCGGACTTCATACCTGAATTACGGACTGCATAAATGATTTGATTGGTTAATCGATTCCTTGATTGACAGTCACGTTTGGTCAAATTGACCTACAGCAATGACACTTCAAACAATTCTCGCTATGAATCCACATTGGTTCAGATAGGTCAATTTTCAAGGACACAATTGAACTTTTATTTCATTTTCCGTGCTCTAGCGTATAAGCCATTTGACCAACGACCTTGAAACTTTACAAATGATATCCATTACACAAGGTGCTGCCTCGTGTATAAAGTCTATTTTTTGTTGTAAAAACCGCAGGGTTTACTATTCGGTGATCATCAATCCTATTGACAATTTTACTGGATAAATATATTAATCAATCAAATATTGCCAATATAACATTGCGGGTAAATAAAGAATCGCTTGTCCATATAGTTAAGTAAAAATTATTTGACGTAGACCTGTATGGGTAATGGTTAAGTAATTACACATATGAACATGAAAATTTACGATCACTCAAGCAGAATATTTTTACGCCAAAACCACTGATGCATTCTACCTTTAACATGTACAGTTAAGAACATCAGTAAATTTACATAGAGGATAATTTTTAAATTCGTTCTTTAACAAATTGACGGATCGATGGTCATCCCACTGACTCCGCTGGTCACTCCCACTGTATATATAGCTAGAAACATGTAAAAAAAAAGATAATAAAATTGTTGGGTGGAGACCTAATCGTATAACTACGGCTTAGATAAGTCAACAATAATATATTATATAGATGTTGGAGTCTGGTCTGAATAAGTAATTTCATCGGTCGAAGGCCAAAAGCTATTTAAAAGGTTATCAAAATCCCAGTAACATATATCTGAGTCAATGAAGAATCTTATACTCCTGGTCAACCAATGAAACAGTCTCTAGCACTCCGGTGTTTAGTGAGAGTAACGAACGACAACTCTGCTAGGAGATTGCCAATGATATAATGTCCCCTTTCTTTCAATGATATGATCGATTTAAGGACCCAGGCTATAGTAAAATAGTCAAAATCCCTGTTGGCAACACACCAATCACTTTCCAACTAGAGTTAAGGCTCTCAATCAATAACTTGCAATGAAAGAAACTATTCCCTAGCATAAATAAAGAGTAAAGCTTGAAAGAAAATGCTATGATTTAAAAGCAAATATGAAATCCGTGTGAAATTTACCAATCACAGATATTTGACTTTGCTGCAAAATTCACTGAAAAATGAGCCGTTTACGCCAAATTTAAAATCCTAGTACTAGCCACAAGGAAATGATAGCCCAAAAAAGGCTTGCTTTCCGTAAAGTAGACACAGTGCAAAGTCTGCAGATACACCAAAAAGTATATGGTTACCATCTACTTTTTCACAATTTTCATGGAACTCGTACCAGTCAATTTAACGCCTTAGAGCAAACCAAAATCCGCAACCCCACCACTTTCTGTTTCTGGCGTCACGGGATGCAGGCAAACGGTGTAAAGCTTATGACCTTTTAGTTTCCCATCCGGAATTGACCCAAAAGTCATGTTTTATATTCATTTAATGCAACATTTTCTTTCTTTACCATGAAATATCTACTCATAACTTGCCTTTTCCTAATATTTCTAATTTTGACCATAGCCACTTCGAATACTTCACCCTCTTCTGTAGACTGGGACCTAATTGAATTTATTACATGAAATGTTGCATTGGAAAAATGTTAATGTTATGGTGTTGTTAACTGTAAGAAATATATATACAAGTACAGGAGGGTCGTGTATGTATTGGCGGGAAATTGTTTATTGACATACTCGAGGTAAGAAGACATTTTCATATCATTTTGTGTGTTTGTAAGCCTCTTAATAATATAATTGTGAAATTGTTGGGAAATCTTTATTACTAAAAGAAATGTTAAGGATGCAGTGCATTTAGTTTTCTTGAATAATTGACCGATCGGGATAATCAACCAAAGAATCACAAGACCGATCAAATCATTTATTCAGATCGAAAGTAAACTTTGAAATCCGTCATTGGCCGTCATTTATATTTTTGTTGGTTTTGCTATTTAAACGTCGTAACTACAGCTTGAACAAGCTGTAGTTACGATGTTTAGGTCGCCGACCAACCATTGTACTGTTTTGTCACATTTTACGAGCCGTACGTTTTTGTAAAATGCTGTTAAATATCGAGTGGAATTTCCTGTCGGAGACAGGGGGCGGGGCCAGCGATCCGTCAATTTCGTATGTAGAAGTGAAAATCCGAAGCTTTTTGAAACTCGAAAATCACAAAATTAAATGTACATTTTATATAAACTAATAATTTTATTTTAGTGTCGTCTATCAAAAACGGGCGTTATTATCGGTCAAAAAAAAGTTATTGATATTTCCATGGATAGAATTTGAGCTCGCAGCTATTTTTTATGCTTTGGCATAAAGTAATCCCATAAAGTAGATACCTTAAATTTTACTCAAAACTAGCAAAATATTTGCTTTTTTTTTTTTTTTTTTTTTTTGCTTGATGGCATCAAATCACCAGAAATAAAGAGAATATTTTTGTTTTGTTTTCATTAAGTTATGACTCTAAAAACTTAAGCACACTGTACGAATACGCGAGTTGGATAAGGATTTTAGTTTCATTCTCCAAAGAAAGCATAAAACGTTTTCTACATTTCTTAAATGCTTTACAGAGCCACCATTGAAATATATCGGATAAGGGTAGAAATTGATACTTGTCAGCCGTTTCTCCCCTCCCTCTATTATACTGCCATGAAAAAGAAATACTTATACCAATTGTTCATTTTACAATCTTTATCTCCGCTCACTGGTGCTTCTTTTTTACCGGGAATGGGGGAATCAAGTTAAATTATTATGCTTCAAATAAATGAAAATGAAAACATTTGAAATCATCGAAAAAGCAACCTTTAAAAGTCTATTATATCACCATATGGCGGATTGTAATAAACGTATTATGTTATTGCGAATCTGATTTTATTTTATTATCTGTTCTAACTTCCGACACATTTAACCTTTCACTTTCACTTAACAAAATAACAACAAATAGGGAGAAAGGCAGCATGAAATACAAACACATACAACCAAATAATTTGAAAACTTATGTACTGTTGCTAGTTTAAAGATAAAGCGTCTGTTTTCGACTGGTTCGAAAAACCTTGCTGGAAAGGAGCCTTCTTAGGTCTGCAAAGGATATTGTTTAATGTGACACGTGGTTTTCAATTTAGAAAAAATTGTTACATGTTTGCCTGTCTTACTTTACAATGATTTTAAAAAACAAATCTGTCTACTCATGGTGAGCAAAACTTTGTGGAAAATGAAGAAATGGCTTGTAACAACCAGTTCCTGCATTATCTACAATGTTTCCCCCTAGATAGGTAAAGAATTTCAACATTTCATCAAATGAATCTTGTTTGAATTTGGACCAGTCTAATGGAGGTAATGGGTTAAGTCTTATACAGATTTCAAAACTCGTTCAGTTCAAGTTATTGTGGAATACAAAATTAAAGCATTTAAGTTGTCCATAGTATGGTTTTAATTTATTTCTAGAGAGAGATAGAGACAGAGAGACAGGCAGACAGAGATAGACGGACAGAAAGAGACAGCCAGACAGAGAGTGAGGTTGGGGGGTCAGAGAGGGAGAGAGAGAGAGAGAGAGAGAGGGGGGGAGAGAGATAGAGAGAAAGTGGGAGAAGGCTTAGAAATATCGCTATTCAGGAAATCTATAATCATTTTTTTTGTTTCAGTGATGCTTCAGTGATGTGATAAGATTTGTTTAAACAAATATTCTTGAAATTTAAACCATTTAATATTTTGACTATGGCCTTCGCCAGAAAAATCATTTTTGTCGTCTCTCAAATATGTAATTTTTATTTGTAGAAATGTCTATGATCTACCTATTAATGGGCCCTAAGAATCATCGGCTTAAAGTATACATGTTAACCGGGATTGTGGCACTAGCCGTGGTGTTATGGTTTATTTATAAGGTCTCGTTCTCCAGTGCTGGTAAGAACATGTTATATTCCCCAATTTATCTGACCCCTTGTCATGCTGAATTTATATATTTTCAGAATTGCATTGAATAAAATGACTGGGGTCACTGGGAACCTTATCGAGATTCAATATTTCTTTTGAAAATCATTTTCAGCTCGCCTGTCGGCGTAGTGAACATGGTGAGCTATTGTGATCGGGCTGTGTCCGCCGTCCGTCGTAATAGTTTACCTTGAATGCACTCTAGATGTCACATATTTGGCTCAAAGGTGTTGAAACTTGGTCAGAATGTTTGCCCTTATGCTATCGAAAACGAATTCGAAAACTAGATCACCAGGTCAAATCTTGGGAAAAAATGTAAGCACTCTATAGGTCACATTCTTTACTCAAATACCTTGAAACTTGGTCAAAATGTTTGTCTGTATGATATCTCAGAGGAGTTCATAAATGGGTAACGGGCCAAAAACTAGGCCACTATGTCAAATCTTAGAAAAACCTTTTGTGGACTCTAAAGGCCAGATTTCTGGCTCAAATGTCTTGATATTTAATCAAAATGTTTGCCTACATGATATGTTGAATGACTTTGGAATGGGAAACATTGGGGCAAAATTGAGGTCACCAGGTCAAATCTTAGAAAATATTCTGTGTTCTCCAGATGTCACATTTCTTTCTCAAATATCTTGATATGTGGTCAAAATGTTTATATTTTTAAAATCAGAGATGAGTTCAAAAATGGGTTACTTTGGGTCAAAAACTAGGTCATTTAGTCAAATCTAAGAAAAAAAAACCTAGTGCACTGTAGATGATCTTATTGGGCTTGGGTGTCATTTTTTGTCAAAATGTTTGTTTGCAGGATATCTTGAACAAGTGCAACTTTATGTCACACGAGGTCAAAAACTAAGTCACTAGGTCAAACTTGAAAAAATACCTTGTTTGCAATTTTAGTTTAGTCTCTAAAACTCAGTCAAGTTAAACAAATTGTTTCACGTGGGGCTTAAAGCTAGGTCACCAGTTCAAACATTAGAAAAATAAAACAAAAAATACTTGTGTGCATTTTAAGGCCACATGTTTGTATCAAAGGTCTTTATATTTGTTCAATATGTTTGTTTCCATGATCTCTTTCACATTCGATATTGTGTCATATGTTTTTATAAAGTAGGAATCTTACAATAACGTTTCTTACTATGAAGTCACTGACATGATAAGAATGTCTGTCTAGATTAATTTCTGAGATAAGACTTCGGTAACAAATCTGGTTAGGACAAGACAAGGTCATTTGTGCCATTTTACTTCTATAGCCATTGACTCAGGCGAGCACTTTAGGACCAATGGGTCTTTTTTTTTAGAAAATCAAAGTACTGAAAGTACTGTAAGCTAGCAAAGCATGGTTGAATTTAGAAAATATTTCCCTTGTTGGGTAGAAAAAATTGGGGACATTGAAGAAATTGCTTGTTACAAGCAATTTCTTCACTGTCCACAATGTTTTCCAAAGCCCTTTTCTTGAGATGCTTAAAAGGCGGAATTGAGTAGGAATGTGTTAAATAGCATGCTTTTGACAGAGATCCCTACAGTTTGAAAAGAGTTTGCAATATTCCTGAAATACATAAGAACTATTTTTTATGGCGTAGGCATTTAACGGATTTAGTAGTTAAGCCTCCAGTGGCAGTTTGCACTCGTTGAACTTTGAGACGACCTCAAAATTTTGTCTGTTAAACTAAGCTATCAAAGCTGGCGCTTTGCTAGCTAAAAATATGAACAATTCTGTCGTAGTAGGGACAACCAGGATGTGTAGATTAAGATTAGACTGCACTTAATCAGACTGACCTCCTGAAAACAGAAATATTCCGGGTTAAGCATGACAGCGGTAAATTTCATTCAAAATCTCTCTAACTCATTCTTTAAAAAATGAAATAATTGACGGGTCGCGCAGTCAATCGTAGAATGAATCGTTCAATTAAATAAATCATTTCCACCGCAGTTGAACTTTGACATTTACCGACGTTTCATAAGCTACTCTGGCAGGAAAATTACAAGCAGGAGGTGTATACCAAGATCAGACTGCACTTATGTGCAGGCTGATCTTGGTCTATATCGCCTGCCAAATCCCGGAATATTCCGGGTTCAGTGTGACAAGGGTTAAGAAGATTAGGTCCGAAACCAAATATTTTATTTTTCATTTCATGTTACTCTCCATATAATTTCGCGAAGTAAAGCCGCTTAATATCTAAGTTTTACCTTCTTGGTGGAGCCGTCATTTCACCCAATTCATTCAAATCAACCATACATTTTATGTACATCCAGCAACGCCCTCCGCTATTTAATTGACGGGTCACTAACCCCGCCCTTTGACCCCGACAGGAGGAACCACTCTGATTTTAAACGGTCTTATTTTACAAAATTGATGGCCAGTAACATGTAACCGAAAAGTAAAATTGTTGGTTGGCGACTCAAACGTTTTAGCTACAGCTTGGATGAGCTGTAGTTACCTTGTTATAGTCCCAAAACTAACACAATTGCTTCACATAAATATCAACTAATGTCGGAATTCAAAGTTAACTTCCGTTCACTCAGTCTTAATTGAGTGCTCCATCGAATTTATTTCATTGATATTCGCGATCAACTAAGCTGTGGTTAAGAGGTTTTTTGTATCCCTGTGACAATTCGTCACACAGGTATTTTTCGAACTTTTAACAAAAATAACCATTCACCTCGCCAACATACCAATGACCTAAAATCTAAGCAGTGGAAGATTAAGGGTCCTAGAAAACATCGTCGATTGGCTTCAAAAATGTAATTACGACATTTTATTCGCCCAGGGATACATGTACGTTAAATTTGATTCTTGATAAATTTGATTGTCGATTTTGCGTCACACACTAGCCTATCTCCCAGGCTGCCAGTAAGTGTTCGTTTGAAAGCATCTAAGATACTAAGGTACATCACTTATATTTTACATTTCTTTCCTGGAATGATCTCCCTCACGTCTTTCAAAACAGAGAGATAGCTGCTAATTTCAGTTAAAATCGTACAAATCTAACTAATAAGTATCTGTAAGACTGGGGGCGTGTCTTTTCAACTTCCAAAGATATTTGGACATTCCTTATCTCGAACACATACATACAAAAACGGTAAAATAGTTTTAATGATAAAACGGTTGATGTAATAATAAATGCTCCGACTAAAAGGAAACTTTTCGTTCCTCGTTTGATCTATTTTCACCTTGAGCTCGGTGAACATCCTGTTACGCCATATTTCACTATCGTCTCCGCACTTCGCTTTTTCTCCATTGCAGCGACGTAAATGACGGATCACGGTTGCCCCAAAAAATAAAAAAGACCGACTTATCATTTTCAATTTGCATGTATTTTGAATTGTAGCCCGATTTTCTTCCACTTAGATCGGTCTAGAATTTCTCGTCTGAAACTAGGTTTAAAAGGTTTGCTCACCCAACCTGAGGACAAAAGCTTTCTAAAGGCGTGGTTTAAATTCTTATTTCAGAACTTACGATGTTACATCTTCAACGATACGTTAGTAAAACCCATAAGAGTATTGATATACCATCTGATCCTAATATCAAACATGTAATATTTGATTAATTGACGAGGACTGGAAAAGATCTGTTCACAATTCAGATGTGCATAGGAAGAAAACAGTGAATTTATTCCGAGTAATCAACCCCGGTTAATTGCATCCAAGCCGGGTGTACATTTTGGATCCAGCTGTTCCGAATAATAATTTCTTCATTACATCATTGAGCAGTCAAACAGATGAATATAACACCCGTTAGGCAAACGATATCGAACTCGAAAACATAGCTGAGGCTGAAAAAATTATCAAAAATCTTTTACGATGCTACATTCTGCCTATATCGACTAAATTTTTTCTACTTAACCCACGATAATCGACATATGAGTCGGCTATTAACAAATGATTGCGGCTACAGCACATTGGCTTATAACCCTCACGTGTAACCATTTATAAACCTGGGTGGAGAGGAGCAACGTGGAGTTAAATGTTTGCTCAGAAACAAATCATGGCGCTGGTAGGATTAGAACAAAGGACCTCCCGGTCCCGAGTCCCGAGTCCTGCCTCTTTCAACCAGATCTTCGACAATAAATGATATGCTTGGTAAACATAATATTTTGAATTTATTGAGTAGAATCAATGTCGATACCATGATGTTCTAAACTGTGACATGCAATTTCTGTTTTCACCCGATCTTTCTAATTCAATGGTTTAACCCCTTCCCTCACGATGAATTTAAAAATGGTCAAAGAAGTTGCAGACAGCAAATTTTATTTATGAGCTTTTAGATTTGTTAAACTTTCTGGGCAGAAAACATTGTGGAAAATGAAGAAACTGCTTGTTGCAAGCAATTTCTTCATTTTACATAATGGTTTCCCGATCGTTTTCCTTCAATGTCAACAGTGTTTTCAACCAAATACCACCAACTTGAAAGTGTCGTCTGCAACTTTTATCATTTCGACCACTCTAAGTTTTTTTTATGTTGTATTTGGTTAACTCCTGTGTTACTATAACCTCGTTTATTTATCATGATAACCTTTGACAAAGGAGATTACTTAACAAAAACATGCTTTGCTAGCTTACAGTACTTTCAGT